>UESW01004829.1:82683-316280 GCA_900491605.1 Calamus simplicifolius | reverse complement strand
AAAGCGTCGCTAAATTGGCGCCATCACCTGGCGGGAAAAATAATTTTATTTTCTAATAATTGCGTCGCTAAGGCGTCGCAATATTTTTTTAATAATTTAAATTAATTAATAAAAAAAGTTATTACATATATTGCGACGCAATAAGTGCGTCGCAATTATTTTTTAAATATTTTTAAATAAAAATATTTAAATTTATTATAATAATTGCGAGGACAAATTGCGTCGCAAATTTTTTTAATATTTTAATAAGTTATATGTATTCTAATAATATTGCGACACATATATTTTGTCGCAATATTTATTCATATTTTTTTAAACTGTGTCGCTAAGGCGTCGCAAGCTATTTGTTAATATTTATAAATGATTATTTAATTAATGTTAATAATTACGACGATAAATTGCATCACAATTTATTCTATAAAATTTGTAATGATCCCGATCGGCCACGACCGATCTCGGACCGTGGCGATCCGTCCGAGATCGGCGACGACCGATCTCGACCGTGGCGATCCGTCCGAGATCGGCGACGACCTATCTCGGACAGTTGCAATCCGTCAGAGATCGGCGACGATCCGACGGTAGCGATCGATCCAAGCCCTGATCCCTATCGGCCACGATCGATCTCGGACCGTGGGATCCGTCCGAGATCGGCGACGATCCAACGCTTGCGATCGATCCAAGCCCTGATCCCGATCGGTGACGACCGATCGCGGACCGCGGCAATCGGTCCGATCGGCAAAGATCCGACGGTTGCGATCGATCCAAGCCCTGATCCCGATCGGCCACGACCGATCTCGGACCGTGGCGATCCGTCCGAGATCGGCGACGATCCGACAGTTGCGATCGATCCAAGCCCTGATCCCGATCGGCCACGACCGATCTCGGACCGTGGCGATCCGTCCGAGATCGGCGACGACCTATCTCGGACAGTTGCAATCCGTCAGAGATCGGCGACGATCCGACGGTAGCGATCGATCCAAGCCCTGATCCCTATCGGCCACGACCGATCTCGGACCGTGGCGATCCGTCCGAGATCGGCGATGATCCAACGCTTGCGATCGATCCAAGCCCTGATCCCGATCGGTGACGACCGATCGTGGACCGCGGCAATCGGTGCGATCGGCAAAGATCCGACGGTTGCGATCGATCCAAGCCCTGATCCCGATCGGCCACGACCGATCTCAGACCGTCGCGATCCGTCCGAGATCGACGACGATCTGACTGTTGCGATCGATCCAAGCCCTGATCCCGATAGGCCACGACCGATCTCGGACCGTGGCGATCCGTCCGAGATCGGCGACGATCCGACGGTTGCGATCGATCCAAGCCCTGATCCCGATCGGCCACGACCGATCTCGGACCGTGGCGATCCGTCCGAGATCGGCGACGACCTATCTCGGATAGTTGCAATCCGTCAGAGATCGGCGACGATCCGACGGTAGCGATCGATCCAAGCCCTGATCCCTATCGGCCACGACCGATCTCGGACCGTGGCGATCCGTCCGAGATCGGCGACGATCCAACGCTTGTGATCGATCCAAGCCCTGATCCCGATCGGTGACGATCGATCGTGGACCGCGGCAATCGGTGCGATCGGCAAAGATCCGACGGTTGCGATCGATCCAAGCCCTGATCCCGATTGGCCACGACCGATCTCGGACCATCGCGATCCATCCGAGATCGACGACGATCCGACTGTTGCGATCGATCCAA
Organism: Calamus simplicifolius; assembly: GCA_900491605.1. Lineage (NCBI taxonomy): Eukaryota > Viridiplantae > Streptophyta > Magnoliopsida > Arecales > Arecaceae > Calamus > Calamus simplicifolius. The sequence goes on along the minus strand of UESW01004829.1, from coordinate 314,567 downwards.
GCCCTGATCCCGATCGGCCACGGTCGATCTCGGACCGTGGCGATCCGTCCGAGATCGGCGACGATCCGACGGTTGCGATCGATCCAAGCCCTGATCCCGATCGGCCACGACCGATCTCGGACCGTAGCGATCCGTCCGAGATCGGCGACGATCCAACGGTTGCGATCGATCCAAGCCCTGATCTCGATCGGCGACGACCGATCTCGGACCGTGGCAAATGGTCCGATCGACAAAGATACGACGGTTGCGATCGATCCAAGCCCTGATCCCGATCGGCCACGACCTATCTCGGACAGTTGCAATCCGTCAGAGATCGGCGACGATCCGACGATAGCGATCGATCAAAGCCCTGATCCCTATCGGCCATGACCGATCTCGGACCGTGGCGATCCGTCCGAGATCGACGACGATCCAACGCTTGCGATCGATCCAAGCCCTGATCCCGATCGGTGACGACCGATCGCGGACCGCGGCAATCGGTCCGATCGGCAAAGATCCGACGGTTGCGATCGATCCAAGCCCTGATCCCGATCGGCCACGACCGATCTCGGACCGTGGCGATCCGTCCGAGATCGGCGACGATCCGACGGTTGCGATCGATCCAAGACCTGATCCCATCGGCGACGACCGATGCAATATTTGCGTCGCAATATTAAAAATTTAAAATATTTAATTCTGCTAAAAACATTGCGACGCAAATATTGCGTCGCAATATTTTTATTGATATTTATATTTCATAAAAAATTAATTTAAAAATATTGCGACGCAATATTTGCGTCACAATATTAAAAATTTAATTTTTTTAATTCTGCTAAAACCATTGCGACGCAAATATTGCGTCGTAATATTTTTATTGATATTTATATTTCATAAAAATTAAATTTAAAAATATTGCGACGCAATATTTGCGTCGCAATATTAAAATTTAAAATATTTAACTCTGCTAAAAACATTGCGACGCAAATATTGAGTCGCAATATTTTTATTAATATTTATATTTCATAAAAAATTAATTTAAAAATATTGCGACGCAATATTTGCGTCGTAATATTTAATTCTGCTACATACATTGCGACGCAAATATTGCGTCGCAATATTTTTATTGATATTTATATTTCATAAAAAATTAATTTAAAGATATTGCGACGCAATATTTGCGTCGCAATATTAAAAATTTAAAATATTTAATTCTGCTAAAAACATTGTGACGCAAATATTGCATCGCAATATTTTAATGATATTTATATTTCATTAAAAATTAATTTAAAAAAATTGCGACGCAATATTTGCGTCGCAATATTAAAATTTAATTTTTTAAATTCTGCTACATACATTGCGACGCAAATATTGCGTCGCAATATTTTTATTGATATTTATATTTTATAAAAAATTAATTTAAAGATATTGCGACGCAATATTGGCGTCGCAATATTAAAAATTTAAATATTTAATTCTGCTAAAAAGATTGCGACGCAAACATTGCATCGCAATATTTTTAATGATATTTATATTCATTAAAAATTAATTTAAAAAAATTGCGACGCAATATTTGCGTCGCAATATTAAAAATTTAATTTTTTAAATTCTGCTACATACATTGCGACGCAAATATTGCGTCGCAATATTTTTATTGATATTCATATTTCATAAAAAATTAATTTAAAAATATTGCGATGCAATATTTGCGTCGCAATATTAAAATTTAATTTTTTTAATTCTGCTAAAAACATTGCGACGCAAATATTGCGTCGCAATATTTTTATCGATATTTATATTTTATAAAAAATTAATTTAAAAATATTGCGACGCAATATTTGCGTCGCAATATTAAAAATATAATTTTTTTTGATTTTTTGGTTAATTGAGTCGCTAATGAGTCGCTAATGCGTCGCAATATTTTGTTGTCACAAAGGCGTCGCAAAGTGGTCGCAATTTAGCGACGCAATTTGGCGTCGCTATTTCAGTATTTTCTTGTAGTGTAAGCATGAGTTCGATGAGGAAATTTTTAATGTATACATGACATAATTGCATGATAAAGCTTTACAAATGATGTATGTGTCATACTGAGCATCAGGCAGCTAGGGGGCTGATCACCCTTTAGACTGTACTGTAGCATGAGCATTGCACACTACTATCGAGCCGGCACCTCCTTGCGAACAGATCGTACGATGAACCCCAGAATCAGGGGTGAGTGCATGCTTAACCAGGCCAGTGGGGCTGGTTGTGAGCAGCCCGTGGGGGCATGAATCATAGCTCAGTGGAGCTGATTACTATATATAGCCCGTGGGGGCAGAGAGAAAACCCGAGGTTCCAGGGTTAAGGAACAAAGCACTTTGCCAGGTGAACCGCACGGGTAAGGGGTGCTATTTGTGCGGGGATCCTGTTGCTAGTCACGCACCCGATGAGAGTACACCTACGGGAGGGCGACTGTAGGGTGGTACCTCAGAGGCATTACACACACAGCCCAGCATCATGAGATTTAAAAGCATATGTTGTGATATAAAAAGGGCCAGTGGGCCGAGTAGTTATCCCGAGAGGGAGAGTTTACTTGAGATGCCAATGGGCAATCAGATTTCGGTGGGAGTCTGAGAATTTAATAAAGAAGTCTGGGTTGTAGATAAAGAATGCATATTTTTATATTGTAATGCATGGATTTTTATCTTAATGAGTTATCTTTCAGTAAAAAGTTATTGTAGAGTATTTCAGTACTGATATGTTATTTGAAGAATAAGCTACATTTTATTTTATCTGATATCATGTTAAAAATGTACTTTGACTTGTACAAGCTAAATAGTTTCAGCATACGATTGAAATTAAGAGGTTATGGTTCTCTATTTCTCCATAGTTAGATGGTTATCCAGTCACTGGGACTTAGGTCTCATCCCTCTATGATTTAAATGTTCTTTCAGATCAGTGAGTATTTCTGCCAGGATCACAAGATAAGCAGGACAGGACCCTTAGCTGGTGAAGCTTGCTTGGATGCAAGAGTGTATAAATGCTAGCCTTGTATATTGAGAGAGTGTGGTTTGATATTTGTATTTTGTATATGTGTATGTGTACAGTGAGATGTAATGATGTTTTAGACCTTTTTGGATATGAATACGAGACTTATGTTTTGGAGAAAATTATGAGCATGATGTGTGCACTTAGGATTTTAATGTCGATTGTGAATGTGATCTTGTAAACTGCCTGAGGAATGTCATGAAAAATATTATCTGAGCAGGTTGATGCTTAGTGTTGATTGGGTGATTTGTGTATATAATTGAGATGAAAATGAAAAGTTTTTAACAGGATGTGTTTTCGTGTGTCTGCCACTTATGATAATTAGTTGGGGTTCTCTAGCTCTTTATGGAGCGCTACATAAAGACTAGTAAAACTCTATCCGATTACCACAAGTGTGCAGGTGTGCTGTCGGTGGCCCCAGAGAGGAGGGGGAGCTGACAAGTTTTGGTATCAGAGCCCTAGGTTATTAGGTCCTAGGGGAATAAGTATGAGTATGAGTCTAGGATGATTGAATGTTTATGATTATAGCTATTGAATGATGAAACTGATGTAATGAATAATGTCTTGTAGGACGATTACTACAAAGGCATCTAGAGAGACAGAGCAATCTTCAGGCAGGGATAGAAGCAAAGGTCAAAGTAGACTCAGAAGGTCAGTTAGAAGAAGTCAAATTGATAGAATGGCTTCTAGTGATTCCACCGAGCCAGTATCTAATGAGGCTAGAGTGAGGGCGTCTTCAGAGCAGATGCCAGAGTCTTCTTCACAGTCTATTACCCCTGTGCCAGTAGACCCATCTCGAGTACAGACTCAGGGGCCTAGTATGTCAGAGTTGGTAGGCATGATTACTCAGGCTGTGGTAGCAGCTGTGGGTGCTAGTTCTAGCCTTCCATCTAAAAATACGGAGGTTGTGAGGAATGTGGAAAGAGCCAGAAAGTTAGGGGCTCTGGAGTTCCAGGGAACTACTGATCCTATTCAGGCCGGGGCATGGCTGCAGAGGATCGAGAGAGTATTTGATGTGATGGGATGCTCTGAGGAGCAGAGGCTGAGTATTGCCACCTTTTTACTGGAGGGTAGAGCCCAGAGTTGGTGGAGATCTATTCAGGGCAGGCAGCCCCAGGGAGTGGAGTTGACATGGGAAAATTTTAGAAGAGAATTTCATCAGCAATATTATTCTGAGATTTATAGGGATCAGAAGAGGAGGGATTTCCTTTGTCTGACTCAGGGGAGGATGTCTGTGGCAGATTATGAAGCCACTTTTGTGGAGTTATCTCAGTTTGCTAGGGCCTTGGTGGCTGATGAGAGGGAGAGATGTCGACTATTCCAGGATGGATTGAATCTCCCTATTAAAGCCAAGACCTGTATGCAGACCTACAATAGTTACTCTGAGTTGGTGCAGGGAGCACTCAAAGCCGAGGAGATTGAAAAAGAATATATGAGTAGGAGGCAGGATAGAATGAAAAGAAGTGCTCCTAGTTATTCTTCTGCTCCGGGAGGGACTCAGCCATTTAAGAACCCCAGAGGACTGGACAGTTTTATTCTGGGTTTAGAGCCCCTGGTGATGTGGGCAGAAGATCAGTATCTGTGTCAGCATCTAGCCCAGTTCAAAGAAAGCCTTATGGGGGTGTGCCTCAGGTTGCCACCAGCAGGGTGTCTGGTGATGTAGGGGAGCAGGGTCGTCCTTCTAGTGGAGGGAGAAATATACCTCCATGTAATGTATGTGGAAAACTTCATTTGGGAGAATGTAGGAGGGGCAATAAGGGATGTTATATTTGTGGTGATCTAGGTCACCTGAAGAGAGATTGCCCTAGGAGAGGGCAGCAGGCTGGTGGGCTTCCTCAGGGGCCAGTAATGCCAAGGGGACAGCCTAGTAGGAGGGGTGATGGTAGTGTTGTGGCTTCAGCCAGTCAGGTGGGGCCTAATGTTAATCAGCCAGGAGGGTCATCCAGTATTCCGAGGGCCGAGGCCAGAGTTTGCCATGACCAGGCAGGAGGCTCAGATTGATCCTGATGTGGTGACAGGTATGCTACCCATCGATAATCATGATGCTTATATTTTAATTGATTCTGGATCTACGCATTCATTTATCTCATGTGAGTTTGCTAAGCATCTAGTTAGAGATGTGGGCCAGTTGGGTAGTCAGTTGGTAGTATCTATGCCCGTAGGGAGGCCTTTTATAGCAGACCAAGTGTATAGAGGTTGTGATATTTCTGTGGAGAGTCAGAAATTAGCAGCAGATTTGATTCCTTTGAGGTTGAAAGAGTTTGATGCCATTTTGGGGATGGATTGGCTATCTGTGCATAGAGCCAGAGTAGATTGCTTAAGGAAGGATGTGATGTTACAAACTTCTGATGATAGAGAGGTCTGTTTTGTTGGTGATAGGAGGGGGTTACCCTCAGGAGTGATTTCAGCTCTGTCAGCCAATAGAATGTTAGCAAAGAGATGTGAAGCCTATTTAGCTTGTGCAGTGAGCCTAGAGGGCAATGATTTAGAGCTGACGAATATCCCTGTGGTAAGGGAATTTTTCAGATGTATTTCCTGAGGAGCTGCCAGGGTTACCTCCTAACAGAGGATTTGATTTCAGTATAGATCTAGCCCCAGATACCAGACCAATAGCCAGGGCACCTTATAGAATGGCTCCAGTTGAATTGAAAGAATTGAAAAGTCAGTTACAGGAATTATTGGATAAAGGGTTTATTATACCCAAAGGCCTGATTCGACGGGCGGTGTAGCGCCGCAACCCCCACCGATCGAAACCCTGTCACCGCCTGCCATCCCGGTGACCCAGGACCAGTTCGCCATGCTGGTCCAGCAAGTCCAGGCCTTGACTCACCTGGTGCAGGAGCGCCTTGCGATCCCTCCTGCTCCGCGCTTTCATAAGGAGGCAGCGATTCCTTCTTCGCCGGCAGCTTCCTCCTCCAGTCCGCGTGAACCTGCGGACACCCTACACCAACCCAGAGGGGACAAACCAGTCCCACGAGGCGATTATGATAGGGATCCTCCCAGATCTCGGCAAGCCCGATCCCTCTCCCGGTGACCTCTCACCATGATTCGACGCCGTCCTTGCTATCCTCACACCCAGCTCCTCCTTTGACCGGTGAAGAGGAGATCCGTCGTCAGATCCAGGAGATGCGTCAGGAGCTGGACGCCGCCAAGCAGGCCCATCCGTCCAAGCCCAAAGCGGAGCAGGGCATCCCTTTCTCTAAGGGGATTATGGAGGAAGTAATTCCCTCCCATGTTAAGCTGCCAGCCGTCGAACCCTACCACGGCTCTTCTGACCCGGACGACCATCTTAGCAGCTTCCGGTCAATAATGATGTTCCATGGAGCATCCGACGCGGTCCTCTGCCGCGCTTTCCCCTCCACCTCAGAGGATCCGCCCGAACCTGGTTCAAAGCCTTGAAGCCAGGTTCTATCGATTCATTTGACGAGCTAAGCCATCTTTTTATTGGCCAGTTCGTCAGCAGCCGCCGCCACCGACGAAGATCTGACTCCCTCTCCGAAGTCAAGCAGAGAGAGGGGGAGTCCTTGAGGAATTTCCTTGGCCGTTTTAATAAGGCCATGTTAGAGGTGGACCACCTTAATCATGAGGTGGCTATGTCCGCCCTGGCGGGGGGAGTCTCGAAGGAAAGCGACTTCTATCTGGCTATGGAAGTCAGCTACCCCCCTGCCTCTCTGATATGATGGCCCTGGCAGACAAGTACGCTAGGGTCAAAGAATCGCGGAGAGTTGCCCGCACTGAGCATGCAAAGAAGTAGGAGCCCAAAGGCCCCGACAGGCACCGTCCCGCCTGTCGGCCAAGTCCGCCTCGCCGCCAAAGAGTTCCCCCGCTGCCGCCAAGGAATCGCTCCCGGAGCCCTCCTAGGCGATTCGATCACTACACTCCGTTGACCGTGCCCCGAGCGCAAATCCTCATGGAAATAGAGCGCAAGCTCCCCCAGCCAGTGCCTCTCTGAGGGAACCCGACCCGAAGAGATCCCACCAAGTACTATCGCTACCATAGGGAGCACGACCACGACACTGAAGAATGCTGGCAGCTGAAAAATGAAATCGAGAGGCTGATCCAGCGGAGACGACTGAATCAGTTCAGGAGAGCGCCCGAGCCACAACAAGGAGGTGACCGCCAGCCCGAACTTCAACAACCTCCTCCTCCATCGAATCCGCCCGTGATCGGCCGCATTAATATGATTGAAGAGGCCGACGGGTCGAGCCCCAGGGGCGGCGGTGAAGGATCGGCGCCAAAGAAGGCACGGACGGGTGAGCTCTCCTTCTCCGATGATGATCTCCAAGGGATACAGCTCCCCCATGATGACGCACTAGTTGTATCCCTTAATTTGAATAACTATGATGTAAGCCGAATCCTCATTGATAGTGGAAGTTCGGTGAATGTTTTGTACCTCGGTGTGTTTGCCAGGATGAAATTACTCATAGAAAACCTTCGAGCCGTGGATTCCACCCTGATGGGATTCATAGGCGACGTCATCGTCCCAGAAGGGGTCGTCACCCTAACGGTCCGCACGGGAACTTGGCCCCTTGTGGCCATTATCCAGATAGATTTCCTAGTAACCGACCTCAAATCTCCGTACAATGCAATATTCGGCAGGCCCGGTCTGATGTCCCTCAAGGCAGTTGTCTCCATCCCGCATCTATCCATGAAGTTCCCCACCGAGCGAGGAGTTGGAGTTGTTCGAGGAAGTCAAGCCATGGCTCGGCAGTGCTTCGTTACAAGCCTTCAGTCTAGAATGCCGGAAGTTGATGGGCTAGACGCTCGCGAGGACTTCGCTAAACAGCGGGGAGAACCGGCAGAAGAATTGGAGGAGGTGCCATTGGATGAGGCTCGGCCCGACCAAACCATAAAAATCGGGTCGCTGCTCAAAGGAGAGCCTCGACACAGATTGATAGGTTCCTCCAAGCAACGCTGACATCTTCGCCTGGTCTGCCTCCGATATGCTAGGGATCAGCCCCGAGGTTCTCGTCCATCGTCTCAACGTGGATGAGATGCACAGGCCCGTCAAGCAGAAGAAGAGGAGCTTCACCCCGGAACCACAAAAGGCCATTGAAGAAGAGGTAGACAAACTCATCAAGGCCAATTTCATCCGGGAGGTAAATTATCCGAGCTGGCTATCAAATGTCGTCATGGTGAAGAAGTCGAACGGCAAATGGAGGATCTGCATCGACTTCACCGACCTTAACAAAGCCTGCCGAAGGACAGCTTCCCCCTTCCTCGGATCGACCAGCTCGTGGACGCCACCTCAGGTCACCAGATGCTGTCATTCATGGATGCCTATTCAGGCTATAATCAGATCCGAATGGCCCCTGAGGATGAAGAAAAGACCGCCTTTATAACCGACCGAGGTACTTACTGTTACCGTGTTATGCCTTTTGGTCTTAAAAATGCAGGTGCGACCTACCAGAGGCTGGTTAACAAAGTATTCAAGGAGCAAATCGGCCGGAATATGGAGGTGTACGTGGACGACATGCTGGTCAAAAGCAAGGAAGCACAGTGGCATGTCAAGGACCTCTCAGAGAGCTTTGCAATGCTGTGCAAATATGGGATGAGACTCAACCCGACCAAATGCGCCTTCGGCGTTAACTCCGAGAAGTTTCTCGGCTTCATGGTCTCCCAGCGAGGTATCGAAGCTAACCCCCAGAAGATTCAAGCTCTCCAACAAATGGCGCCCCCGGCGTCTGTTAAAGAGGTCCAGCGCCTAACCGGGAGGATAGCGGCTCTTAACCGCTTTGTGGCGCGGTCGGTCAAGAGATGCCTCCCCTTCTTTAAAACCCTTCGGTCGGCTAAAAACTTCCAGTGGACTCCTGAATGCCAAAGGTCATTTCAAGATCTCAAGAAGTACCTCGGCTCGCCCCCACTCCTCAGCAGTCCGGCCCCAGGCGAGACCCTATTCTTGTACCTGGCTGTTTCAGAAGGTGCGGTCTGTTCGGTGCTAGTCAGGGAAGAGGGCAAAGTCCAGAAGCTGATCTACTATGTCAGCAGGCTACTCCGCGATGCGGAGACAAGGTACAGTAGAATTGAGAAGATGGTGTTGGCCTTAATCACCTCAGTTCGGAAGCTACAGCCATACTTCCAAGCACATTCCGTGACGGTCCTGACCGACCAACCCATCAAGGCGGTAGTCCACCGTCCCGAGACATCGGGGAGAATGACCAAGTGGGCTGTCGAGCTAAGCGAGCATGACATACACTTTCAGCCTCGTCCAGCCATCAAAGCCCAGGTGCTAGCCGACTTCCTCCTCGAGTGTACCATCCCGGAGGATGGTTCTGCCCCAAACTCCCTCGAAGAACCAAAATCTGGAGCCCGATGGCTCCTCCATGTCGACGGGTCATCTAATGCCCATCGCTCCGGTGTGGGCCTGGTTCTCACCAGTCCGGAGGGGATAACCTTCGAATATGGCGTCCGATTCTCCTTCCCGGCCTCCAACAATGAAGCCGAGTATGAAGCCCTGTTAGCCAGCCTCCGAATCGCCCACAATCTGAAGGTGGAGAAGCTTAATGCCTTCACCAACTCTCAGCTGGTAGCCAGTCATGTACGAGGAGAGTTTGAAGCCCGAGAGCCGAACATGGTTCGTTATCTTCAGGAGGTGCGGAGCCTGCTTCCCCATTTTGCTGAATTTGAAATCATTCGGATTCCCAGATCCGAGAATGCCCGTGCCGACCTACTCTCCTGATTGGCGACCGCGGAGTCAATGGATGCCGAGCAAAAGTTCCACCTGGAGACTTTGGAAAAGCCCAGCATCGCGGAAGCCGACCGAATAATGCAAGTTGAGGCCGAACCGTCATGGTTCGACCCTATCCTCAAATATCTCAAAGAAGGGTCACTTCCGTCCAACCGGAGAGAGGCTAGAAAGCTGAAGATGCAGGCCACCCACTACGTGTTGATTGACAACCAGCTTTACAAACGGTCATTTTCCATGCCGCTGCTCAGATGCCTTCGCCCCGTCCGAAGCAGATTACGCTCTGCGAGGTACATGAAGGGATTGCGGCAACCATCTGGGAAGCCGGTCCCTATTCCACAAGATGCTGCGACAAGGCTACTACTGGCCGACCATGCAGAAGGATGCAGACGATCTAGTCCGAACCTGCGACCCCTGCCAGAGGCACTCAAGCATCCAAAGGCTCCCCTCCGCCGAACTAGTTTCCATATCCTCCGCTTGGCCCTTCGTCAAATGGGGGATGGACATCCTCGGCCCATTCCCGCTTTCCACGGGGCAGCGGAAATTTCTATTTGTCGCCATCGACTACTTCACCAAATGGGTCGAAGCGGAAGCAGTTGCACAAATAACCGAGGCACGGGCCAGAGATTTTGTATGGAGGTCCATCATCTGCCGATTTGGCCTCCCGCACACCATAATCACCGATAACGGTAAGCAGTTTGACAACTCTAAATTCTGTCAGTTCTCTGAGGAGCATGGAATCCGTCACCACCTCACTTCGGTCGGGCACCCACAAGCCAACGGAGCGGCCAAAGTAACCAACAGGACCCTCCTTCAGGGAATCAAAGCTCACCTTTCCAGAGCCCAAGGTAGGTGGGCGGAGGAGCTGCATCATGTCCTATGGGCCTACCGCACACCCCGAGAATCCCGACAGGTGAAACCCCATTCCGGATGGCTTTCGGTATAGAGGCCGTTATCCTTGTGGAAATAGGCCTCCCATCATTGCGGGTGGAAAGCTACTCAGAGGCAGCTAGCAACGAACAGCTCCGCACCAACCTCGACCTGGTGGAGGAGATTAGAGAGAAGGCCTGGATTAGAGTGGCTGCTTATCAACAAAGGGTGGCCCGTTACCACGCCTCTAGAGTCAAAGGGAAAGCCTTCCTGCCAGGCGACCTTGTCCTCCGAAAGGCCTCTGTTTCCAATACGCTGGAACAAGGAAAGCTGGCGCCAAACTGGGAAGGCCCGTACCAAGTAGCGGAGATCATTGGACCGGGAACCTACAAGCTACAAGATTTAGATGGGAAATCCATCCCTCGGACGTGGAACTTGGACAATCTCCATAGGGTATGTCCTCTCTGAGTTCATTTTCATATGCCTCATTATACCTTCCCGTCTACACTTTTTTTCGTAATTTGCAACGTGAATCATTATGCACTGCATTGCCAAAGATTGCAAAAAGAAACAGATGATGTTTACCAATCCTCGATACAACCGAGCTACCTGTCTGAACAGGAAATCTCCGAACCTCGGCTGGGCCGAGCAACAAATTCTCCGAACCTTTCCAGGGCCAAGTAAAAATTCTTCGAACCTCGGCTGGGCTGAGCAACAAATTCTCCGAACCTTGGCAGGGCCAAGTAAAAATTCTCCATCGGCTGGGCCGAGCAACAAATTCTCCGAACCTTGGCAGGGCCAAGTAAAAATTCTCCGAACCTCGGCTGGGCCGAGCAACAAATTCTCCGAACCTTGGCAGGGCCATGTAAAAATTCTTTGAACCTCGGCTGGGCCGAGCAACAAATTCTCTGAACCTTGGCAGGGCCAAGTAAAAATTCTCCGAACCTCGGCTGGGCGAGCAACAAATTCTTCGAACCTTGGTAGGGCCAAGTAAAAATTCTCCGAACCTCGGCTGGGCCGAGCAACAAATTCTCCGAACCTTGGCAGGGCAAAGTAAAAATTCTCCGAACCTCGGCTGGGCCGAGCAACAAATTCTTCGAACCTTGGCAGGGCCAAGTAAAAATTCTCCGAACCTCGGCTGGGCCGAGCAATAAATTCTACGAACCTCGGCTGGGCCGAGCAACAAATTCTCCGAACCTTGGCAGGGCCAAGTAAAAATTCTCCGAACCTCGACTGGGCCGAGCAATAAATTCTCCGAACCTTGGCAGGGCAAAGTAAAAATTCTCCGAACCTCGGCTGGGCTGAGCAACAAATTCTCTGAACCTTGGCAGGGCCAAGTAAAAATTCTCTGAACCTCGGCTGGGCCGAGCAACAAATTCTCCGAACCTTGGCAGGGCCAAGTAAAAATTCTCTGAACCTCGGCTGGGCCGAGCAACAAATTCTCCGAACCTTGCCAGGGCCAAGTAAAAATTCTCCGAACCTCGGCTGGGCCGAGCAACAAATTCTCCGAACCTCGGCTGGGCCGAGCAACAAATTCTCTGAACCTTGGCAGGGCCAAGTAAAAATTCTCCGAACCTCGGCTGGGCCGAGCAACAAATTCTCCGAACCTTGGCAGGGCCAAGTACAAATTCTCCGAACCTCGGCTAGGCCGAGCAACAAATTCTCCGAACCTTGGCAGGGCCAAGTAAAAATTCTCCGAACCTTGGCTGGGCCGAGCAACAAATTCTCCGAACCTTGGCAGGGCCAAGTAAAAATTCTCCGAACCTTGGCTGGGTTGAGCAACAAGTTCTCCGAACCTTGGCAGGGCCAAGTAAAAATTCTCCGAACCTCGGCTGGGCCGAGCAACAAATTCTCCGAACCTTGGCAGAGCCAAGTAAAAATTCTCCGAACCTCGGCTGGGCCGAGCAACAAATTCTCCGAACCTTGGCAGAGCCAAGTAAAAATTCTCCAAACCTCGGCTGGGCCGAGCAACAAGTTCTCCGAACCTTGGTAGGCCAAGTAAAAATTCTCCAAACCTCGGCTGGGCCGAGTAACAAATTCTTCGAACCTTGGCAGGGCCAAGTAAAAATCCTCCGAACCTCGGCTGGGCCGAGCAACACATTCTCCGAACCTCGGCTGGGCCGAGCAACTAATATCCGAACCTTGGCAAGGCCAAGCAAAAATTCTTCAGGCTAAAATCCCGACGGAAAACCGAAGTACGTGGGCCCCGGTTAAAGCCGAGGGGCTCCTAAGTAGTCCCCAGAACCTCGGTCGATCTGAAAAAAGGCACGCTACATGAAAAACTATCAACATGCACAAAGAATGTGCCTCCGGCAAACCCCTAAAGGGTTCAATAAAGCCCCACATAACCGGCCACGAACCCCAAGTAAAAGCCAGGGAGTTCCCCCTTTTTGCTACTAAAGCTTTTGGGCAACGCCCCTATAACTTGTCGAACAAAGCGCCTATCTCAAACAGAGCCATGACTCAGCGCGTGAACCAGTGGAGCCACACCGACTCCCCAACTATTATACGAATGGCATCTTTAGAGCTAAAAACTCATGAGATAAGAAGATTATCCAAACAGGGCCTTTTTCATTGATTGAGGATGGAGAGTACAAGAAGAAACAGAAAAAACAAAAACAAAAAGCAAAAGAAAAAGCAAAAGAGGCCCTAAACTAGGGTTCGGTGTCGCTCCCAGACGCCAGCAGGTCCTCCAGGCGCTCAGTAAGGTCAGCAATCTGCTGGTGAAGCGACACGATATCCTCCCTCTGCCGGTCCGCCACCCGGCGCAGGGCCTCCGCCTCCCTTGTGGAGACATCCACATACTCCTCAACGACCCTCACGAGCCGCTGTTGGCTCGCAAGGGTCGATGCCAGGCCCAACCCATCGACGGTAATTGTGGACGGCCCCTTGGCGCGTGTAGCAGACCGTTGATCGACGCGCGTAACTCCTCAGGTTATCGCCCTCCTTGAGAGGCCATGGCCAAATACTGTTTCGAGACCTAAACTGAGGGATGGCTAAGACCAACACCCCTCGGTCATATTTATACTTGCCAGGCGAGTATCTCGATCGGTCGCACCGTAGCTACCGATCTATGAGAACTCACCACGTGTCATCACTTTAGTGCCTGCGGAATCTGAAATGCCGTACCCCATCCCGAGTGAGATCGTAAATGCGGACAGACTGTTCGAGAACCCCCCTGAACAGAGTATTTTTTGATCTGCCGGCCCCCCATAATGAATGCTCCCAACACTTCCCCAAGCTCTTTTAAAGCTGGCCCCCTTTTCGGAAAGCGCAAAAGGGATGAAATCCAGTGCCTGGCAGTGACTCGTCCCCTCGGGAGGGATAACATCATAAATGAAGAGCGTGACTATGTACCGCTCGTTCCGCCCTGGCGCCCCTCACCAAGCGCCGCATGGGCCTAGCACTACGGCTCATAGTGGCAACTAAGTCACTTCCCCGAGCAACAAATTCTCCGAACCTCGGCAAGGCCGAGCAACAAGTTCTCCGAACCTTGGCAGGGCCAAGTAAAAATTCTCCGAACCTTGGCAGGGCCAAGTAAAAATTCTCCGAACCTCGGCTGGGCCGAGCAACAAGTTCTTCGAACCTTGGCAGGGCCAAGTAAAAATTCTCCGAACTCGGCTGGGCCGAGCAACAAAATCTCCAAAACTTGGCAGGGCCAAGTAAAAATTCTCCGAACCTCGGCTGGGCGAGCAACAAGTTCTCCGAACCTTGGCAGGGCCAAGTAAAAATTCTCCGAACCTTGGTAGGGCCAAGTAAAACATCTCCGTACCTCGGCAGGGCCGAGCGACAAGTTCTCCGAACCTTGGCAGGGCCAAGTAAAAATTCTCCGAACCTCGGCTGGGCCGAGCGACAAACTCTCCGAACCTTGGCAAGGCCAAGTAAAACGTCCCCATACCTCGGCAGGGCCGAGCGACAAGTCCTCCGAACCTTGGCAGGGCCAAGTAAAAATTCTCCGAACCTTGGCTGGGCCGAGCGACAAACTCTCCAAACCTTGGCAGGGCCAAGTAAAACATCCCCGTACCTCGGCAGGGCCGAGCGACAAGTCCTCCGAACCTTGGCAGGGCCAAGTAAAAATTCTCGAACCTCGGCTGGGCCGAGCGACAAACTCTCCGAACCTTGGCAGGGCCAAGTAAAACGTCTCCATACCTCGGCAGGGCCGAGTGATAAATGCCCCGAACCTGGGCGGGGCCAAGTACCAATTCTCTGAACCTCGGTAAGGCCGAGCCATGAACATTCGAGCTCCAATAAGGGTGAGACGTAAAACACCGAGCTTCGGACCCAAGTAAGGAGCGTGTTCCGCCGAACAATCCCCAGACCGCCGCTTGCGAACCTCGACTAGTTCGGATAGCGCGGAATCCTCACCTAAGAACGAGCGGGGCACCTTCGTACCCCATGACCAACAACAACAATAAACTTGGCACAGAAGAAATAGAGATTGAGAAATAGATCAGAACTCTCTTTATTCCATCAAAATCAATTACAAATGCCTTAGAGGTGTTACAAGAGCATTGAAATACACAAAATAAAGACAAGTACAAAACTCGGGCAACTGCTCCAAAGCAGACCTGGGCAACCGTGATGCTCTGGCGTCCGACCGCCGAACCAGATAAGCCGCATCTAGTCAGCTCGAGCCGATAATGGCCGGGCGACATGGACCAATAGTTGCGGCCAGCTTCAGTCAATAATGATATCTCAGTGACCCAACCGAGATATCAGGGTGACTGGAAAGGGTGGATGGAAGGCCATCCCAGACCACCCAACCGAGGGACCCCCCGGCGAGTAGGAAGGAAGCTCGCGGATCCTAGCGCCGGAACGCTCTCCCAAACCGAGTATGTACCGCCCCAACTTGCCCAAATTCCAAGGCAAGGTGTCGGCGGGCGGCACACTTTCACCCCCTCCCCATGTGGCAAAAGATTCCCCAGGCGATGAGCCCTGGAATCCAAGCCGGGGGAGGAGGCGAAATTCACTCAAACCATGGGGAGTCCGCATGCACCTCCTACCATACGTCCTCGAAGGGGAACCACAAAGGTCACACTGGAAGAGCATGTGTGCGCTCTCCGTGTGATCTCTGCGCCCTCCCTGTGCGCTCTCCATATGATCTCCGGGACTCACCCCCTAAGGGCGAGCCGTTCTTTGGTAGCTCCTTCATCGCCCCAGCTATCCGGTGGCGAAGGGCTCATGAGAGGAAAGCTCGGTCCTCCCACTCCCAACAGCAGAGAAACGAGCATGGTGGAAACTCTAATGGAAAAGAAACTTTGGGGATGACTTAACACAACCCCTCTTCCCCTTTTTATAGGCAAAAAGAACGGGGAAAAGCTACCAAGGCTGGAAGCCCCGAGATTCAGACACCTGGCCCATGCCTCCACGTGGCCTCCCAGGATAGACGCAACCCCCTGTTGCGCGCCGAGCCCATCGCCTAAACCGAGATGCATGCAAAGATTTCCTCTCGATCCCGAATCGCGATCATTAAACGCAGAGAATCACCCACTGACATTACGGAGACTGGCAGGATCAGGAGATCGTCCTAAGAAGGTGATATCCTCCAATGGCAAACGGGTGCATGCACCGTACGTCAAAACGACCCGCATGGGAAAAGAACGCCTTCCGAAAAGCACCAGAACAGCTTTGCATTCCCCACAGTGCTGTATCATCAATTTCGGTGAAATAAAAACCGGTTTGCCTATAGAACGGCAGGGCGCTGGCAGGATAGCAAAAAGCACAAAAACCGATTGTCCGTCGATTGCTTCCCAACGAAGTTAATCGTTCGAAGAACTCGAGTGACAAAGTTGAGTGTCTCAAAACAAAAATGAGCGCGAAGGCTACGCAAACCATTCTTGCATTGACCGAAAAAGGAAGTGGCAAAAGGAAACGAAGAATGCTTCGGTAACCACCCTCATGCGTTGGCCCTAGCCGACCTACTCTATCGTCGGCCCCAGCCAACCTACTTCATCATCGGCCCCAGCCGACCTATCTTTCCCGTCGGCCCTAGCCGACCTACTCTATCGTCGGCCCCAGCCGACCTACTTCATCGTCAGCCCCAGCTGACCTATCTTTCCCGTCGGCCCTAGCCGACCTACTTCATCGTCGGCCCCAGCCGACCTATCTCTCCCGTCAGTCCTAGCCAACTTATTTCATCTATCGGTCCTAGCCGACCTACCCTACCAGTCGGCCTCAACCGACCAACTTCGTTCCTCAAATTTTTATTAATTTGTTGTATCGAACGAACATGAACCGGATCAGACCGCCTTTCGGTTCGCCAATCAAGGCTATCGCCCCGCCTTGGGCCAACACCTAAGTCGCTCGCGATCAAGGTGAGATTTCAAGCAAAGGGCCGTCCAAGGAGAAACACTCAAATAGAAATGGAGAGTTTATTTATTGAAAGACATCAAACAATTTTTCAGAAAGCAAAACACAGAGGTGGCTATTAAAGGCCGGGAACCACGTCAATTCTGGAACCCTCGGTTACATCCGCAGAGGTGTGACTAGATTCGCCGTTCTCTAATGCCTTTGCCCCTCCAGCAGCAGACTGCGATCGTCCTTCAAAAGCTGCGGCTTCGTTGGGACCCAGGGCGGAACCAGGATCGGTATCAGAGGCGTCGATATAC
This sequence comes from Calamus simplicifolius, assembly GCA_900491605.1. Lineage (NCBI taxonomy): Eukaryota > Viridiplantae > Streptophyta > Magnoliopsida > Arecales > Arecaceae > Calamus > Calamus simplicifolius. The sequence goes on along the minus strand of UESW01004829.1, from coordinate 297,401 downwards.
TCGTCCTCCTCTTCTCCCTCAGACTCACCAGCGTCAGGAACTTCAGTATCCAGAAAAGAGAGATCCCATTCCGGGTGCTCGCTGGATATCCTGTCCTTGTACTCTTCCACTCCGAGTTGGACGGCGTCAGCGCCGATCACGTCCTGCTCCCCCTTGAGTATGGCAAGTTGCACCTTAGCCTCGGCAACTTGCCTCTCAGCCTCCGTGACTTGGGCCCGCAGAATAATGTTTTGCTCCTCGAACTCGCTAGCCCGCACCTCGAGTTCTGAGCTCTTATTGCGGCTAGACGCGAGCTTGCCTTGGAAAGCCCGATTCTCCAACCTTAACTTTGCCATCTGCAAAACCAAAACCAGTCGGCATCACAAGAGACCAATAGAAGAAGCTAAAAAGGGGGGATGAGATCGTACCTCCTCCTCTTGTCTGGCCAACCTCTTGGTCAGCTCCTCGGCCTCACCCCTGGCCCTTGTTCTATCAGCCCCGACCAACTCAACCCTCTCATGCAGAGCATTAATCCTTGACTATTTAGCTTCGACCTCCTCCCGGGCTTTGGATAGCTCGTTGCTCACCCGAGCTATCATCCCTTGGTGCCATTTAGCGCCGTCCCTCAAGTCGGCGATTTCGCCATCGCGCCGCTTCAGTTTCTCCTCCATTTCGTTGAGCATTCTGGACATGCGCTTTCTCTCGTCGGTAGCTTCCCTTCCCAGCCGACCCAAACTCTCACTATGTTCCCGCCGTATCACCTTCACCTCCTTGGAATGTTTCGACTCAACTCTGGCCAGCTCCAAGCATGCGTCGTCATTCTTCGCCAGGAGTCCCCGCAACTCCTCCGCTTTGCCTTTTTGCTTGGACGCTTCGGCTAGAGCGGCCTGATATGCCGCCTTCATCCCCTCCAAACTTCTGTTGCTAATGGCCAGAAGCTCCTCGAACCTCTCGGACACTTTTATGCGCGATTGAAGTTCGGCATTGTCTCTCCTGGCTTGAACGCTGGCCCCCATCGCCAAACTCAGACGCCAGCACATCGCCCGAGAAAGCAGGGCACTCTGCGAGACAGAAGGTGAGTAAAAATTTGCGATTAAGTCAATCAGAAAACACCCGCCACCCAAGAGTGGTAACTCACCCAAGAGGCATAGGCCCGCGTCATCTTCATGAGGGTCGGATTGTCAATATCGGGAGAAGGTGGATACTTTCGGCCACTCCTGCTGCCCAAACGCATTATCGACCAGCTCCAAATCCGCAAATCTGTCCGCCGAAGGATCCGCACCCGGGTACAAGGCCGACCTCATCATGGCAGAAAATGCCTCCTCGACACCAGCGTTCGAGCTACTGGGCCGGCCATCTCCGCCCGAGGAACCAACCTGGGCGACTTCCGTCTGAGAGGCCTTCAACCTCCCGGCCTCTTCTATCAGAGCCCTAGCTTGGGCTTCTTCGGACAGTTCGGCCAACCCAAGCGCCAGCCTCCCCAGAATCCTTTTCGAAGAGGTCCCCATTGCAGGACTCTCACCCTGCCGCGCTTCTTCTTCTTCCGACCCATCTTTTTCGGTCACCATCACCTGCGTCTCCTCCGCAGGCTCCCCCGAGGCCTCTGTATGGCCTATTTCTTGACCCGCTACGGGCGATCCGGCATCACTACTCTCGGACTCCTTCCGAACCTCACCACCAGCAGCCTCTCTCCCTTGCTCCCCCACTGGAGTCGCTAATAGCCCCGCGGGGGCGGAAGGCCCTCCAGAAACGACCGCTTCCGGCGAATCCATCGTCGGCTCCTCTTTCACAGGGGACGCAGCCATACGAGCCAACGGAGTCTCATCTGAACTATCCGTTATTTCCACTACGGGAGGACAAGGGATCGCAGCTATCCTCCCTGGATCCTCCTTCGCCCCCGGCGCTCCTGTCGTGGCCGCTCCGGTATCCGGCGGGCTTCTTACGGAGGTATGAGCCCTTTTCTCGGGCCTACCACTATCCGCGCGCTGCTCTCCCCTGGGCGCTTGCCTCTCTTCCTCTTGACGAGGCTCGACAATGCCGACCTCTTGGCTGTAAGAATGGAACATATGCGATTAGATCCAAACACATTCGTCGGGGAAACACGCAGCAAAAAAAGTAAAAAGGAGGACTCACCTTGCGGGTCCAGGGGGCTAAGCCCGGCTGCGAAGAGGGCCCCCTCCGATAATAGATCGTTGGCCGAGAATACTTGGCCATTGCGAAGGACATCCAGATCTCTCTCCTCCTGCCCTGACAAAACTGGATGCGTTTCCGCATCCCTAACAAAGTTCCCCCATTTCTGAGGGAAGTCGGAACCGATGTTCCCCTCGGCGATAACAAACCAGCTCTTCCATCCCTTTATAGAAGACGGCTTATCCACAATCACGTTGAAGGACCTCCGAGGTCCGATGTAGGGCCACTCTGATTTCCTCCCGGGTATCAGATGATAGCAGGCACGGAAAAAGGGAAGAGTGGCAACAATCTGAATCGGTGACACATTGAGATAAACCCGATGATGCTCCGCCAACTATTAGGGGCCACCATCGTCGGACAGATGTTGTAGTGAGTCATGATTTCCTTCACCAAGGGATGAAGAGGAAACCGGAAGCCCGCTTTCAAACTGTCTTCGTAAACGAAGACCCTATGCTCCAGATTTCGTGAAACCCTATGTTCAGGTCCCGGTAATCGTAGGACAACGTCTTGGGGTATGCCATACCTCTGGCGAATTCTCCCCACGTCCTCAGCAACGATCTCCGAAGCTACGTCATCGGGGCTCATCGTCATCTTAGCCGAAAAAAGCACCAGGCGAAGCGGCGAGCGTTGCGAAGGGCGAAACTCTTCAAGAAACAAAACGAAAGAACATTACAAACATATATATATAGCGCGGCTATCGCTTGCTTCCCCACTAAGGAAGCTGCCTTGAGAAGATGGGGCGCTCACCCGAGGCATCCAGAACCGCCTCAACAAGCACCGGATTAATCGAGATTCGCGACGTGGCGTATTCCCAACCGTCACTCCTGGAGGAGCCTTACCCACGAAGGCATGATGGCCCTGTCGCGTTAATTAGGGCATCATTGCGCGGGCTGTCTAAACCAAACCGCTCCATCCAAAACATGCCACCTGGACTTATACTCCCTATGCCCGAACCTGCGCTTCGAACTAGGGAGTGGAGGACATGTGTTGGGGGGTAAAATCATCATTGCATCAATATCCATGCGACGAGGCTAAGACCGACCTCCTTCCTTCGTCTCCCCCGAGCTTCCAGTAGCTCGGCTTTCCCGGGCTTCCATAGCTCGGCCTCCCCGAGCTCCCATAGCTCGGCTCCTCCGAGCTTCCATAGCTCGGCCTCCTCGAGCTTCCATAGCTCGGCCTCCTCGAGCTCCCATAGCTCGGCTCCCCCGAGCTCCCATAGCTCGTCCTCCCCGAGCTCCTATAGCTCGGCTCCTCGAGCTTCCATAGCTCGGCCTCCTCCGAGCTTCCATAGCTCGGCTCCCCCGAGCCCCCATAGCTCGGCCTCCACGAGCTCCCATAACTCGGCTCCCCCGAGCTCCCATAGCTCGGCCTCCCCGAGCTTCCATAGCTCGGTCTCCCTAAGCTTCCATTGCTCGGCTTCCCCGAGCTCCCATTGCTCGGCTTCCCGAGCTTCCTATAGCTCGTTTCCCCCCGAGCCTCCCTTGCCCGACTTCACCGAGCGATCCACGATCGATACTCACCTCCGTGGAACCTGACGCGGAGAGCCCAGGCCTGCCGTAACAACATCCTAGGCAAGGAATCATGTTGAGAAGTGGTCTAGGACCTATCACGGCTACCCGAGACCTACACACCTACCAGATCTCAAGCCGCCAAGAGCTCTCCTAACCGTCGATCCCCTAACAGACAAGATATGGATCCCAACGGCCCCACAACGGCCCGATTTGATCCATCCCATATCCTAACAACCTTTGAACCTTCCAGAAGGCGCTCAAGATCCAGGTGACAGTCTATAAATATGACACTCACAGATCCCCTCAGGTATGCGCGCTCACACCCTCACTCTCGCTCTCCCGCTCTCGCCAGCAGCTTGTTGGTGCTCTCGCCCTCTAGAGCTCCGACTGGTCGCCCCTAGAGAGACTCCCCGGAGAGATCCACCTCCCCATTTTCTGATTGATCGCCGATTTTCTCCCACTGACTTGAGCGTCGGAGGGTCTTCCGCGGAGGGCTGCCCCCAACGCCTCTCGCGCGAGGACTTGTGTGCAGGTCCGCCCCTGGAGATCGACCGCGCCCGAATCGGAGGACGGATCCCGTCGGCAACAATAGGTATAATATTATTATTCTTCTTGACCAAGTTCACCAATCTTGTAGGATAGATTTATTAGCCGGCATTATACAAAGTTTCTAATCAGAAGTATAAGATTTTTTTTTTTTTTTTTTTGACCAAGTTTATCAATCCTATACCACATATTTATTAGTCCATGGGTTGTTACATAAAGTTTTAACAGTAAGTATAAAATTATTATTCTTCTTCATCAAGTTTACCAATTCTATATTATAGACTTTTTAGTCAAGAATGTTATGTTTATTAATCTCCACCGCACCGTTACCAGCTAACTATTGTTACCAACCAAGAAGACCAAGTTTACCGGTTAGTGGCTCTAGTTTTTATCAGTAAAGGGTGCTAAATTCATTGCCTCCTAGTTAACTTTCTTCCGTTGTCATTTTTATAATTCTCTTTATGGCTATAAATATACTTTGTTTTTCTTTTTTTAAAGTAAAAAGCACGTCTCATCTACCCCAAAAAAAAAAAGGAAAATAAATCACATCCCTCAGCACCCACTTCGGAGACCATTTCGAAATAGAAGAGAAAAAAATGCATTTAATAATCCAACGTCTCGAATCACTCGTAATCTAAGTAATCTAAAATTATTTTTATTATATTTTTATTATATTATCATAATATATATAATATAATATAAGAATATCAAATATTATATCTTATACAACGTATTATAAATAAAAGATATTAAAATAATATAAATAATTATATTATAGTATATATATTATAATATTATAAATAGTAATTTTGTATATTATATTATAAATCATTATTATAATATATTTACCATAAATAAAAGATATATTGATCTATGAATTTTAGTCTAAAATTACTGAAAAGAATAATTATAAATCATCGTTCTTGATCCATCTTAAATGTTTGCCTCCAATGCCTCCTACTAAAAAACGTCAATTGTGATGGTCTGCTAAACAATGATAATATTTGTAGAAGAGCATATTTCTTGATCTTGGTTCATTGAGTTTATATTTTATTGGCGACCACGTTTAGGGTTTTTTTTGGGTTTCAGTTAAAAAAAAAGTTAATCTGCCTTCTTGAGCATACACTTGTCTTATTGAAGGATTTCACGAACCCATCCATCCATTTACTTCTAATGGTTCAATCCTTTTTTTTTTTTCAAAAAAAGAAGATAACCTTAACTCGAGACCTATAAATTCTGGTATTTTTATCTCCCATATTAATTAGGTCCCAAAGCAGTTAAAAGTTGCATCTATAACACTTCATCCTTTATTTACGAGTATAATCAAATGTAGATTAATATATATATATATATATATCTTTAAAAGAAACACTTAAAAATATGTTATACCTTTAGGTTAATAATTTGAAGTCTAAAGAATGTTTCCAAGGAAAAAGAAGAAGAGAGAAAAAAATCCTTACCAAACATGGACTAACTTTTTCACCCATTTTAACTCTGTGCTAAACTAGGAATGACAATTTTTTTCGTTTAGCTGTTTATCGATCGGTACTATTTTTAATGACAATTTTTTCGTATAGCCATTTATCCAATACCATTTTTAACGGATTGAAGAATCCCTAATTTAAAGAGCTTAACTGGTAATAGGGATTACTCGTTAACGACTAAACGACTAAACGGCCTAGGGATGGTATTCTCCACCCTAGCCCCATTTATCATCCCCATTCCTGTTAGCTTTAATATAATATTTTTAAATATTATATATATATATTATAAAAATAAAATAATATATAGTAAATCATGTTTGAATCATTATCCTTATCTCTTGCTCTTTTTCTTTCACGCAGTTGAATCTCCTTGTCTCTTGCTATTCCTTCTTTCATGCAGCTAATCTGAAGTTCTAAATATCAAAGCCAGAACCTAACTTCATCATCTATCTTTGCTAGTTGCTGCCTCATCAATGTCCTTCCTAGCCAACACCTTTTTCTTTCTCTAGTATGCTCATCTCTTTCCTTTATTTTTAAAGAAAGATATCTCCTTATTTGTTGTTACTTAAAATACCTTTAATAACATCTTGTTGTCAGCTTCTTTTGAAATTTGAATGTTTCTATGGTTGTTGCATTGAAATCTTCATTTTCAAATTTTCTCTCTTGTTAGTTGTTTCCTTCCTCACTTTTCATTCTCTTCAAATGTTTCAACTTTCAATAAACTCGGCAAGTCAAATTAGATTGAGAGAGAGTTAATTCAAAGAGGTAATGGACATTATTAGAAGTTAATTCAAAGAGCTCCTTTAGATTTTTTTTTCTATTAGTATTTTTTTAATTTTTTATAAATTATAAAATTAATAAAATAATTTTATTTTTTTATGTAAATGGTCAAATGAGTACCCAGTGGGTACCCATTTACCTGACTGGGTATCCTCGTTTCTGTCCTATTAACTATAGTAGCTTAATGGGGCAGGGAACGAGAACATTTTTTCTAACGAGGATGGGACCGGTAGAGGATGCGCCTATCGTCAAACACCATCGTAACACTGTACAGATGGGTAGATCTACGGCGTTCACCCAGCAATATTTATATGTGATATGGCTGATCCAACACCGTCAGAATAAACGACAACGGCGACTGACGGAGGCCCTCTCGGCCTCCTTAGCCCCCCCTCGGTATCGGCCTCAAGCCAGAGCCTCGGGCCTTATGAACAATATCTCAACCCCCGAGACCCCCTCGGTCTCGGGCTGCATGAACAGTGCTTGGCCTCGAGTTCCGCCCTCGGCCTCAAGCCACAGCCCCCGGCCTTATGAACAATATCTCAACCCCCGAGATCCCCTCGGTCTCAGGTTGCATGAACAGTGCTTGGCCTCGAGTTTCGCCCTCGGCCTCAAGCCACAGCCCCCGGGCCTTATGAACAGTATCTCAACCCCCGAGACCCCCTCAGTCTCGGGCTGCATGAATAGTGCTTGGCCTCGAGCTCCGCCCTCGGCCTCAAGCCATAGCCCCGGGCCTTATGAACAGTATCTCAACACCTGAGACCCACTCGGTCTCGAGCTGCATGAACAGTGCTTGGCCTCGAGTTCCGCCCTCGGCCTCAATCCACAGCCCCCGGGCCTTATGAACAGTATCTCCCCGAGACCCCCTCAGTCTCGGGCTGCATGAACAGTGCTTGGCCTCGAGCTCTGCCCTCGGCCTCAAGCCACAGCCCCCGAGCCTTATGAACAGTATCTCAACCCCCGAGACCCCCTTGATCTCGGGCTGCATGAACAGTGCTTGGCCTCGATCTCCGCCCTCGGCCTCAAACCACAGCCCCTGGGCCTTATGAACAGTATCTCAACCCCCGAGACCCCCTCGGTCTCGGGCTGCATGAACAGTGCTTGGCCTCGAGCTCCGCCCTCGGCCTCAAGCCACAGCCCTCGGGCCTTATGAATAGTATCTCAACCCTCGAGACCCCTTCGGTCTCGGGCTGCATGAACAGTGCTTGGCCTCAAGCTCTATTGGCCTAAATGGCAACCCAAGAGGGGGGGGGGGGTGAATTGGGTTCTTAAAAAAAAATTTAACTTTTTTTGAAATTAAATTGATTGATATCAAAGTATGCAAGCGAATGGAGTTAATCAAAGTTAAGCACAGGCAATTAAAGAAGAGAGAGAGAGAGATCAAAACACTACAAACACAAAGTTTTTATAGTGGTTCGGTGTAACAACACCTACGTCCGCTCCCAAGCTCCACTTGGGTCCATACTATAATCCTCTTGATTACAGTCGAGTTGTTTTACAAGCTCACAACTCAAACTTGTTGTTTTACCTGGGATCACAATGAACCCTGCTGGTTTTTCAGGCTTACCAGCACAAAACCCAACCTCAAGCTATACTTAGCTTGACCCGAGGTATACCACATCCACTAATTCAATCCTCCTGATTGAATTAGCAATCAAATGAAATCAATTAATGTTTACAATGACAAATAGCTCCTCAAATGAGCGAATATGCAATATAAATAGAAAAGGAATATAAAAGCCTGTTTGAAGCGATTTGAATGTAGGCTTGGCTTCTTTTCTTCTTTTCCTCTTCTCCTTTGAAAGGTTGAATCAAGATCCAGCTCAGATTTCACCCAGGAATATGTTGTTGAGGAGATGAGAAAAAAATAGGTTTTGGCTTCTTCTTTTCCTTCTTTGAAATCCTCCGAAATTGAACTTTGTATGCCTTGGATTTCTTTTGAATCTTTCTTTAGAAGATGGGCGAGCTCACAGAGATTTGTCTTTTTGAAATGGCTCTCTTGAATATCTCGATTTTTTGATCTTTCTCCTTTTTTTCGTTCCCCCTTTTTAAATGGTCCATTCTCCCCTTTTTATAGATTTTTTTTAATCCAAGATTAGGTGGAAACTAGCCGTTATTTCTGTCCTTGGATTGCTCCTACACACAAGAAAAATAGCCGTTAGAGATTAGGTGAGAAAATGTTACCGTTGGAGGCCGTTCTGACATTTTGAAAATCCGATCCTGTCAGGTTGGAGTCAGCTCCAACTTTTTATGTGTCGTCTCCACTTCGTGTATCTAAAAATGGTAATAAAAGTTTTCCTTGAGGGGTCGGCTCCCAAAAAGTTATGTGTCGGCTCCCCGCATCCAGGTGTTGGCTCCCGAAACAGAGGGTGTCGACTCTAAATATGGCTCAAAATATGCTCTCTGTTGCTCAGGTTAGAGTCGGCTCCACTCATTCTAGGTGTCGGCTCCCGAATCTCAGGTGTCGGCTCCTGAATTCCATGTGTTGGCTTCAGAAACTGACGCAGAAAAGCATACTTCTGTTTCTCAGGTTGGAGTCGGCTCCAGACATCCATGTGTCGACTCCAGACTATGCCAAAATTTTGAGAGCTATTCCGATACGCCCATGTGTAGACTCCTGACTTATAGGTGTCGACTCCAAGGTCTGAACTTTTGAAAATTACAATTTGAAACTCATCTTAAAATCAATTTTGAGTGATATTTGAATTGTTAAACTTTCATATTACATGAAACACTCCATAAATTTGTCTGAAACAATGTGAATATACTCATGGCTTTTGTTAATCATCAAAATCAATAATTGGGTCAACAATCTCTCCCTTTTTGATGATGACAAAAACATTGAGTATATGCATGATTAATCAAAGAGTTTTACGATAGGAATAAGTTATCATAGTTAAGCTCCCCCGAATGAGGTAGCTCCCCCTATGAAAATCAAATTAACATCTTTTCTTCTTATCATTAAATCTCATGCAATTAAGTTCATTCAATGCTTAGAACCAATTAACTAATGAGATTCATTCTTAACATTAATATTGAATCTCCCCCTTTTATATTTAATTATAACTTTTATGCATATGCTATCATTTACTTCTCCCCCTTTTTTGTAATCAACAAAAAGGTTAGGAAGATGTAAATATATAGATTAAAATCATTAAACATTAAGTGAATCAATATTCAATTCAAGTTACTCAATATCAAGATTCAACTTTAGTAAATATGATTTCATTAAAGTTTCAAAACATTACATCATGAGTGCTTTCATACATCATTGAACAAAACATTACTTTAATTACATCAAAGCATCAAAACATATTAAACTTGAACATTACATCAAAAGATTTAAACTAAACTTTAGTACATCAAAAGTAAACTAAAATTCTAAAATCTAAGAAGTCTCTGCAATTCTTTTAAAATCTTTCCCATTCCTTCCTTTTGAACATTCATGAAACCATTGAGCTTGTCATCAATAAAAGCAGGTGCAGTAAAAATTTTATCTTGAAGCTCTGCATTGCACTTTGAGTAAATATCTGAGTCTCCTCCTATATCTTTGATCTTTTCAAAAATAAGCTTTATTTTCGATTTCAAAGCCTCTGAAGAAGTTCCAAGAGAGGATCCAATTTTGTTCACTTTGACTTCTAAGGAGTAAAATGATTCTTTTAAACTCAAAAGTCTATTTTTAAAACTATTATTCATCTTCTCTTCATGTTCAGCCAACAAAGTCTTTAATTGCTCTAATTGTAACTCAAAAAGCTAGAAGCACTCGGAACTGAAGCAGGCATAGGTGTCGGTGAAGGCTCTGGTCTGCTAGGCTTCGGTGAAGGATGTCTCATGGATGGTCTAGCTTCTGATGGTGCTAAAGCTCCAATCTCAGCTGCCCTGTCCTCTGAATGACCTTTCCTTTCCCAGTTCCCATTGACCTTAATGAACCCCATACGATGAACAGTAGCAATGCTGTAGTAATCTGTGTGCCTTAGGTTCTTTTTAGGTTCATTTTCTAAGATAACTACACCCTAACTTCGGAATGCTAAGGTTAGGATCATGCCATAGGGTAAGGAAGATCTCTTCTTGCTACCAGCCTCTGCCATGTACCAAATCATCATGCCAGGAAGATTAATAGGCTGTCCAGTCAAAACACTATCCATGATCACAATGTCTCGCTCCGAGACATACTCGAACCTACCAGTCTTAGGGAATAAAATCCACTACATATATTATGTAACAATTAAGCTCAAGAGGCAACTAATTTGCCCTGATTTCCTCAAAATCAACAACATCTCTTCCTAACATCCTTGACAAACCTCCTGACCTATCATTGTGAGAGTTTGCAATAGGTCCAAGAGTATGAATCTCAAGAAGGTTTCCAAGAATCTTGGAAGTAAGATGTATCCTTTTTCCTCTTACAACACTTATTATGCCACCGTCTCCTCTTGACAAATCTTGATAAAATTCTTTAACTAAAGCAGGATATGTAGGAATGTCTAAAGAACACACCTTTTTCCAACCAATTTCCTTAAGTTGTCGTCCAATAGCGAATCCCTCATCTTCAAAAAATCCAAAATTGACCTTTCTTCCCATTGTAATCATCCGTCCGGCTAGAGTGTCAATGTGTGGTGAAGGAGGTGAGGAAGGATTTGGAATCGCACTAGGAGTGGAGGACGAGAATGAAGAATCCGAAGATGGCGACGGTTGATGGATGGGCGTCTCGCCGTCGCTTTCTCGTTGCCACCGGACCACCATAGATCGTTCCCCTTCTCTTAGGTGCCATGGAATCCTAGGGAATGATTAATTGAAGGAATCTCAGTTTTGATAGGGTTTAGAGAGGATTTGGAGACGATTTGAGTAAGATTAGGTCGAAGAGGTGTCGACTCGGCCCTAAATAGTCGAAAAGGGTCCACTAGGTATCGACTCCCGCAAAGTCGGGTGTCGACTCCAACTCGCTAAATGGTTAGCACCCGAACTGGAGTCGGCTCTGCTAAAGTGGGTGTCGGCTCTAAGGTTCCTGACCGAGAGCAACACATAAATAAGGTGTCGACTCCAAAGATTGAGGTGTCGACTCCAAGACAGATTCAAAAATAGATAAGAGTTTCAGAAATCCAAAACTCATCAAGATAAAAATCAATAAATATGATAAAAAACCTTGGAATATGGAGAATCAATTGGTTCAACAATCTAGATGATTTTCCTTAAAATTATGAAGAAATTTTCAAGATGTTGAATAAAATCTAGATAATTGAACTTAAGGGTTTCGAGTCATTCCAACGGATCACAAATCCCTAATTCTCCTCTAACATAACAAAATCTCTCTTCACTCAAAGGTTTTGTAAATATATCGGCTAATTGTTCCTCAGTATTAACATATTCTAGACAAATGTCATTATTAGCTACATGTTCTCTAATGAAATGATAGCTAATTTCAATGTGCTTAATTCTTGAACGTTGAATTGGATTTTTAGTTAGGTTTATTGCACTAGTATTATCACATCTAATAGGAGTTTTATCAAGTGTTATGCCATAATCTTCAAGTTGTCGCTTAATCCAAAGGATTTGAGCACAACAACTTTCAGCTGCAACATATTCTGCTTCAGCAGTTGATAATTGTTGACCCAATTGAGGATTTTGATGATTAACAAAACTATTTGAGTATAACATTTGAAGTTACTAATGATTTTGGTTTAATTTTTCAGTTTATGATATGTTATATTAATCAAAATCATAAGATAAATAAGTTCTAGTTCGAATCTAATGTCAAGGTAAGATTGCAGACATTAGAGTCGACACATGGAATCGCAGAGTCGACTCCAAAAAATGGCACAGACTTAGAGTCGACTCTGGGACTGTTAGAGCGACTCCAACATAGAAGACAGAACGATGGTTTTCAGGCCACGACTTAGAGTCGACTCCCGGACTGTTAGAGTCGACTCCAGAAGAATTTTGTGTCGACCCCAGAAAAGTCAGAGATGACTCCAGATCGAGCGGATTAAAGAATTTCGAGTTAGAGCCGACCCCAGAAAAGTTAGAGCCGACTCCAGAATGTCAGACGCGGCTCCAGAACTGTCAGAACGACTCTAAACTTATCTTTATCTTTTTAATCCCAACGGCTATTGCTATTTATGGATCTAATCCTTCTTACACTTGTTTCTAATGGATAGTTTTAAACTATTTATGGATTAATCGGGATCTATAAGAAGAGGGTTTGCTGCATCCGAAAAGAGAAGAGACAAGAGAAACAAAAAGAAAAGAATAGAGAGAAATCTGTGAAATCCATCAGAAAATCAAAATAGAAAAGAGGGAAAACTTGTAAGGAAAGATCATACTGATTCCCCAAAAGAAAGAGAGAGAGATTCCAAGCTTTTGTTGTTCTATTTCGAAGAAATCTCAAGAGAAGAAAGAAGCCCTAGTTTTCTGATCTTCTGAGTCTCAAGAGCATCTTGAAGGAAGATCCATTCAAAGGAAGAGAAGGAAGAAGCCACCAAGATCTGCGAATCAGGCTTTGATTCCTATCCTTTTATTATTGTTTCATTATTGTATATTTGCTCATTGGAGGAGCTGTTTATCTTGTAAAAACAAATATTGTTTGCTGGGTCAATCTGGTGATTGATTCAGTTGAGGCTGTTAGCCTTGTGCAAGCGTTAGCTTGTGGTGTTAGGTTTTGTGCTGGTGAGCCTTGAAAACCAGCTGGGTTCGTTGTGCACCCAGGAAAACAACAAGTTCGAGTTGTGAGCTTGCAAAACAACTCTGCTGTAATCAGATTGATTATAGTGTGGACCCAAGAGGTACTTGGGAGTGGACGTAGGTGTAGGTACACCGAACCACTATAAAATCTCCTGTGTTTGCCGTGATTGTCTCTTTATCTTTAACTCTCTATTTGTGCTTGTTCTTTTTTAATTTGTGTGAATCTAAGTTTTTATTTCCGCTGGGGGTTATTTTTCAAAAGAGTTTAAATTTTGAAAAACCCAATTCACCCCCCTCTTGGGTTGCTATCTGGACCAACAATTGGTATCAGAGCTAGTGCTCATTTGATTTGATCTAACGATCAAGAGTCAAAGATCCACATGGCAACTCAAGCTGGTTCATCTTTTTCCGAAGGCCAATCTACTAATAGACCACCCTTGTTTAATGGTTCAAACTATGGTTATTGGAAGGCTAGAATGAAAATTTTATTCAAGCACTTGACTATGATCTATGGAACATTATAGTCAATGGACCACACACACCCACTGCTAGAGTTAATGGCATGGAGATTCCTAAACTGGAAACGGAATGGGATGAACATGATAAAAAATTGGCACAACTTAATGCCAAAGCAATGAATGTTTTATACTGCTCATTAGATGCAAATGAATTCAATCGCATATCTATTTGCATTTCTGCTAAGGAAATCTGGGATAGACTTGAGGTTACCCATGAGGGAACAAATCAAGTCAAGGAATCCAAGATTAACATGCTAGTTCATAAGAATGAATTGTTTAAAATGGATGCATGTGAATCTATTGCTGATATGTTTACAAGATTTACTGATATAGTTAATGGTTTAAAAAGTCTTGGTAAATCTTATGATAATTCTGATCTTGTGAGAAAGGTTTTGCGTTCCTTGCCTAGGACTTGGGAAGCTAAAGTGACTGCAATACAAGAGGCAAAGGATCTAAGTACCCTACCCCTAGAAGAATTATTGGGATCCTTGATGACTCATGAGCTTCAATTAAGCAACATGTTGATGATGATGAGTCAAAGAAGAGGACTATGGCTCTTAAGATTTCTGAATATATGGAAGAGCCTCATGAATCTGAAGATGAAAGTGATGATGAGGACATGGCACTCATCACAAGGAAATTTAAAAGATTCATGAAGAAGAAGAAGTTTGAAAAGAAAAAGCCCTTTGCAAGAAAAGATGAGGACAAGGGCAAAGAAAAAGAAGTTATTTGCTTTGAATGTAAAAAGCCGGGTCATTTTAAATCTGAATGCCCTCAACTAAAGAAAGGCACCGGAAGTTCAAAAAGAAGGCAATGATGGCCACATGGAGTGATTCGGAAAGCTCAAGTTCCGAAGAGGAAGAAAAGAGTGAAATGGCCAATCTATGCTTCATGGCGGACAATGATGAGGTAAGTCCGAGTTTTCTTGATGACTTTACTTTTGATGAATTACATAGTGCTTTTTATGAATTAATGGATGATTTTGCAAACTTAAGTTCAAAGAACAAAGATTTGAAAAATCAAATGCAAAAATTATCCTTAGAAAATGAAAAGCATGTTGTAGATAAAGAACTTTTGATAAAAGAAAATGAAAGTTTGAAAAATGAAGTTGATAGACTTAAACCTATAGTTGATAAATTCACTCTAAGCTCTATCAAACTTAATATGATTTTGGATAATCAAAAAGCTATTTTTGATAAAGCTGGATTAGGATATAATCCACTTAAAAAGCAAAAATCTTTGAAGAATATTTTTATACATGCTGAAAAATCATTAAATATTACTTGTTTTAAATGTGGAAACAAAGGACATAAATCTTATATGTGTAAATCTCCACATAATAAGAGAAAGATGATTTGGGTTCCCAAAGGAACAATATTTAATGCATCTAACCATGAAGGACCCAAGAAGGCTTGGGTACCTAAAATTAAGACATGAATGTTTTGCAGGAGTGTCTTGCAGCCATCAGACTGAAAAGAAAATGGTACCTGGATAGTGGTTGCTCAAGACACATGACGGGTGACAAAGATCAATTCATCACCCTTGAATCAAAAAGAGGTGGAGTAGTTACTTTTGGTGATAATGGTCAAGGCCATATCATGGGTATTGGTAAGATTCAAATTACTCCATCTACTCATATTGATAATGTTTTATATGTGATGGACTTAAACATAATTTGATAAGTATTAGCCAACTGTGTGACAAAGGTTTCAAAGTTTCCTTTGAAGCTTCTGTTTGCACTGTTACTAATCCCATTGATAACAGCATTATTCTTGTTGGTAAACGTTATGGCAATGTGTACTTAATTGATTTGAGTAATTTATCTCCAAGTAATCATTGCTTAGTTGCTAATAATGCTAAGATGAATGAGATTGGTTGGCTATGGCACCGTAGATTAGGTCATGCAAGCACACACCTAATTTCTAAATTATTGAAAATGGATTAGTTAAAGGTATTCCTAGCTTAAATTTTGAAAATAATCGAATATGTGATGCATGTCAATTTGAAAACAAACAAGAACTTCTTTCAAATCTAAGAATGTTGTTTCAACTACTAGGCCACTAGAGCTACTACACATGGACCTTTTTGGACCTACTAGAACCACAAGTCTAGGAGGAAAGAAATATGGTCTAGTGATAGTAGATGATTACTCTAGATTCACTTGGGTAATATTTTTGGCTCACAAAGATGAGACTTTCTCAATATTCCTGAAATTCGTTAAGAAAGTCACTAATGAGAAAAACACTACCATAGTGTCTATTAGAAGTGATCATGGAACTGAATTTGAAAATCACTTATTTGAAAAATTCTGTTTTGAAAAAGGCATACATCATAACTTTTCAGCACCTAGAACACCGCAACAAAATGGAGTTGTAGAAAGAAAGAATAGGACTTTAGAAGACATGGCCCGTACCATGCTATGTGAAAGCCAACTTCCAAAATATTTTTGGGCGGAAGCTATAAACACAGCATGTTACATCCTAAATAGAGCCCTGATTAGACCTATCCTTAAGAAGACTCCCTATGAACTATGGCATAATAGGAAACCAAATTTAAGTTATTTTCATGCATTTGGTTGTAAATGTTTTATTCATAACAATGGTAAGGATAATCTTGGGAAGTTTGATGCAAAGTCTGATGAAGGTATTTTCCTAGGATATTCTACATCTAGCAAGGCATATAGAGTATTTAATAAGAAGCTTAGTTGTAGAAGAATCCATTCATATAGTGTTTGATGAGTCTTTAGCATCAAGTTCAGATAAAATTGATGATGAGGAAGATACATCTTTGATTGAAAGAGATATTGAAAAATTAAATGTATCTTCAGATCAAGAACCTGAAGTTAAGGATGATGACTCACCTAAGGATGATGGTATTGATACTACTCGGAATGATAAAGATCTACCTAGAGATTGGAGATATGCTTATGGTCATCCTAAGGACCTAATCATAGGTGATCCATCTCAAGGTGTAAGGACTAGATCATCAATGAGAAATATCAATAATCATCTTGCATTTGTATCTCATATAGAACCTAAAACTATAGAGGAAGCTGAGAAAGATAGTTATTGGATGTTAGCAATGCAGGAAGAGTTAAACCAATTCACTAGGAACCAAGTTTGGACCCTAGTAGACAGACCTAAAAACCACCCTATAATAGGATCTAAATGGGTTTTTAGAAATAAATTGGATGAAAATGGATTGGTAATTAGAAATAAGGCTAGATTAGTTGCAAAAGGATATAATCAAGAAGAAGGTATAGATTTTGATGAAACTTTTGCACCTGTTGCTAGATTAGAAGCCATTAGGCTACTACTTGCATTTGCATGTCATATGAATTTCAACTTATTTCAAATGGATGTTAAAAGTGCATTTCTAAATGGTTTTATAAATGAGGAAGTTTATGTTGAACAACCTCCTGGTTTTGAAGATCATGAATTTTCAAACCACGTCTTCAAACTACACAAAGCACTTTATGGTTTAAAGCAAGCACCTAGAGCTTGGTATGATAGATTAAGTAAATTTTTAATTGAAAATGATTTTTCTAGAGGAAATGTTGATAAAACCTTGTTTTTGAAAAGAAAAGAAAAGGATTTATTAATTGTTCAAATTTACGTTGATGACATTATATTTGGTGCTACTAACAATCTCCTTTGTCAAGAATTTGCTAAGTTAATGCAGGGAGAATTCGAGATGAGCATGATGGGAGAACTAAACTTCTTCCTTGGACTTCAAATCAAACAAGAGAAAGCGGGGATTTTCATTAACCAAACAAAGTACACAAAGGAAATACTCAAGAAGTTTGGTATGGAATCTGCTAAACCTCTTGGTACGCCAATGAGTCCCTCATGCAAGCTGGACAAGGATGAAGAAGGTAAGAAAGTAGATCAGAAGCATTACAGAGGTATGATCGGATCACTTCTTTACCTAACTGCAAGTAGGCCAGATATCATGTTTTCTGTTTGCTTATGTGCAAGATATCAATCTAATCCTAAGAATCACATTTATTTGCTGTTAAAAGAATCTTTAGATACTTAAATGGAACTAAAAATGTAGGATTATGGTATTCTAGAGACTCAACCTTAAAATTGATTGCTTATTCTGATTCTGACTATGCTGGTTGTAAATTAGATAGAAAGAGTACAAGTGGGGCATGCCAACTTTTAGGAAGTAACTTAATCTCTTGGTTTAGCAAGAAGCAAAATTCGGTTGCATTATCCACTGCTGAGGCAGAGTATGTTGCAGCTGGAAGTTGCTGTGCTCAAATCCTTTGGATTAAGCGACAACTTGAAGATTATGGTATCACACTTGATAAAATTCCTATTAAATGTGATAATACTAGTGCCATTAATCTAACTAAGAATCCAATTCAACATTCAAGAACTAAACACATAGAAATTAGACATCACTTTATTAGAGAACATGTAACTAACAAAGATGTTTGTCTTGAATATGTTAATACTAATGATCAATTAGCTGATATTTTTACCAAACCTTTGAGTGAGGAAAGATTTTGTTATCTTAGAGGAGAATTAGGAGTTTGTGATCCTTTAGAATGATTTTCTGAAACTCTTAAGGACAACAACTATCTAGACTTTATTAATTTCTTGAAAATCCTCTATGTCCAATAAGGAAATTTATCTAGAAATTTGATTCAAGTTCAAATCTGAAGGTATGATCTTGTACTCATAGATTAGAATGGTAAAAGTTTTTTGTATTACTCATATACGCTATAGCCGTGATCTTGGGGGTATTCCGCGTTCCCCAACAATGGTATCAGAGCCATGGCTGATACTGTATATGAATAATAGGCCATGTTCTCCATTAATCAGAATATGCATGTGTAGGATAGATCGTGCCTGCTACTAATGTTGTTTTGTAGGTTTCTATCCTGTTATTATGGTCACATGAATGTATGTTTTGATTTAATATTACTTAGATCTGTTTTGTATACTTCGGTTTAAGGAAGCGTAGGATCATTGTAATATTTCATAGCATGTTTGCTCTGATTTTTTGAGAGCTTTGTGATTGTAAATACGTAGCATGTGAACTCCTACATGGAGGCATAGGATTTATGTAATCTGGTGCAGCTCTAATGGAGGAAGAAGACCTGCTGTAAAAAGCAGGATAGGATTCTGAGGAGAATCCGTTGCAGATAGGATTCTAATTACTAAGCAGAATCCGTTGCAGATAGGATTCTAAGGAGAATCCGTTGCAGATAGGATTCTAAGGAGAATCCGTTGCATGATAGGATTCTAAGGAGAATCCGTTGCAGATAGGATTATAAGGAGAATCCGTTGCATGATAGGATTCTAAGCAGAATCCGTTGCAGATAGGATTCTAAGGAGAATCCGTTGTATGATAGGATTCTAAGGAGAATCCGTTACAGATATGATTCTAAGAAGAATCCGTTGCATATCAGGATTCTAAAGGAAAATCGGAAGCTCAAAGGTCAATCCCCGCTGGGGGCCAGCCCCCAACCCCCGTATACGAAGCGGCAAATCGTCGAGCAAAGTAGCAAACATGATGCAACGGGGATCTTCATCTACGTGAAAAATTTTGATCATAATAACAGGGATTTTATTTATTTTGTTTATATTGGTTATGTTGCATACTTGATTGTTTATCCTTTTGTTCTTATGTCTATAACTAGGAGAACATGGTTAATTGGATAATCACTTGTTGTTTGTGTTTTGATATATATTCAAAATTCCAAGACTAGTGTGAACATGTGCAACTAGAGAGTAAAATTTATTTCCAATTTTAATTTAAATTTTTTAAATTTAAGGGAATTAAGAGTTTTATTTGTTGCATATATGTATATCGATCACTACTATGGGATTTTGAATTTATAAGATAATCAAACACAAGTTTTATAACCCTCAAAATATTGTTTAAATAACTAAGTGGAGAGGGAATTAATCACATTTAAATCCCATGGTCCCATCACTTGTTTATTGGTGAGGTAGTTAATTTCACGTGTTGGCATTAGTGCTTTCCTCCCCATAGGATGAAATTGATTGCCAGCTCACCAAGAATAATCCCTAGTAATTGTTAATGTTGGATTACCTCTCCATCTGAGGGATCCACCATGGGATAATGGATCTAGGATTGAGTGATGGTATACACTTAGGTATAAATATTAGTATTCTCCCCATCGGAGTCACTACAAATATTTATATGACCAAATTTAGCCAGCTAATTAATTTTACTTGGTATGTTATCTTTTACCTAGATAGTAAAATTAATAGGTTTTATCTGTCTAGATAAATGATGAGTAGTAGACATCCTCCCATTGAGGCATACTATTCAAAATGTACTAGGCTGCTGGCAAATTCTTTTATTTTGTGGTTGAGGGGCCCTACTTATAATTTTGAATTTAAAGTTTATTGCTCATTATATCTTATTTGATGTATGAATGATTCTTAGGATTAAAATGTCTTCTTTCAATCCACTTGCTGTGATACTCAAAGAAAACAAATTGACTGGTCCTAATTACATTGATTGGAAAAGAAACCTGGATATAGTGTTAACTGCAGAAGGGTACAAGTATGTGCTCACTCAGATCTATCCCGCAGAGCCTGGTGAAGGGGCTTCAGATGAGGAGTCCCAAGCTTACCGTAAGTGGATTAAGGCTGATGAGATGGCGCGGTATTACATATTGGCATCTATGTCAAATGTTCTACAACATCAGCATCAATCTATGCCCTCTGCCTATGACATGATGTTCAACCTCAAAGAAATTTTTGGGGATCAGAGTCGTGCGGCTAGGCAGACTGCGATGAAAGAACTGATGAACACTAATATGGCTGAAGGAACTCCTGTCATGGATCATTCTAAAGATGATTAGTCTTCTGAATGAACTGGAGATCTTGGAGCGGAGATGGATGGGGAAACCCAGGTTGATATCATTCTCCAGTCCCTACCTGCTTCTTTTAAGCAGTTCTGCCTAAATTATACTATGAACAAAATGAATTTTTCATTGGCAGAGCTACTTAAAGAACTTCAGGTAGCAGAGAGTTTCATTAAGAAGCCTGCAGTTGCTATGGTTACTGAAAAAGGTTCTTCTTCGAAGTCTCATGCTAAGAAGAAGAAAAAGGTTCAGAAAAAGAAACAGCATCAGGCCCCACAGCCCAATGGGAAAATAAAAAAGAAGGGAAAGTGCTTCGTCTGCAAGTAGCCAGGTCACAGGAAGCAGTATGTCCAGTTTGGCTTGCCAGGAAACAGGCTAGAGGTATATCTCATTCACTTGTAGTTGAAACTTGTTTAGTGGTGTTATCTACCAGTGTCTGGTGTGTAGATACGGGAGCCACTAATCATATTTGCAATTCTTTGCAGGGGTTCCAGCAGACCCGACAGCTAAGTGATGGGGAGATTTATATATTTCTGGGAGATGGCATGAGAGTGTCAGTAGTTGTAGTGGGAGATTTTAGCTTTTCTTTTAGTAGAAATAGAATTTTAATATTAAAGGACTATTTTTTTGTACCTTCAATTAGAAGGAATTTAATTTCAGTTTCTAAGTTAGTTGATGATGATATTCAGTTTATTTTAATGACTCCGTTGTTATTAAGAAAAATAAACATTTTATCTGTTCTGGTACATTGGTGGATGGTCTTTATATTATTAATCTTGTTTCTCCTACCGTGCAACTAAATGAAGTGAATAACTATAATAGACCATGTAAGAGAAAACATCCTTCTGAAATGAATCAAACTTATTTTTGGCACTTGCGCCTAGGTCATATAAATCTAAGACGGATTTCTAGACTGGTTCAAGATGGACCATTAGGTTCATTGGAAGTAGAGGCACTACCGGTCTGTGAATCTTGCTTAGAAGGAAAAATGACCAAGCGGCCATTCTCGGCCAAAGGCAATAGAGCTAAGGAGATATTAGAATTGGTTCACTCTGATTTGTGTGGCCCAATGAACATCCAGGCTAGAGGTGGTTTTGAGTACTTTGTCACTTTTATTGATGATTACTCAAGATATGGATATATTTATCTGATGCGCCGTAAGTCTGAATGCTTTGAAAAATTTAAAATTTTTAAGGCAGAAACGAAGAACCGTCATGGTAAAAATATTAAGACACTATGATCCGATCGTGGTGGCGAGTACCTCTTAGGGGAGTTCACAGATTACTTATTAGATGCTGGGATTGAATCCCAGTTATATGCACCTGGTACGCCACAGCAGAATGGTGTAGCTGAAAGAAGGAATATGACTCTTATGGATATGGTTAGATCTATGATGAGTTATTCAGACTTACCTATTTCGTTTTGGGGATATGCATTAGAGACAGCTGCATATATTCTTAACTTGGTACCATCTAAGTCAGTACCTAAGACACCCACAGAACTGTGGACTGGGCGCAAGCCTAGTCTAAGACATGTTCGGGTTTGGGGTTGTCCAGCACATGTACTAAAAGGCAAACCAGATAAGTTGGAATCAAGGACAGATGTATGCTTCTTTGTTGGATATCCTAAGGAACAAAAGGTGGTTTATTTTATTGTCCTAAGGATCAGAAGGTCATTGTTAGCACCAATGCCCGATTCTTAGAGGAGGACTATATTATAGACCACAAACCCAGAAGTAAAATTGCTCTAGAAGAGTTGAGAGGCGATAAAACTAGACTGGCTTCTTTAATACCAATAGTACAAGCAGAAACACCACTGAAAGTGGATTCCCAAACTTTCCATAACTATTCGTAGTGGGAGAAGTATAGTAACACGAACTGACCCTGAACTGGTATACAAAAGGATACCATTAATGCACCAGTTTCAGAACCAGTGCATGATGGAGCACAAGGATCAGAGTCAGATCGTATTACTACAAGAACATAATCAGGTTGTGCCTCGTCGTAGTGGGAGGGTTGTAAATCCACCTGAACGGTATATGTTCCTTGGAGAGTCATATGACAGAATCTCTGATGAACTGGATACTGAACCCAGTAGCTACAATGAAGCATTATAGGATAAAGATGCAACTCTTTGGCAAAATGCTATGAAATCAGAGATAGAGTCTATGCACTTTAATCAGGTCTGGGATCTTGTAACCACCCGAAGGAGTAAAACCCATCGGATGCAAGTGGATCTATAAGAAGAAGAGAGGAGCAGACGGGAAGGTGGAAACCTTCAAGGCTAGGCTAGTTGCAAAAGGTTTTACTCAGAAAGAAGGGATCGACTATGAGGAAACCTTTTCACCAGTAGCTATGCTTAAGTCTATCCGGATTCTCTTATCCATTGCAGCTCATTTCGATTACGAAGTTTGGCAAATGGATGTCAAGACAGCTTTCCTTAATGGAAATCTTGACGAGTGCATTTACATGATGCAACCAGACAGTTTTATAGTAAAAGGCCAGGAGCACTTGGTGTGCAAGCTTAAGAGGTCCATTTATGGACTTAAGCAGGCATCTAGATCTTGGAATACTCATTTTGATCAAGCTATTAAATCTTATGGTTTTGATCAAAGTACTGACGAGTCATGTGTGTACAAGAAGCGTGATGGAAAAACTTTGGTGTTTCTGGTGCTATATGTGGATGACATCTTACTTATTGGAAATGATATGGGAGTGTTATCTTCGGTCAAGGTATGATTATCTGGACAATTTGATATGAAGGACTTGGGAGAAGCAAGTCACATCCTAGGGATCAAGCTTTTGTGAGATCGCAAGCAAAGGATGATATGCTTATCTCAAGCCACTTATATCGATAAAATTCTCACCCAATTTAGTTGCATAATTCCAAGAAAGGATTTCTTCCTTTCAGGCATGGAATTTCTCTAAGGATCAATGTCCTAAGACACCTGAAGAGATAGAAAGTATGAAGGCAGTTCCTTATGCTTCTACAGTAAGAAGCCTAATGTATGCTATGCTATGTACTAGACCTGATATCTGTTTTGCCGTAGGCATGGTTAGCAGATTTCAGTCTAACCCTGGGCGAGAACATTGGACTGCAGTAAAACATATAATTAAGTACCTGAAAAGGACTAAAGATCATATGTTAGTTTACCAAGCAGATAGTCTTATGCCTATAGGATATACAGATTCGGACTTCCAATCAGATAATGAATTTAGGAAATCAACCTCGGGATATGTGTTCACTTTGGGTGGTGGAGCCATTAGTTGGAGAAGTGTGAAGCAAACTTGTGTTGCTAACTCTACCATGGAAGCTGAGTATGTGGCTGCATCTGAGGCTGCAAAAGAGGATGTTTGGCTTAGAAACATCCTTTTGGATCTTAGTGTGATACCTTCAGTGCAATTACCTATTACACTTTATTGTGATAATAGTGGGGCAGTTGCTAATTCGAAGGAATCCAGGACCCATAAGAAATCTAAACACATTGAGCGTAAGTATCACCTGATACGTGACATCGTGCAAAGAGGTGACGTGCTGATGACCAAGGTTACATCTGAGGACAACCTGGCATACCCTTTTACAAAGAGTTTAACTTTGAAAGTTTTTGATAGACATGTAGAAGGCATGGGAGTTAGATGTGTACAAGCATTGCTTTGAGTCTAAGTGGGAGATTGATAGAGATATAGATTAAAAGATATGCTTTATGTTATGTCTTTATATTTTAATGAGAATTCATTTTGAGCAATGTATGCCATTTACTATATATGTGCATGTGTCTAGTATTTACAAAGAGTATTTGATCTAGTGTGTAGAGTACGGCTTACACACAGAAGACTAGATAATCGGTTCTTTTGGAATACAAGTTTATTGTTCACAGTTTTAGATGGAATTGAACACACCATCAGTAGAACTGTAGCACAAATTTTTAGTAGGTCTGTCTTGACTACGGGGAATGGTTTATTCTAACTATTTGTGCTAGTACACCTTGTGTATATTGAACAGGACCCAATTGAGTTAATTATTTTATACTGACTTTATAAATAATTAAACCTCATGAATATTATGATTACTTATGCTCTTAATCCGAATTCTATTTCTAGACACGTGTATGTAGTGATTATTGCTTTGATTACACATAGAGTAAGATTCTATATGAGTCAATAAACTCAATGGGTTGGGCAATAACATTATATATATGGTGAATATTAATAGTTGAATGAAACCATGTCCTCGTTAAATTGGATTGATGATATCCCCTTGAGGAAGCTTATAAGTTTTGATTGTATCAAATCTTGCAAGTGGATTTTGAATCCGATACATCAAATAAGTTAAGTGGATAGGTCTCAAGGATAATAAAAGCCAATTAAATTATATTGTCAGTAATTAAATTTAATTGGTGGATATCTGTAATCTTAACGTGGGGAGATAATAAGTATTTAATATTAAAGACTCAAAATATAAATTCAAATATGATTAGGAGTACAATTATAATGATTTAGTGGAATGAATTGTAATTTATGTAATTGAATCTTGACCCGGGGTAGGATTGGAAGATTTAATTACGTGGGAAGTTCTTTTCATATTTGCCTATTAGTCCCTCTTGTAGCCCTATAAATACCCTCTCAGTTGGTTGCTAGGGAGAACGTTTTTGGAGAAAGAAAAACGAGAAACCCTAGGACGGCCAAGAGATCCCACCATCTTGTGAGAGAAAGAAGGTATTTTCGGGAATACGTCGGAAGGCTAAAGGTTGAGGTCGAGCAATCGAATCAAAGTGTTCCAAAGTTCAAATCTAAAGGTATGATCTTGTACTCATAGATTAGAATGGTAAAAGTTTTTTGTATTACTCATATATGCTATAGTCGTGATCTTGGGGGTATTTCGCATTTCCCAACAACAAGGTCTTACGGCAGGGGTACTACTGGCTAACCATGAGGGAAGACGCGGCCGAGCTTGTTAAGAAGTGTGATAGCTGCCAGCGCCATGCCAATATTCAGCGACAGCCGACGTCTTAGCTGACCCCCCTGGCAGCACCTTGGCCCTTCGCCCAGTGGGGGTATGGACATCTTGGGACCATTCCCCCCAGCCTTCAGACAGCGCAAGTTCCTC
Organism: Calamus simplicifolius; assembly: GCA_900491605.1. NCBI lineage: Eukaryota > Viridiplantae > Streptophyta > Magnoliopsida > Arecales > Arecaceae > Calamus > Calamus simplicifolius. Next base: position 271,759 of record UESW01004829.1, on the reverse strand, counting down.
TTAGTGGCCATCGATCACTTCACCAAGTTGGTTGAGGCCGAAGCCCTTGCTAAAATCACTGAAAGCAAGGTAAGATCCTTCATTTGGAAGTCTATCATATGCCGGTTCGGACTACCACACACTCTGGTCACCGACAATGGCCGGTAGTTTGACAACGTGCCCTTCCGAAAATTCTGCTTCGAACTGGGCATCCATTAGAGATTCACTTCCGTCGGACACCCTCAGACCAACGGAGCGGCCGAGGTAACTAATCGCATCATTCTCCAAGGATTGAGAACCCGACTAGATGATTGCAAGGGACAATGGGTGGACGAACTCCATAATGTGCTATGGGCCTACCACACAACGCCACGAGCCCCCACCGGAGAGACCCCATTCAGCCTGGTCTTCAGGTCCGAAGCTGTCATCCTGGTGGAGACAGGCTCCCCGAGCCCTTGGATGGAGTCGTATAGTGAGGAAGACAACCCGGACTGGCTATGAGCCAACCTTGACCTGGTGGAGAAGGTGCGAGACCGAGCGCGACTTCGGATGGCGGTCTGTTGGCCCAGATGGCAACCCAAGAGGGGGGGGTGAATTGGGTTCTAAAAATTTAGCCCTTTTTAAAAAACTATGTACTTTGGAGTAAATAGTATTAAGTGCAGGATAAGTATTAAGCACAAATAAAGAGATAGAGTGAGAGAGTCAAAACACGGCAAACACAAGGATTTTATAGTGGTTCGATGTATCCAATACCTACGTCCACTCCCAGGCACCACTTGGGTCCACACTATAATCTACTTGATTATAGCCGAGTTGTTTTACAAGCTCACAACTCAAAACTTGTTTTTTTTCCCCCGGGATTACAATGAATCCAGCTGGTTTTCCGGGCTCACCAGCATAAAACCCAAATCACAAGCTATCCTTAGCTTTTCCCCGAGGTAAACAACCTCAACTAATTCAATCCCTTGATTGAACTAGTAAACAGTAAATGAGAATAGAGTTTAAGATACAAGAAGGCTCCTCAAATGAGCAAATAAGCAATAAACTAAACAAGGATTAGAAAAGCCTGCTTGAAGATCTTTGAATGTGCGCTTTTCTTCTTTTCTTCTTTTCCTCTTCTTCTTTGAAAGGTTGAATCAGTGCCTCAGCTCAGATTCTTCAAAAACTTGCAATTGAGAAGATTGGAAAATCAGGGCTTTTGCTTCTTATTTCTTCACTTAGGAAATCCTCCGATTTTGAGCTTGAATGCCTTGGATTTCTCTTTGAGCTTTTCTGGAGTTGATGGATTTGAACTTTGACTCTTTCCTTTTTGATTTCTTGCTCAAGACTTCTCTAATTTTTCAATCTATTTTCTCTCCAATTTTCGTCCAATTTTCAAACGGATGGTCCCCTTTTTATAGATCCCTTAATCCAGGTTTATGTGGGAAAACTAGCCGTTGGAGATGTTTGGAATCTTCTACATACAAATAAAATAGCCATTAGAAGTTAGGTGAAAAGAAATCTTACCGTTGGAGTACTTTCTGACAGATAAAAAATTTGTTCCTGACAGGTTGGAGTCGGCTCCAACTTTTTAGGTGTCGGCTCCAATTGGGTGTTCAAAAATAGTAAAAAAAAGTTGTTGGGGAGTCAGCTCCAAAAAAGGTAAGTGTCAGCTCATCGCTTTCGGGAGTCGGCTCCGAAAAACTGTAAGTGTTGGCTCCAGAATAGTCCATAAAACATTCTCTCTGTTCCCAGGTTAGAGTCGGCTCCGAAAACTCAGGTGCCGGAAACTGAAACAGAATGCACTTCTCTGTATCTCAGGTTGGAGTCAGCTCCGAAACCTTGGGTATCGACTCCGAACCGTGCCAAATCCCAGAAACTTTCTGATACGCCTTGGGGTCGGCTCCTTACCATTTGGGTGTCGACTCCAGGCTCTGAACTTTGAAATTTCTTTTTCAATCTTGATTCAAAACATGTTTCTTTATCCTTTTTGATTGATCAAATATTTTTACGCCCGGTAACACTTGTTAAATCTATTAGTAACAAAATGAATATACTCATATCTTTTATTAATCATCAAAATTAATAATTGGGTCAAGAATCTCCCCCTTTTTGATGATTATAAAAACATTGAGTATACGCATGAGTAAATAATAAGATTTTTAAATTTCTCAAATGTTTATTCCTTACAGGTAAGCTCCCCTGAATGAGGTAGCCCCCCTATGATATTCAATTTAACATCTATTCTTTCTTTTAACAGAAAATTTTAATGATTGATACCAATAAGATAGTTATATCAATTGCAATTACTTTTCCTTATGTGCAATTAACTAGATACCAATAAATTAAACTTATGTGTTTAATGCATATACAAAAGCTAAATATTTCTCCCCCTTTTTTGATTTACATTCAATGCATATATGATTTGCAAATACTTACATAACTCTCCCCCTTTTTGTAATCAACAAAAAGGTCAGGAAGTTTCAAGAGAAATAATAAAATTAATAGATACTTCAAAGATCAAAAAGACATTCATTAAGTATCAATCATCATTTTTGATAAGTTTATTCAAAGATCAAAAGACATTCATTTTTGATAAGTTCATTACATCAAAAACTTAAGCATTACATCATTTTACAAAATGAAACTTTACTACATCAATCATCAAACTACACTTCATTACATTAAAACTTCAAACTATACTAATCATCAAAGAGACTTCATTACAAGATAATCAAAAATTAGTTCTAATGCGTCTTTGCAGTTCTTCTACTATTCTTTCCATTCCATCGCTTTGAGTCTTGACAAAGGCCTTCAGTTTTTCATCAACAAATGTACATGCAGAAGTAATCTTGTCCTGAAGTTCAGCATTACATTTGAATAGGTTTCTGAGTCTCTACCAATGTCTTTAAGTCCATCAAATATGCTCTTGAGATCATTCCTTAAAGACTCAGCGGAGGCTTCAAGAGTAGATTCAATCAATCTAACTCTTTCATCCAAAGAATGAAAAGTCTCTCTCAAGTTTATAAATTGATTATCTAACTCAGATTTTATCTCTTCCTTGTGAATAGCAAAAATACCTCTAAGCTGTTCTAACTGAGTATCCGAAAAACCAACAGAAGATAGATCAAAAGCAGAAGGAGCTAGAGGAGCTGGAGGTACATCCTGACTTGGCTCTGGTGAGCTCTGTCTCACAGAAGGTCCTGCCTCAGAAGGGCCAGGCACATTCATCTCAGCAACCCTGTCGCCAGAATGCCCTTTTCTCTCCCATTTTCCATCTACTTTTACAAATCCCATCTGGTGCACAGTGGCCAAGCTGTAGTAGTCAGAGTGCCTTAGGTTCTTCGAAGGCTCATTATCAGAAATAGCTACTCCTTGACTCCTAAAAACTAAGGTTAGGATCATTCCATAAGGCAGTGAAGATCTCTTTTGCCCCTAGCCTCAGCCATGTACCATATCATCATCCCAACAAGATTTATAAGCTGACCAGTCAAGATACTGTCCATAACAACAATGTCATTCTGAGACATACTCAAAACGACCAGTCTTGGGAAATAAAATCCTAGTGCAGATGTTATGTAACAGCCTTAGCTCAAGTGGCAATTGGTTTGCCCTAACCTCTTCAAATTCAGAAATTTCTCTTCCCAACATTCTTGACAATGCAGCCGATCTCTCACTATGAATATTTTCAGCAAATCTAGTAATAGGAATATTTAACAGATTTCCTAAAATTTGGAATGTAATATGAATCCTCTTTCCTCTCACAGAACTGACAATCCCACCATCTCCTCTAGCTAAATTCAGATAAAATTCTTTAACAAGTGCTGGATAAGTGGGTACATCCAAAGAACAGACTCTATCCCAACCAAGTTCCTTGATTTGTCTTCCAATGTCAAAACCCTCAGAATCAAAAAAATCAAAATCTACTTTTCTACCCATTGTAATAACTCGCCCAGCTAGAGTATCTACTTGTGGAGATGAGGGGCCAGGATTATCTGATGGTGTTGATGAGGAATCATTACTCGGAGTGGGTTCACGCACTGGACGCCTCGCCATACGTTTCCTCGTAACAACGGGAGCATCAAGAACCGATCCCCTATGCTTAGGTGTCATTGAAATCTTTGGGAATGATAGATTTAGAGAGTATTTGGCTTTGGGTGGTTTTGAGAGGGTTTGGAGAAGATTTGGAAAGGGTTTGGAGAAGATAAAAATCGCGGAGGTATCGACTCTACCCTAATAAAGTCAATTTGGGACCACCAGGTGTCAACTCCCGCAAAGTTGGGTGTCGACTCCAAGTCGCTAACACAGTTAGCGCCCGAACTGGAGTCGGCTCCACTTACACGGGTGTCGGCTCCAAGGTCATTGACCGAGAGCGACACAGAAGAGGTGTCGACTCCTCAAATTGAGGTGTTGACTCCACTGACAGTTTCAGAGAAAAATAAATGAGTTTCAAATAGCCAAAACTTGTCAAAATAAGGTCAATAAATTTTTGAAAAAATCTTTGGAATATGGAGAATTAAATTACTCAAATGACTAGATAAATTGTCCTTAAGATTATGAAAGGAATCTCAAGAAATTGATAGAAATCTAGATAGTCATCCCTTAAGGGTTTCAAAATCATTCCAAAGGGTTACAAATCCCTAATTCTCCTCTAAGATAACAAAATCTTTCTTCACTCAAAGGTTTTGTAAATATGTCAGCTAATTGTTCTTCAGTACTAACATAATCAAGGCAGATTTCATTACTAGCTACATGTTCTCTTATAAAGTGATATCTAATTTCAATGTGCTTAGTTCTTGAATGTTAGATTGGATTTTTAGTTAAATTGATTGCACTTGTATTATCACATCTAATAGGTGTTTTATCAAGTGTTATGTCATAGTCTTCAAGTTGTCTCTTAATTCAAAGGATTTGAGCACAGCAACTTTCAGCTGCAACATATTCTGCTTCAACAGTAGATAATGCAACCGAATTTTGCTTTTTGCTAAACCAAGAGATTAAGTTACTTCCCAAGAATTGACATGCACCAACTTATACTTTTTCTATCTAGTTTACATCCAGCATAATCAGAGTCAGAATATGCAATTAAGTTTAGTGTTGAGTCTCTAGAATACCATAATCCTATATTTTAGTTCCACTTAGATATCTTAAAATTCTTTTCACATCAATTAAGTGAGATTCTTCAGGTTGGAGTCGGCTCCGAAACCTTGGGTGTCGACTCTGGACCGTGCCAAAATCCCAAAAACTTTCTGATACGCCTTGGGGTCGGCTCCTTACCATTTGGGTGTCGACTCTAGGCTCTGAACTTTGAAATTTCTTTTTCAATCTTGATTCAAAACATATTTCTTTATCCTTTTGATTGATCAAATATTTTTATGCCCTGTAACACTTGTTAAATCTATTAGTAACAAAATGAATATACTCATATCTTTTATTAATCATCAAAATCAATAATTGGGTCAACACGGTCTACCAGCAATGAGCTGCCAAATATTACAATGCCCGCGTGCGCCCCAAGACCTTTTTGCCGGGAGACCTGATCCTTCGGCGAGCTGAAGTCTCGAAGCCGACGAAAGGAGGAAAGCTAGCTCCGAATTGGGAGGGGCCCTACCGGATCACCGAAGCACTTCGTCATGGAGAATACACGATTGAAGAGTTGGATGGGAGGCCGCTCCTCCAGACGTGGAACGCTGACAACCTCCATCGGTACTATCAGTAGTACATTTTCTTCTTACATTAAATACCATGCTTGTATCCTTTTGGGTTTTTCACCCCTCATTTCACATCAATGAACTTGAGTTCTAGCATCTCAGTTTTTCAACAAAAAGCCCTGGGCCAACCAGGCACAAAGCCCAATGTACCACTGGCAGAGCGATGTACCATCGGCTCTCAACAACTAAAGCCCGACCCCGATCGGCACAAAAAGCCCTGGGCTAGCCAGGCACAAAGCCCAGTGTACCACTGGTAGAGCGATGTACCATCAGCTCGCAACAACTGAAGCCCGACCCCGGTCGGCACAAAAAGCCCTGGGCTAGCCAGGCACAAAGCCCAGTGTACCACTGGCAGAGCGATGTACCATCGGCTCTCAACAACTAAAGCCCGACCCCGGTCGGCACAAAAAGCCCTGGGCCAGCCATGCACAAAGCCTAGTGTACCACTGGTAGAGCGATGTACCATCGGCTCTCAACAACTAAAGCTCGACCCCGGTCGGCACAAAAAGCCCTGGGCCAACCAGGCACAAAGCCCAGTATACCATTGGCAAAGTGGCGTGCAAGCAGCCCCGGGAAGCTCGAGTCTATCTTAGCCTTCCGAGTCCGATGCTCCATCGATCACCGGAAATCCATATTCCTTGACCCTAGGATTCGGTCCTACGTGGCTAAGTCGAGGTTATCCAAGAATGAATTAAAGGTTACTCCTCAATACCGACGAAGCCCCTAAGGGTCCCACGTCGGCAGCCAAAGGACTTAGAGTAACAGTTACAATTAGATAAAGACAAATTTCATTGAAGGAAAGGGTGTACTTCATTAACTCGAAAGTGCCTACAAAACGCCGACCAAGTTGGACTTGCAAAAAAAAAAATTTCAATGTGAAGCTCACGGTTCAGCTGGCACATACTCGTCGTCAGATGAGCCAACCTCAGAGAGACGCTCCGGCTCGACTTCAAGGACCTGTGGAAAATCCAGGTCTTGGGCAACCTTTTCCTCTCCACGCTGGAACCCTTGAAGATATGCTTCCGCCGAAGCTTCGGCCAGCTCATCATGAAGCACTCAGACACCCGAAACTCTTCAATAACCTTGGCAGCCCTGGCCTCAACAGCTGCCTCCACCTCATCAACTTGAGCTTCCCTCTCTGTGGTCAGAGATGCCACTCCTCTCAGCCTCCAGGGCACGATCCGTAAAACTATAATCAGATGTGTACCAAATTCTGTCTCAATTTGAAGTTAATCAAGCAGTCTACTAATGAATTAATGGTTAGATTATTTTTGAGATATTGAAGAATAAAGTAAACCTAATAAAAGGTAGGGTTTAGCCCCAAAATAATTTTTAGAATAATTTCAGACCCTTCTGACCATTGATCTTAATAGTACAATCTACTTAATAAGGGTATGGGTGAAAATGTTATTCAAAAAAAAAAAAAAGAGAAAAAAAAAGAAAAAAAATCTCTCTTAAAGTTAATAGATTAGGTTCTTAGCATTTTTCATTGAGTAACCGGGCCCCGTCACCTAAGAAAGTGATGTTGTTCGCATAAAAGGTGAGAATGTAAAAGAACCTAAGTAGAGTCAGTCCTACCTAAAGCCTTTTTAACTTGAGTAAGTAAGTCTGAGGGGTGTTTTACACCTAATGCCCTAAAACCAACTGGTTTGGGAGCCATTGGCCTAAAGCTCGCTACAAAGGTTAATTAGAAAGCAAGGGGTTAGGACATTGCACTGACTTTACATATAAATAAATAAATAAAGAATCAAAAGTACAAAAGACATTACACCCAACCCGAATTAAGTTAGAAGACTTAATTAGAGAAGTGGAAAGTTGGTGAAGAAAGACTTCTATAAATTCTTATGGACTACACTTTATCACTAAAAAAACTTAATAATCCAATGAAGTACTTCCCTTATGATTTTAAAGAAAAAAAAAGAACTATAAGATAACTATCAATTTTCGACTAGCTTGGTACATGTTTCTAAATTTTTTATTTTCTCGAGGACGAGTAAGATTCAAGTTGGGGGGAGTGATAAATGCATAAATAATTATCATTAAACCTATTAATTAATAATTTAACGTACCTATTTTTATTAAATATTTTAATATTTTATATAATATTTTTGATAAAACCTTATCAGTTTAAAGAGCTCGATTTTAGGGATTTAATGACGCAAACGAAACCCAAATCTGATTTAAGATGAGCTCGGAATTGATTTTTTTAAGGATTTAGCACGGATTTCAAAGCAAAAACGGCAAATACGTTGCAGACTTCATCGTTATCTCAGCCAATTCCTCTGTTTCCGCCGATTCTTCTCTAAATCCAATCTAATCGTTTCCTCCATTAATTAAGGAATAGATTAGATTGGAAGTTATAAAATTAGACGAATTAAATTCCTTTGAATGAATTTGAATTTTATTGAAGATTTCTTACGATTTTCTCACTTGATTTCATCGCTTCCGCACGGCTCTATTTTCTTAAACGATTCTTCTCCAAATCAATTTCTAACCATTTCCTCTACCAATTAAAGAATAGATTAGATTGTAAGTTATCAAATTGAGTGAATTAAAATCCTAGAAGGAATTTAAATTTTATTGATGATTTATCAAGGATTTGCTTTGTTGCTTCCGCGTCTCTTTTTCTTACTATTTCTTCTCCGCTTCCTCTCCGCGTCAAGCCGCATATGGAATTCTATAAATAGCGCAAAGGGAGTCCAAGGAAGCATCGATCCAGAGCGCTGCATCCGGGAGAGTTTTGGGGCGGTGTTCATCCATGGATTGGAGTCCTAGGTGCTCTGTTCCAGCCGTTTGAAGCTCCGTTTGAAGCTCTGTTCCAGCCACCGTTTAAAGAGCTGTTCCAGCCGTTCCGTGGGAGGCCCCGTCCAGCAGGTGTGGAGTTCTTGGATGCTCTGCTTCGAGGCATATGCAGAAGAGGGCCTGGTTTGATTTAGGAATTTATTATAATCTGTTGCTTTCTTAATGTCATAACTCTTTACTTTTTATGAAATAAAATTTTTATTCATGATTAATTATTATTAAATTATATTTAAGTGGAAATAATTTTAGACTGATTTATTCTTTAAAGGGACGGACCGTGATCTACAGGTACGGATCGTGCTCTTATAAGATAGACCATATCTTCATTATTTTGCACTACTAATTATTTAATTAATTAAATTTATAAGTTTATTTCAAGATAATCGCTAAAGTCCCTGTGGAATCGATCCCTTACTCTCGCTATTCTAATAGTGAAATTAAGGTGTTTAAATCGTTGCGCTACGACACGCATCAGATTTTTGGCGCCGTTGCCGGGGACTTAAGTGTGTTATTTTGAAAAAAAAAAAAAAAAAATTTAAAAAAAAATTAAAAAAAATTTAAAAAATTTTAAAAAATTTAAAAAATAAAAATATAAAAAAAATTAGATTAATTTTCTCTTAATTTTTGAATAGTTATTATCTCTTTATTTTATTTCTTTAATTGTCAGAATTTCTTATTTCCTTTTTAACATAAAAAAAAATAAAATATAAATATAAAATATATATTTTATTTTATGCTATAGATTGACTTAGGTGGATTTATTTTCTGCAAAACTTAAAATTCTTCCATTGACATCTCATAATTTATTAGGAAATTAGAAACTTAATCACAAAAATCTTTTAAAAAAAAAGTAATTAGATTAATTTTGTTTGATAATTTCAAAGTTGGACATCTGTTTGTTGCATAGCATTATCATAATTAACTTTAAGGGCACAAACCCCTAATCAAGATAAGGTGGGGATTTCATCACCCTTCCTTGGCCCACAAACCACATCCTTCATTCTGCATTAACCCAAACCTTTAATTCTAAAATTAATTAGACATCAGCCCCTAAGGAACTCGAGCTCAATAGGACAAGGCACCCAAAAGAGTTGGACCGGGTCGAGATTGACTGCTTAACTGGTGTCTAGAAAAGGAAAGGAAAGTGGTTACTTAATTGGTTCCGTTCGCTTACCTAGTAGGCAACGGGGGGACCCCCACCAACCTTATCCTCAACTGGCTAGTTGATCAGCTAATTTTTGACTCGGAGGGCTCCAAGGCGGTCTTGGAAGTTAGGAGCTGTCTAAGATCTAGGGTAAACCTAGAATAGAGAGTCTAATCTTTGCTAACTTGATTGCTAAGAATTATTAAACCCTAATTAAATTATTCATTGCTCTTAGTTTTAGGAATCTTTTAGGATTTTTTTTTGAATCTCCTTCTTTTTCTTTTATTATAATAAATAAATAAATAAATAAAAATTGTTTGCTTTAGAGTCATTGGTAGGGTGTATGCTTGGTCGCCGATCGTTGCAACCCAACCTTATACCCTTAGATCCTGAGATAGAAAGAACTATTAGAGCAAACAGACTCAGAATTATGGATCCTAATAACGAAAATAATCAACCAAGACAGTTGAAAGAGTATTTCACTCCTTCAAGGTATACCTACTCTCCCTGCATTCAAGTGCCTCCAGTAGAGGCTGCCCAATATGAAATTAAGTCAAGTGTAATCCAAATGTTACCATCTTTCTATGGACTTACAAATGAGGATCCCTACAAACACTTAGATGAATTCTTAGAAATTTGCTCAACTGTCAAGATTCAAAATTTCTCCGATGATGCACTTAGGCTTAAGTTATTCCCTTTTTCCCTAAAAGATAAAGCCAAGTATTGGTTAAATTCATTAGACACGGTTATAATTTCAACTTGGGATCATCTTCAGAGAGAATTTCTTAAGAAATATTTTCCTATAGGAAAAACAAATCAAATTAGAAAAGCCATAACAAGTTTTTCCCAGACAGATGGAGAAATGTTCCATGAGACATGGGAGAGATTCAAAGAACTGATTAGAAAATGTCCACATCATGCTATACCCAAATGGCAACTGGTTCAGTGCTTTTATGATGGATTATCAGAAAAGCACCGCAAATGGTTGATGCTTCATGTGGTGGGACATTTATGTTAAAAAATGAACATGAAGCTTGGCAACTCTTTGAGACATTGAGTGAGAATTCATTACACCACATGTCAGTTGCTCGTCGAGACCCTCCCGTAGAACCTAAAAGAGGTGGAATATATGAAATAGGTCATTCTACAGATATCTATACTAAGGTAGATGAATTATCCCATAAACTTGATCGGATTCTACAAGTTGGGAACATCTCTTCCCCATCTACTCAATTACATGAGGTCTGCATAATTTGTTCGAGTCCAACCCATTCTGTAGGTGAATGTCCAGCTGCATACCAATTTCCTGACCTTGTTCAAGAGCAAGCCCACCAAGCCCAAACCCGATTAGCTCCTAGAACAGGAAATGATCCATTTTCAAATACTTACAATCCTGGTTGGCGAAATCACCCAAATTTTTCTTGGAAACCTCAACCTCAGACCTAATTATCAAGAAACTAATTTTAGAAGCATGCCATATTCACAATATCCAAACATCCCCCAACCTCCACCGAATAATCAGCCTACTTTTGAAGACAAAGTGTTACAAGCATTGAAAGGGCTAGAAATGAATACCCAAATCCTTCACTCCCACACACAATCTATTGCAAAACTAGAAACTCAGATAGGTCAATTAGCCACAGCATTCAGTAGAAGGGAGGAGGGTAAGTTACCTAGTCAGCCTATCGATAACCCAAAAGGACAATTCATGGCTGAGAGTTCCAATAGTCCTGACAAATTCCCAGAACATGCTAAATCAGTCATGACTCTCAGAAGTGGAAAAGCATTAAACCCACCTGAACCAACCCAGAAATTAGAAGTGGCTAAACCAGAAGAGAGAAGAAATGAAAAAGAAAAGGAATTCAATGATCAAGCAATCATACCTAAAGCCCCATTCCCTAGTGCTTTAGAATCTCCTTTGCCTTCAGATAAGAAGAATATAAAATGAATGAGATGCTTGAGTTATTTAAGCAAGTCCAAATAAACTTACCTCTTCTCGATGCTATCAAGCAAGTTCCAGCTTATGCCAAATTTTTGAAGGATCTATGCACACAAAAACGGAAAGCCAAGACACAAATACCAAAAAAGATCCATTTGACTGAGCAAGTCAGCTCAGTTGTTCAGCAAATAACCCCACCCAAATTAAAAGATCCTGGTACCCCGATTATATCGTGTGTCATAGGAAACTTCACAATCAAGAAAGCATTATTAGATTTGGGTGCGAGTGTAAACCTTCTCCCAAGTTCAGTATATGAATTATTTGGATTTGGAGAGTTGAAACCCACGACAGTAACACTACAATTGGCAGATAGATCAATCAAAGAACCTCGTGGAATATTGGAAGATGTTAGTAAAGGTGGATGAATTTTATTTTCCTGTCGACTTCCTTGTGTTAGATATGGAATCTAGTGGTAATCCTAACCAAATTCCCATCATCCTTGGAAGACCTTTTCTAGCTACTGCTAATGCATGTATAAATTGTAGAACAGGTGTGATGGATGTATCTTTTGGAAACAAGAAGATGAGATTAAATATTTTTAATGCTTCCCAAGGACCACCTGTGTATGATTTAAATGAAGTAAACATGATAGAGGAAGTAGTAGATAAGAAATTCCAAAGTTTGATTGATTCGGATCCTTTACAAACATGTCTTACACATTTTGGAATAGATGACTTTGATATTGATGAGTATACCAAAGAGATAAACATGTTATTAGAACCACCTAAGATCGACACCATCCCTCCATGGACTATAAAATATGAACCACTTCCAACTAAACCAAGTCCTTTAATACCATCCTTGGAAGAACCACCCCAACTAGAATTGAAACCTCTTCCAGATAACTTAAAATATTCATTCCTTGGACCCAATGATACCCTTCCAGTAATCATTGCATCTACCCTAACCTCTGAGCAAGAAGATAAATTGGTAGATGTACTTAAAGAACATAAAGAGGCAATTGGGTGGACAATAGCTGATATTAAGGGAATTGACCCTTCCGTTTGCATGCACCATATTCATAGTGAAATTGAAGCCAAACCACATAGAGACATGCAACGAAGGCTAAATCCAAACATGAGGGATGTTGTTAAGAAGGAAGTAGTAAAATGGCTTGATGCTGGTATTATTTATCCAATTTCAGATAGCCAATGGGTCAGTCCAATCCAAGTAGTACCTAAAAAATCGGGTATTACTGTGATTAAAATGAAAAGGGCGAATCAATTCCTACTCGCACATCAACTAGTTGGAGAGTGTGTATAGATTATCGAAATTGAATGCCGTGACTAGGAAAGACCACTTTCCTTTGCCTTTTATCGATCAAATTCTAGAACGGCTAGCGGGACAAAGTTTCTTTTGTTTCTTAGATGGATATTCAGGATACAATCAAGTCCCAGTATTTCCTGCAGATCAAGAAAAGACCACCTTCACTTGTCCCTTTGGAACATTTGCCTTTAGACGTATGCCATTTGGTCTCTGTAATGCACCAGCCACATTTCAACGATGTATGATGGCCATATTTTCTGATATGATTGGTCAATTTTTGGAAGTATTTATGGATGATTTTTCAGTCTTTGGTGCATCATTTGATAGCTGCCTCGAGAACTTAACTAAGGTACTGAAACGATGTATGGAAATGAATTTAGTCCTAAGTTGGGAGAAGAGCCATTTTATGGTTCGTGAGGGAATTGTGCTTGGACACATTGTTTCAGAGAGAGGTATTGAGGTTGATAAAGCCAAGGTTGAATTGATCTCAAATCTATCACCCCCAACCTCAGTTAAACAAGTACGATCTTTCCTTGGTCATGCTGGTTTTTATAGACGTTTCATCAAAGATTTCAGTAAAATTTCTCGACCATTGTGTAATTTGTTGACCAAGGATAGTTCTTTTAATTTTGATAAAGATTGTCTAACAGCCTATAACATCCTTCGAACTGCTTTGACCACTGCACCCATTATCAAGCCCCCAGATTGGACCATACCTTTTGAAATCATGTGTGATGCTTCTGATTATGCTGTAGGGCAGTTCTAGGACAGAAACTCAATCGAGAACCCCATGTAATTTATTATGCTAGCAAAACTCTTTCAGATGCACAAATGAACTATACTACCACTGAAAAAGAATTACTAGCAGTTGTGTTTGCCCTAGAAAAGTTTAGATCATATCTGTTAGGGTCTAAAGTTTTAGTTTATTCAGATCATGCAGCGTTGAGGCATCTTATATCAAAAAAGGATACAAAACCCAGACTAATTAGATGGATCCTCTACTACAAGAATTTGATCTAGAAATCTTAGATAAGAAGGGTTCTGAAAATATGGTAGCAGATCATATCTCTAGGATCTCAGTGGAATACAATAAAGAAATAATCAGAGATAAGTTTCCTGATGAGCAATTATTCTCAATTTCCATAGCAGTCTTCCCTGGTTTGCCCACATTGTGAATTATTTGGCAACAGGAAAAGTACCTTCCCACTGGACAAAACAAGAAAAAGATAGATTTTTCTCACAAATCAAATATTACTTTTGGGAAGACCCTGAATTATTTAAGTACTGTTCAGATCAGGTGATTAGGCGATGTGTTCCCGAAAGTGAATTCAAAAGTATACTTAACTTCTGTCATTCTCTTGCCTGTGGAGGACATTTTAGTGGAAAGAAAACTGCAGCAAAGGTACTACAAAGTGGGTTTTATTGGCCAACTCTTTTTAAAGATGCACATGAATTTAGCCGTAATTGTCTCCAATGTCAACAAACAGGAAATATATCTCGAAAAGACATGATGCCCCTAAACCCTATCTTGGTTGTAGAAATTTTTGATGTATGGGGTATTGATTTTATGGGCCCATTTCCTTCCTCTTTTGGATTTGAATATTCTAGTGGCAGTTGATTATGTGTCAAAATGGATTGAAGCCATGGCAACTCGAACCAATGATCATAAAGTTGTAATCAAGTTTATTCAGCATAATATCCTTAGTCGTTTTGGATGCCCAAGGGCTATAATTAGTGATGGGGGTACACATTTCACGAATAGACACTTTGAAGATTAATGCAAATATGGAATTACTCATAAGGTAGCTACACCTTATCATCCCCAAACTAGTGGCCAAGTTGAAATATCAAATAGAGAAATTAAAAATATCCTTGAGAAAACAGTGAGACCTGATAGGAAAGATTGGTCAGAACGTTTGGATGATGCATTATGGGCTTATCGTACTGCATTTAAAACTCCCATAGGAATGTCTCCTTATAGGCTCGTATTTGGAAAAGCCTGTCATTTACCTGTAGAATTAGAACACCGTGCATTTTGGGCTATCAAGCAATTTAATTATGATATGAAGAATGCAGGTGTCAATAGAAAACTTCAATTGAATGAGTTAGAAGAACTACGAAATGAGGCATATGAGAGCTCAAAAATTTATAAAGAACGAACCAAAGCATATCATGACAAATTTATTAGTAGAAAAATTTTTGAACCAAATCAAAAAGTATGGCTTTACAATTCAAGATTACACCTTTTCCCTGGAAAACTTCGTTCACGATGGAATGGACCTTTTATAGTAACTCAAGTATTTCCCTATGGAGCTGTAGAGCTTAAAGACCCTAAGCAAGGAAATACATTCAAAGTAAATGGCCAACGTTTGAAACCATATATAGAAGAAATTAATGATGGAGAAGTTGTTGAATCAATTGATCTTGTGAACCCAACATTATCATAATAAGTAGCACAGTCTGGCTGAAGACTTTAAACTTAGCGCTCTTGGGAGGCAACCCAGTTTATTAGTTATTTTTAACTTTCTGTTCTTTTAGTATGTTCTTTTAGTATGACCAGAGAAGAGCAACAGAAGCAGATTGAAAGAAGATGGCAACAATGAAACTTCCAACCTTCAAATACTCTACCAGGTAGTATCTTTCCTTGAAATTATTATTATTATTATTTTTCTTCCATTAGGGACAATGGAAATTAAGTTGGGGGGAAGGAAAAAGAAAAAAATAAATCTTCGAGTAAAACTATAATCAGATGTGTACCAAATTCTGTCTCGATTTGAAGTTAATCAAGCAGTCTATTAATGAATTAATGGTTAGATTATTTTTGAGATATTGAAGAATAAAGTAAACCTAATAAAAGGTAGGGTTTAGCCCAAAATAATTTTTAGAATAATTTCAGACCCTTCTGACCACTGATCTTAATAGTACAATCTACTTAATAAGGGTATGGGTGAAAATGTTATTCAAAAAAAAAAAAAAGAGAAAAAAAAAGAAAAAAAATCTCTCTTAAAGTTAATAGATTAGGTTCTTAGCATTTTTCACTGAGTAACCGGGCCCCGTCACCTAAGAAAGTGATGTTGTTCGCGTAAAAAGGTGGAATGTAAAAGAACCTAAGTAGAGTCAGTCCTACCTAAAGCCTTTTTAACTTGAGTAAGTAAGTCTGAGGGGTGTTTTACACCTAATGCCCTAAAACCAACTGGTTTGGGAGCCATTGGCCTAAAGCTCGCTACAAAGGTTAATTAGAAAGCAAGGGGTTAGGACATTGCACTGACTTTACATATAAATAAATAAATAAAGAATCAAAAGTACAAAAGACATTACACCCAACCCAAATTAAGTTAGAAGACTTAATTAGAGAAGTGGAAAGTTGGTGAAGAAAGACTTCTATAAATTCTTATGGACTACACTTTATCACTAAAAAAACTTAATAATCCAATGAAGTACTTCCCTTATGATTTAAAAAAAAAAAAGAACTATAAGATAACTATCAATTTTGGACTAGCTTGGTACATATTTCTAAATTTTTTATTTTCTCGAGGACGAGTAAGATTCAAGTTGGGGGGAGTGATAAACGCATAAATAATTATCATTAAACCTATTAATTAATAATTTAACGTACCTATTTTTATTAATATTTTAATATTTTATATAATATTTTTGATAAAACCTTATCAGTTTAAAGAGCTCGATTTTAGGGATTTAATGACGCAAACGGCACCAAATCGGATTTAAGATGAGCTCGGAATTGATTTTTAAGGATTTAGCATGGATTTCAAAGCAAAAACGGCAAATACGTTGCGACTTCATCGTTATCTCAGCCAGTTCCTCTGTTTCCGCCGATTCTTCTCTAAATCCAATCTAATCGTTTCCTCCATTAATTAAGGAATAGATTAGATTGGAAGTTATAAAATTAGACGAATTAAATTCCTTTTGAATGAATTTGAATTTTATTGAAGATTTCTTACGATTTTCTCACTTGATTTCATCGCTTCCGCACGGCTCTCTTAAATGATTCTTCTCCAAATCAATTTCTAACCGTTTCCTTTACCAATTAAAGAATAGATTAGATTGTAAGTTATCAAATTGAGTGAATTAAAATCCTCTAGAAGGAATTTAAATTTTATTGATGATTTATCAAGGATTTGCTTCGTTGCTTCCGCGTCTCTTTTTCTGTTACAGAAATAGTTTCTTCTCCGCGTCCTCTCCGCGTCAAGCCGCATATGGAATTCTATAAATAGCGCAAAGGGAGTCCAAGGAAGCATCGATCCAGCGCGCTGCATCCGGGAGAGTTTTGGGGCGGTGTTCATCCGTGGATTGGAGTCCTAGGTGCTCTGTTCCAGCCGTTTGAAGCTCCGTTTGAAGCTCTGTTCCAGCCACCGTTTAAAGAGCTGTTCCAGCCGTTCCGTGGGAGGCCCCGTCCAGCAGGTGTGAAGTTCTTGGATGCTCTGCTTCGAGGCATATGCAGAAGAGGGCCTGGTTTGATTTAGGAATTTATTATAATCTGTTGTTTTCTTAATGTCATAACTCTTTACTTTTTATGAAATAAAATTTTTATTCATGATTAATTGTTATTAAATTATATTTAAGTGGAAATAATTTTAAACTGATTTATTCTTTAAAGGGACGGACCGTGATCTACAGGTACGGACCGTGCTCTTATAAGATAGACCATATCTTCATTATTTTGCACTACTAATTATTTAATTAATTAAATTTATAAGTTTATTTCAAGATAATCGCTAAAGTCCCTGTGGAATCGATCCCTTACTCTCGCTATTCTAATAGTGGAATTAAGGTATTTAAATCATTGCGCTACGACACGCATCACCCTTTCCTCGGCCTCCGTCGCCCTCTCCTCGGCCTTCCTTGCTTTCTCCTCGGCCTTGCCCGCCTGATTCTCGGCCGCCTGGATGGTCGCGGCCAACTCTGAAATATGCAGGTCCCTGGCCGCAACAGCGCTCTCGATCTCCATCAGCTGGCTAAGAGCCGCCTGCAAATGGTTGGTCTCAACTTCTGCCCGACTCTCGGCCGCCTTTATCTCATCGGCTTGGGCAGTCCTGGCCGATTCCAAGGCCCTCTTGACCGCTTCCAC
Organism: Calamus simplicifolius; assembly: GCA_900491605.1. Lineage (NCBI taxonomy): Eukaryota > Viridiplantae > Streptophyta > Magnoliopsida > Arecales > Arecaceae > Calamus > Calamus simplicifolius. The sequence goes on along the minus strand of UESW01004829.1, from coordinate 253,790 downwards.
TCGAGTGCGAGCCTCCTCGGCCTCTTTCTGGGCCTCTCGCATGAGGGTCTTTCCCCCATGGATGACCTTCCTTGTAGCAGCCAAGGAGTTCACAATCTGCATGCAGGCCTTATGTTAAAAAGCGAAAGGAAGAATAAAAGGGAAATCTGAAAGCAGGGAGCTGCGAGTCTACTTACTTTGACCAGGGCCGCATAGGACTCTCGAAAGAATGTGGCCGCCTTCAAACGGCTAAGTTCTTCCTGAACCTCGGGTACGAGGATTGATGAGATGAGCTGCTCCACCTAGCGTCCATCGTTTAAAATGGAGTCCTGATGCAGCCTCGGCCCAACTCCGTTTCCTCCAGCAGCCTCGGCGGTTTCGGATCCGACACACGGAGGGCTGCTTGCCAACATCTACTCCGGGGGCGGACTTGCAGCCCCCGACAGTCCCTCACCCCAGTTCCTTGTTACTTCGGCGGGGACTGGTCCGCGGGGAGCGGAGGGTTCCTCCGCTATCGTCGGCTCCTCCGTGGCCGGCTCCTCCACTATCGCTGGCTCCTCCGTGGCTGGCTCCTCTGTTGTTGCCTCCTCGGCCACCGCCCTTTCAAGAGGGGTGTCGACTGTCAGATCGATCTCCAGGATAGCCGGAGGCTCTTGCTATGCAAATGCCTCAGGCACCCGCACTGTCGGGCATTTTGGGGCTGGAGCTTGCTGCCCCTCACTCGGCCCCTCCTGGGCCCTCCTCTTGGCAGCGGCCTTCATGAGTCTGCGGGTCGGGACCTTCATAGCTATGCAACATCGATCGGAATCAGTCAAAAAAAAAAAAAAAAAAGAAACAGGAAGACTTTGAATAGGAATGAGGGAGACTTACCATGGTGGGAGATGAGACCCGCCGACTAGAGGTTTTCCTCTGTCAGAAGCAGGTTGTACCGAGGGATGTCGGTAGCCAACAGCTACCCCAGCGCTTCCTTGTCTCCGGGGTGGACAGTGGAATTCATGTTACCTCGAAGGTTGGGGTCCCCCTACCGAGACTTAACTTGGTCAAGATTGGCAAAGAAAAATCGGGATTTCCATCCCTTGATGGAGGTAGGAAGAAGAAGCTTAAGGACTCGGCCGGGTCGGGGCTGAAACAGCCACCAACCCTTCTGAGCCTGGAGGATGTAGAAAGAGCAAAAGAGAGAGACTCGAGGGGTAATTTGGAGATGGTGGCAGAGGACGACGAAGGCACTAACGACCCGAAGGGAGTTCGAGACCAACTGAGAAGGGGTCAAGGAGTAATAGTCAAGGAGGTTTACGAAGAAAGGAGGGAGGGGTAAGCGGAGGCCCACCCTCAGGGAAATTTTGTAAATGGCCACTCGACCCGGTCGAGATGAGATCACTCTATCATCGGAAGTCGAGAGATAAAGCCCGACATCCGGGGGATTTGCTAACGGGGCCGGATGTTCACCAAATCCTGGCCTATCACCGTGGAGGCGACCCCTTCCGAGGATTTTGCCTCCACCCTCGAGGAGGTGCCGGCCTCCACCTGGCATCTCCGCGATGGGGCCCTGCCAGCCACCACTGGATGCCTCCCTGCGGGAGCCTCCCCGGTGACCCGCCGCCAGGCCAGAGGGACGCGGTCCTCCGAATCAGAGGACCACTCAAGAGGAGGTGAAGGAGAAAGGGGAGAAGAAGGAGAAGCATGAAGCCTCTTGGGAAAAGGACGATCCTCTGAATCGTCCTCCGAGGTCCAAGACTAGGAACTCATTGTTGGAAGAAGAAATGGAGAGGTCTAGAAGAAGCGAAGAGCTGACATGGGGAAGAAAATGGCGTGTGTGGGCTCTCAGGTTGCAAGGAAGGCCAGGAGGCGGAAAGTCAGGGAATCAGAAGAAGAAGACAATGATGGCAGGAGCAGCATGGCCAGATTCAACCCCCACCCGAGTTTTATTGAGTTTTGAATTATCCTGCCTTGTCTCGTCCGCCACGTGGACTCTCACCGTAGGCTAGGCTACCTCGATGATCGCTCGGTGCGTGATACGATTTGCTTCCAGCCAACGATGGGATGCCACTGACGTCATCATTATGATGGACAATGATGGCGCTACTTTCCTCGCGGACTTCGAAGGATTAACCTTGCCTCGAGGACGATTGCTGCAGATCGGGTGGACGGTAGTGGCCGCCCTTTCACATCCCCCTTGATGCCCAGAGACACATGTCCAGGGGCGGTTCGCAAAGGACGGGGATCAGCCACTTGGGAGGTGACATCCCTTTCGCCTTGCTGGGGTGGGCCCACTCGGTCTCAGGGGTGAGGGGGCATCTGATATGGCTGATCCAACGCCATCAGAATAAACGACAATGACGACTGATGGAGGCCCTCTCGGCCTACTTAGCCCCCCCTCGGTATCAGCCTCAAGCCATAGCCCCCAGGCCTTATGAACAGTATCTCAACCCTCGAGACCCCCTCGATCTTGGGCTGCATGAACAGTGCTTGGCCTCGAGTTCCACCCTCAGCCTCAAGCCACAGCCCCCGGGCCTTATGAACAATATCTCAACCCCTGAGACCCCCTCGGTCTCGGGCTGCATGAACACTGCTTGGCCTCGAGTTCCGCCCTCAGCCTCAAGCCATAGCCCCCGGGCCTTATGAACAGTATCTCAACCCCCGAGACCCCCTCGGTCTTGGGCTGCATGAACAGTGCTTGGCCTCGAGCTCCGCCCTTGGCCTCAAGCCACAGCCCTCGGGCCTTATGAACAGTATCTCAACCCCTGAGACCCCCTCGGTCTTGGGCTACATGAACAGTGCTGGGCCTCAAGTTCCGCCCTCGGCATCAAGCCACCCCGGGCCTTATGAACAGTATCTCAACCCTCGAGACCCCCTCGGTCTTGGGCTGCATGAACAGTGCTTGGCTTTGAGCTCTGCCCTCGGCCTCAAGCCACAGCCCCCGGGCCTTATGAACAGTATCTCAACCCCCGAGACCCCCTCGGTCTCGGGTTGCATGAACAATGCTTAGCCTCGAGCTCCGCCCTCGGCCTCAAGCCACGGCCCCGGGCCTTATGAAGAGTATCTCAACCCCCGAGACCCCCTCGGTCTTGGGCTGCATGAATAGTGCTTGGCCTCGAGCTCCGCCCTTGACCTCAAGCCACAGCCCCCGGACCTTATGAACAGTATCTCAACCCCCGAGACCCCCTCGGTCTCGGGCTGCATGAACAGTGCTTGGCCTCGAGTTCCGCCCTCGGCCTCAAGCCACAGCCCCAGGCCTTATGAACAGTATCTCAACCCCCGAGACCCCCTCGGTCTTGGGCTGCATGAACAGTGCTTGGCCTCGAGTTCCGCCCTCGGCCTCAAGCCACAGCCCCGGGCCTTATGAATAGTATCTCAACCCCCAATGCATGATCCGGCTCGCTCTGGGCCACCTGGCATGCTCACGTAATCCGCCGCACATCCATAGCAGGGTGTGACCATACCTCATAACGGCGTATGGTCCATCATATGTCTGTCACTATGCATGACCATACACCATTGCAGCATACGGTCCACCACCTGCCCGCAACTGTGCGCGGTCACATCCGGCGATGGCGTGCACCAAGTATAACCCCAGATGCGAGATACCTGTGAGGCCGTACTGACAGGTGACGCAGGACACCTTCGGCATGCACAGTGACAGTACGATCTGTCACTGTCAGCCTTATCTTTTGTTCGTTATTGAACGGGGCACCTTGAAATTAGCAATCTTCTGGAATGGAAGGGAGATCTTCGAACAGGTATAAAAGCATACGCTCACACTGTAAGTGAGGATCCATGAACCCTAGTTTTTCTAGCTTCTTCCTACTAGTTAAGCCCTAACTGTCTAACCTCCTTCGGCTAAACAGTTCTCATCTGTTCCCAAGTGACTAACATGAGCATCGGAGGGTCCCCACCAGAGCATCCGGTCTCCGGGGACTTTTCTTGAAGGAGTCCAGCGAGGAGGACGTCCGTTCCCCCGGCGCTTGAAGAAAGTGACTTGGCGTCATCAATATGCACACTCTTGCACGAAATTAGAAGCTCGTTTTGGAATCGGCGCACAACAGAAGGCTATTCTCTAATTATTCTGGAATTTCGTTGAGGCCCCCAAGAAGAACCAGTGCTTATGAGACCTCCCCTCCTTTCTAAACCCTTTCTGAATCCCCGTCTCTATTCAGCCTCGCCTTCTCCTGCCCTTCCCCTTCTCCTCTAATTTCTCTCTTCCATTTTTATTATTTCCTTCGCTTCCGTGTTCAAGAATCGTAAAAATTCTTCCCTTGGAACCCTGCGATCCATTCTCATCTCCTCGCCTATCCTTTTGTAATACCCGGTTCCTACAAACCAGGTTTAGGTTAATTCTAACCCGGTTCATGCGAACCAGGTTTGAGTTAATTCTAACCCGGTTCATGTGAACCAGGTCTGGGTTGATTTAATGTGTTGAGCAACGCTTCGCTCGTAGCGATAACGCTTTGGTTCTCCAGATCTCATAACCGAAGCATCTCGCTGCGACATTAAAAGGCAGGGGTGCCCTCCCTCCTGGTGCTCAGAGTCCGCATCCCCTCCAGGTGATTCTCTGCCCATCCTCTTAGTGCTAGAGAGAGAGAGTGAGTTGCCATGGGAGAAAGAGGAAGAGAGAGAGTATCAGGAGAGAGGAAGAAGGAGAGAGAAAGGATCGCAGAGATCGTGAGAGAGAGAGAGTGTGTAACAGAGAGAATGTAGTGAACCGGCCGTGCGTTGGTTCGGGCCCGGCGGCATGCCCGCCGCCTCGCCGGGCCCGAGCTCCGGTCGGTGACTCCGCCGGCACCATGGGCAGCGTCCGGCGGAGTAGTGGCGGTGATAGAGGAGAGAGAGAGGGCCAATCGGCCTCTCTCTCATGCGGTGACGGAAGCCAAACCGGCTTCCGTCGGTTGGTTCAGGCCCGGCGGCGTGCTCGCCGCCTCGCCGGGCCTGAGCTTCGGGCTGGCACCCCACCGGCGCTCGGCGTGCGTCCGGTGGAGGTCCGGCGGCCATGGTGGCCGGCCATGCCGCCGGCACTGTTGAAGCCGTGCGGACGAATTGAGAGAAAATGAAGAGATTAGAGATGAATTGAATAAAATTGATGAGGATGGATTCAAGGGGGAGGCAAGTCACGGCGACAGCCGGCTTCGGTCCGGCCAATGGTGGCTGGACCACCCCCAATTTCGCCGGAGAAGTCGCTGGCATGGTGACAGCCCGAACGGATGAAATCAGAGAGTAAGAGGATGATTTAGAGTGAAAGATAGAGGGAGGGTGGCCGGCCACGGCGGCGGCCGGCTCTGGCCGGCCTCGGGTGGCCGGACCGCCATGGATTCGGTCGGCGGCGGCCCTGGCCGCCGGCATCTTTTCAATCCCCTGTTTCGGAAGAAACAGGGGATCGGGTGATAAAAGGCTGAACCGGGCCGGCTGGACCGGCCGGTTCAGGCCTTTTGGGCCATGCAGCATAGGTAGTTTGGGCTGATTTTTGGGCCCTGTAACGGGCCGGGTTTAGAAAAATATTTATATGGCTAGAATCTTGGTGAATTCTAGTTTCATGGGGTATTTTTACTTCCCCAATTGGGTGTGTGTAGTGGAAGATATTCGAGCTCAAAGTAGGGCCCGTGAACTAGTCTGGGTAGAAATCCTAAGGGTCATTTTAATATTCTTTACTAATAAATTAATTGTATAAATGACCCTGTAGGTGCTCAGACATTTGACTAGCTGATTTATACCTTTGGATTGCGTACTGAGGTAAGTAAGCCAGTTATCAGTTTATTAAATAATTTATTTCAAGATATGCGTAGTTAAATTGTGAATTGTGACATGAAGAATTGTTATTGGCTAAATTTGTAAGTAGATGAATATTATGAATACATGACTGTTTATGTGCTATGATTTCATCTGTGGATGCTATAGATGAGAGATGCAGTTATTATGCATGAGAGATGCAGTTGTTATGCATGAGAGATGCAGTTGCTATGCATAAGAGATGCAGTTATTATGACATTAATGTGATATACTACATGCAATTGTTCAGTAAGTATAATCCAATATTTTGCTACATGATTGATGTATTGAAGTATTGATGTATTAAAGTGATGTGAGGTACTATTATGTGTCGCCACGGTTCTCCTTTATCATGTCATACCCTGGTATCTCGACCTTTCGGTAGGGGGATACTTCAAGGGAATGCTTGTTGGTACATTATTGGCGTGACCCTGGTATCTCGACCTTTTAGTAGGGGGGATGCTTCAAGGGAATGCTTGTTGGTACATTATTGGCGTGACCCTAGTATCTCGACCTTTCGGTAGGGGGGGATGCTTTAAGGGAATGCTTGTTGGTACATTATTGGCGTGACCCTGGTATCTCGACCTTTCGGTAGGGGGGATGCTTTAAGGGAATGCTTGTTGGTACATTATTGGCGTGACCCTGGTATCTCGACCTTTCGGTAGGGGGGATGCTTTAAGGGAATGCTTGTTGATACATTATTGGCGTGACCCTGGTATCTCGACCTTTCGGTAGGGGGGATGCTTTAAGGGAATGCTTGTTAGTACATTATTGGCGTGACCCTGGTATCTCGACCTTTCGGTAGGGGGGATGCTTTAAGGGAATGCTTGTTGATACATTATTGGCGTGACCCTGGTATCTTGACCTTTCAGTAGGGGGATGCTTTAAGGGAATGCTGGCTGGTACACTATTGAGATATCGCAGGGCCGTGGGTCACATTTACAGTTACCATTGAGAGTATAAACAGTGGATTTACTTATATAGTATAATTGAGCAGTTATGGATGCGAATGATTGGTATTATATTCATAAGTGCCGTCGCGGTTCTCCTTTGCTATGGCCATACACATCTAGAGGATGTGCTCAGATGAGGCATTGCAGGGCCGTGGGACACGCATGATATAATACTTACATTGCATAATGGAGTGATCGTGAATGCAAAAGAATGAATTATATTTATATGTGCCGCCGCGGCTCTCCTTTGTTATGTGGTATTGCAGGGCCGTGGGACACATATGATATAATATAACAATTGGAATGCTTTATATGCACTGATAATCTGCTATGATATAATACAACAATGATGAGTGCAAATGATTTGAATTATATTTATATGTGCCACCACGGCTCTCCTTGTTATGGGGCATTGCAGGGCCTTGGGACACATATGATATAATATAACAATGATGGGTTTACTTACATTGCACATTTGAGTATTTGTGAAATGTTTATGCATGCAGATCATTTATATGCTTATTGATTGCTATGCTATGATTTGACTGTATAACGTGGTTTACTTACTGAGTGTAATCTCATAAAAGTATTATAATGTTTTTGCTACAGAACCATGAGATTTGAGAATAACATGTTGGAGTGATGGACCTCAACTCAAATAAAATATAGATTTTGTTTTATTGCTATACCAGTGTATTTATGTATAGGGCTTGATGCCCAGACTATATTATTGTGGTGTGTAAGGAACCATAGGTTCGTTGGAGCTTCTATTTAAAATAAAGTGGATTCATATATTGATGTAACCCCAGTAATGCTTATGTGTAGGGCTTGTAGCCCAAATCTTTAGTTATGGATTGTATTAAAGACATGGACTTGAATGATATATAGGTTGTTGCTTTTCTTGAATTCAGTGTCATGTTTCGGGACGCCTTGCGTGCCCGGCACGCGGCGGGTTGTCACCCTAGCTCAAAATTTTGGGTCTGGGGCGTGACAGCTTTTATGGTATCAGAGCTCGGGTTGTGACCCTAGGGACACGGACATATTGACATGATAACAGGTAGAGAACTTATGACCTTAGGGATATTTGCATATTGACACTCTAGGCAAAATACTTGGATGACATTGAGACAATTATGACTTTCAAGGAATTTTAGGAATTATGCTTTGGGAGCTTGAAATTTAAAGTTTTTTAAGATATTAATTGAATTACAAGTTTGATAGGAATTGAGAATGAACCATCGCAAGCCAATTATATTATGTGGGCTCCCTAGCTGGTAGCCTTGATCAGTGGGGAGGTCAAGGGGCTTCTAGAGGTTTTAGCTCCCTTAAACTTGTTGGAAATGATTCGTAGCAATTTTAGACCTTTAAATAATATGGGTAGATAAAATTTTAATATGACATAGTAGTGTAAAATTCCAATTGATGACTAACATGATTAAGATATCATCATTATGTTCATATTGCAATTGAGTTGATATGTGGATTTGGAGTTAGTAAATTTAAATCTGAATTTGAATGTGGATATAATGAATCTTAATTGTAGAACTTACATTATTGATATTGTAAGATTATGAACTCATCTGCTGGTTATAGGGATGATTAATATTGATGATATTTTGGGAATGGAATAGTTAATTACATGTTTTTGATTAATCATAATTGAGTACTTTCTGAATTCGAGACTGGATGGATAAATTATCAATCAGCCATGAGTGGCATATCTATATTCAAAGAAAATAAATTTTAATTACGATAATTATGAAAGATATCTTAAATGATTGGCATAATGTTCATTGATGCTAGCTTGAAGTATTCAAGAGTGAAAACAAGTATATTATGATGATTGATATAAGTGTCGTAATGATTAATGGTACATTCAACTATTCAAGAGTAGAGAGAGCATTGAAAGAAAATTATCTTATATCTAATTCACAAGAATTTCGAACTGTCTTATCAAGGAATCGAGAGCACCTGATATGTTGCTAACCTTAAGTATGGAAGACATTATACATGTAATAGACAACTGCAGAAACCAATAAGATTTTAGATGTTATACTGTGAGCCTGTGTGATGGATTTAAGAGGTGCTTGGTATTGTTCTTAACCTTAATGAAATTGCTTATTTATTGATTACCAAGCCAATATTCAAATGGATTCATTTCAATCGTCTACGATATAAGGTATAGCTTTCCTTCATATTGAGATGATGTGAGAGCGACAATTTTGGACTGAGCTTGTTTAGCAGCTATGAAATGTATCATTAATTAAAGCAGTTTTTGTAGCTCAAAGTTAATAGAAAAGTTATGTTAATGATAAAAAGAAAGATTTGAAATTTCAGGTTAAAGATCATTTGGAAGTTTTGTTAACCAAAGATGTTATGAGGTCTGTGTTAGAGGTGACTTGAGCCACAAAACATTGGGTCATTTGAAACTTTGATCAAGATAAAGGAAGTGTCTTATAGCTTAGCACTGCTTTCATTACTCTTTGTAGTGTTCAATGTGTTTCATATCTTTATGACAGAGGAAGTATATTTCATACCCCGTTATGTGTTACAACTTGAACCAATTTAACTTACGAAAGAATTGACCTATGAAGATCATCTTGTGCACATTATGGACCGTAGAGTCAAGTTCTGAAATAGTGTAGTATTCCTTATGTCAAAGATCAGTAGGATAATCATTCTGAGAGAGAGACTATTGGGAGCCTAAGGAGGAAATGGGAAAGAAAAATCCATAATTATATCTTATGACAGATCAATGATGTATCGATGACCGTGACTTTTTATGAAATTTAATTGATTATGAGAGGGAAAATTTGGATACTATATTCTATTGGATGTATATCAATTTCGAGGACGAAATTCTTATAAGGAGGGGAGGATGTAATACCCGGTTCCTACGAACCAGGTTTAGGTTAATTCTAACCCGGTTCATGCGAACCAGGTTTGAGTTAATTCTAACCCGGTTCATGTGAACCAGGTCTGGGTTGATTTAATGTGTTGAGCAACGCTTCGCTCGCAGTGATAACGCTTTGGTTCTCCAGATCTCATAACCGAAGCATCTCGCTGCGACATTAAAAGGCAGGGGTGCCCTCCCTCCTGGTGCTCAGAGTCCGCATCCCCTCCAGGTGATTCTCTGCCCATCCTCTTAGTGCTAGAGAGAGAGAGTGAGTTGCCATGGGAGAAAGAGGAAGAGAGAGAGTATCAGGAGAGAGGAAGAAGGAGAGAGAGAAAGGATCGCAGAGAGATCGTGAGAGAGAGAGTGTGTGTAACAGAGAGAATGTAGTGAACCGGCCGTACGTCGGTTCGGGCCCGGCGGCATGCCCACCGCCTCGCCGGGCCCGAGCTCCGGCTGGTGACTCCGCCGCACCATGGGCAGCGTCCGGCGGAGTAGTGGCGGTGATAGAGGAGAGAGAGAGGGCCAATCGGCCTCTCTCTCATGCGGTGACGGAAGCCAAACCGGCTTCCGTCGGTTGGTTCAGGCCCGGCGGCGTGCTCGTCGCCTCGCCGGGCTTGAGCTTCGGGCTGGTGCCTCCACCGGCACTGGGCATGCATTCGGTGGAGGTCCGGCCGGCCATGGTGGCCGGCCGTGCCGCCGGCACTGTTGAAGCCGTGCGGACGAATTGAGAGAAAATGAAGAGATTAGAGATGAATTGAATGAAATTGATGAGGATGGATTCAAGGGGGAGGCAAGTGGCGACAGCCGGCTCCGGTCCGGCCAATGGTGGCCGGACCGCCCCCAATTTCGCCGGAGAAGTCACTGGCATGGTGACAGCCCGAACGGATGAAATCGGAGAGTAAGAGGATGATTTAGAGTGAAAGATAGAGGGAGGGTGGCCGACCGCGGCGGCGGCCGGCTCTGGCCCGGCCTCGGGTGGCCGGATAGCCATGGATTCGGCCGGCGGCGGCCCTGGCCGCCGGCGTCTTTTCAATCCCCTGTTTCGAAAGAAACAGGGGATCGGGTGATAAAAGGCTGAACCGGGCCGGCTGGGCCGGCCGGTTCAGGCCTTTTGGGCCATGCAGCATAGGTAGTTTGGGCTAGTTTTTGGGCCCTGTAACGGGCCGGGTTTAGAAAAATATTTATATGGCTAGAATCTTGGTGAATTCTAGTTTCATGGGGTATTTTTACTTCCCCAATTGGGTGTGTGTAGTGGGAGATATTCGAGCCCAAAGTAGGGCCCGTGAACTAGTCTGGGTAGAAATCCTAAGGGTCATTTTAATATTCTTTACTAATAAATTAATTGTATAAATGACCCTGTAGGTGCTCAGACATTTGACTAGCTGATTTATACCTTTGGATTGCGTACTGAGGTAAGTAAGCCAGTTATCAGTTTATTAAATAATTTATTTCAAGATATGCGTAGTTAAATTGTGAATTGTGACATGAAGAATTGTTATTGGCTAAATTTGTAAGTAGATGAATATTATGAATACATGACTGTTTATGTGCTATGATTTCATGTGCGGATGCTATGCATGAGAGATGCAGTTATTATGCATGAGAGATGCAGTTGTTATGCATGAGAGATGCAGTTGCTATGCATAAGAGATGCAGTTATTATGACATTAATGTGATATACTACATGCAATTGTTCAGTAAGTATAATCCACTGTTTTGCTACATGATTGATGTATTGATGTGTTGATGTATTAAAGTGATGTGAGGTACTATTATGTGTCGCCACGGTTCTCCTTTATCATGTCATACCCTGGTATCTCGACCTTTCGGTAGGGGGGATACTTCAAGGGAATGCTTGTTGGTACATTATTGGCGTGACCCTGGTATCTCGACCTTTTAGTAGGGGGGATGCTTCAAGGGAATGCTTGTTGGTACATTATTAGCGTGACCCTGGTATCTCGACCTTTCGGTAGGGGGGATGCTTTAAGGGAATGCTTGTTGGTACATTATTGGCATGACCCTGGTATCTCGACCTTTCGGTAGGGGGGATGCTTTAAGGGAATGCTTGTTGATACATTATTGGCGTGACCCTGGTATCTCGACCTTTCGGTAGGGGGGATGCTTTAAGGGAATGCTTGTTGGTACATTATTGGCGTGACCCTGGTATCTCGACCTTTCGGTAGGGGGGATGCTTTAAGGGAATGCTTGTTGATACATTATTGGCGTGACCCTGGTATCTTGACCTTTCAGTAGGGGGATGCTTTAAGGGAATGCTGGCTGGTACACTATTGAGATATTGCAGGGTCGTGGGTCACATTTACAGTTACCATTGAGAGTATAAACAGTGGATTTACTTATATAGTATAATTGAGCAGTTATGGATGCGAATGATTGGTATTATATTCATAAGTGCCGTCGCGGTTCTCCTTTGCTATGGCCATACACATCTAGAGGATGTGCTCAGATGAGGCATTGCAGGGCCGTGGGACACGCATGATATAATACTTACATTGCATAATGGAGTGATCGTGAATGCAAAAGAATGAATTATATTTATATATGCCGCCGCGGCTCTCCTTTGTTATGGGGCATTGCAGGGCCGTGGGACACATATGATATAATATAACAATTGGAATGCTTTATATGCACTGATAATCTGCTATGATATAATACAACAATGATGAGTGCAAATGATTTGAATTATATTTATATGTGCCACTACGGCTCTCCTTGTTATGGGGCATTGCAGGGCCTTGGGACACATATGATATAATATAACAATGATGGGTTTACTTACATTGCACATTTGAGTATTTGTGAAATGTTTATGCATGCAGATCATTTATATGCTTATTGATTGCTATGCTATGATTTGACTGTATAACGTGGTTTACTTACTGAGTGTAATATCATAAAAGTATTATAATGTTTTTGCTACAGGACCATGAGATTTGAGAATAACATGTTGGAGTGATGAACCTCAACTCAAATAAAATATAGATTTTGTTTTATTGCTATACCAGTGTATTTATGTGTAGGGCTTGATGCCCAGACTATATTATTGTGGTGTGTAAGGAACCATAGGTTCGTTGGAGCTTCTATTTAAAATAAAGTGGATTCATATGTTGATGTAACCCCAGTAATGCTTATGTGTAGGGCTTGTAGCCCAAATCTTTAGTTATGGATTGTATTAAAGACATGGACTTGAATGATATATAGGTTGTTTCTTTTCTTGAATTCAGTGTCATGTTTCGGGACGCCTTGCTTGCCCGGAACGCGGCGGGTTGTCACCCTAGCTCAAAAATTTTGGGTCTGGGGCGTGACACCTTTTCTCTCCAATCGCTTCCTCTGACAACTAATGTCCGGCCACATTTATAAAGCTATACATGTTGAAGAGCCTGGCGCTGGTACTAATTTTATACTCGAATAACCCAATTTGTGCTAAAAAGATTTTAATCTAATTGCAATGCAACTTATTATCCAGATATCTATGATGTAGATTATGGACATAGATAATACTTCTAGTAATAATTATCAAAACCAGACCAAGCATCTCCTGATCGAGGGATCAGTTCCATGGTTCCATGATCCAACCAGTGGTTCAATGGTTGAACCACATGAATTAAAATTAAAAACATGGCCCATAATGATAAATAAAGATGCTTTCTCTTTAACATTCAACTAAGTAACTTTGAAATTTAAATACTTAAAATTAAGTTATTTAAACTAAAATAGAATATAGTATAAAATTAAGTTATTTAAACTAAAATAGAATATAATATCCTCACTAATACTTAAAATTAATCTTAAATTTCTAAACAATTAATAATACTAGTTTACAAGTATGAAAAAAGTATAACAAGGGTACAAAACCATGTATAAAGCTTATATCCATAAAGTTACTGACTTGGTCTTTTAAGGTTAGAGAGATGAGAGATCTAGAAAGAGATTTAAGCATAAAATCCAAAAAGTCCCAAAAAAGTAATTCTGATATTTAAATTATATTTGTTAAAAAAGTAATTTTAAAGGGCATGAAAAAATTGTTTCGGTTTTACCTACTCACATTGTGTCAATTGGTCAATAAAAAAATTGGTTGGTTCATTTGATTTTCACTGGGTCAATTATATAACTGATAGCTGGTTAGGAGTCGAATTCATCGATCGGGCTGGCCAGTCTGGTCTGGTTTCAATAACTATGCCTTCAATACAACAATAGTGTCCTCAGACGTTGGACAGAAAATAGGGTAAAAATTCAAGTTGGAGCATTTCACATGCATAAATGACTGATTAGATAATTGTACATCAAGGGTGGTCCTATATATGAATGCCACTTTTTTTTAGCAGAGGAGGAGGGAAATCTCCACCAGAATTAGGATTTTACTAATGCAGATGTATGATATACCATTATTTGGATGCCTAAGGAGTTTATCCATGAATAATTTGTTCTTGGCAGAAAATTTAGTCTGAAAAGATGATGAAAAGAGAGGGAGTTGGAGGATGGGGGGGAAGTCCTGGAGACTCTAATCCCAAATTGTCTTAGATATGAAAACCACCTCTCAGTCTGTTTGATGGCATACTCCAGCCACTCTTGCCTTCTTATTCTTTTTCTTCATTCAGTTACCCTGTGCTTTCAGTTTTCCATTATTTGCACGTGTTCAGTTTTCTTATCATTTTTATTTCATTATTTTGACATAGACAATTCCTTTTTTCATATGCTTGCAAATTAGTTCTTCTTCTTCTACATTCAGTTTTCCTATGCATTTAGTTTTACATAATTTGCATGTGCATTCAGTTTTCTTGTTATTCTTATTTCATTAATTTTACATAAACAATTCATTTTTCCATATGCTTGCAAGTCAACTAATTTGCCTCTTAAAATTGTTGCTAGACAAATGCAGGTGCTGTGATGCTCACTGATTGTGTCTTTTGGCTTGTCATTTTTCCCTTTCTTGCCATCAGAGATTATATTCAAAATTTTGTAAGCATGCAGGTTCTAGAATTCCAACCTTTCAATTTCTATTGTTTTCCAAATATTTTTCCATGGGTATTGTTTTGAAATGACCAAATTTAAGGATTCATCAGGATGACCTTAGTACCATATGCAAAGTACTGCACTATAGTAAAAGAAATGAATAGCAACTCTTTTTTCCTAATGCTTGGGGTTAGTGTCGAAAACTTGCGCAGCCTGCCAATGCTTTCTAAAAGCTTTGGCAAGGGAAAAGGCTTACCGACGCTAATTAGCATCGGGATATAAGGGAAAATGCTTACTGACGCTAATTAGTATCGAGATATTTACTTCTTTCCCCGTTATGCAACCCCCAGCATTCTGATCCTCAAGAGTGATATGTGCCCTAGCCCCCCACCCGCCCCCCCTGCATTCTGATCCTCTTTAGTGCCCTAGCATAGCAGATCTGAGCAAAGCTCTTTTCTTCCCCCCCCCCCCCCCCCCCAGCCTATCCTCATCAGTGCTCTAGCAGAATAGATCCGGCTTTTTCCTCTCATTAGTGCCCTAGCAGAGCAGTTTCGAGCAAAGCTCTTTTTCTCCCCCCCCCCCCCCCCCCCCAGCCATGCCCTAGTGGAGTAGATCCAGCTTTTTCCTCTCATCAGTGATGTAAACTCCGGGATTTCGTTAGTCTCGCGAGAATTAATCGCGAGATCGGAACGAGTGATGCCAGGGACTCCCATAGTTGCGCGAGGTGTTTGAATTTCAAATATTTGTGTAACAATCAGAGCCCTGAATCCCTTGATATGAGGAGTCTGCGTCACCCTTAAAGGAAGACGCGGATGCTTCCTTCCCATCATCTTCATCATGTCTACAACTGGTGAGTTTCCTTTCCTTTCCAGTGGGAGAGAGAGAGAGGAAAGGAGTATGAGAGAGAGGAAGGGAGTGAGTGAGAGAGAGAGAGAGATCCAGGCGGAAAGCTCCCACAACTGCGCTGGCCATGGCAGCTGGTTCGATCCTTGGTTCGGGCCCAGTGGTGTGCCCGTTGTCTCGCCGAGCCTGAGCTCTGGTCGGAGACCTCCACCGGTGCCAGGCATGCGTCCGGTGGAGGTCCGACCGGCCATAGTGGCCGGCCGTGCCGCCGGCACAGTATAGTGCTGCGGCGGACCATGAGAGAGAAACGAAGAAATAGGAGAGAAATTAGAGAGAGAGAGAGGGGAGGCCGGCCGCGGTGACAGCCGGCTCTGGTCCGGCCACCGATAGTCGAGTCGCCCTGAATTTTGCCGATGGCGGCCCTGGCCACCGACGCGATGCAACCCTTGTTTCGGTTGAAACAGGGGAGCAACAGGAAGAAGGAATTGGGCCGGTTGGACTGAGCCGGTGTTGGGCCCTGATGGGCCAGTCTGTGAGCCATTTTTGAGCCACTTTTTGGGCACTATAGTGGGCCGAGAATGACAAAATAATTATATGGCCCAAATTAGGATTGATTCTAGTTTCTTGGGGAAATTTTGCTTCCCTATTTGGGTGTATATGTTGAGAGATATTCGAGCCCAAAGTTAGGCCCGTGGATTCGTCTGGGTAGAATTTAAGAGTCACTTTATTATTCAGATTTTAGAAACTTAATTGTGTAAAATGGTGCTGTAGGTACCCAGGTGTCCAAATAGCTGGTTTACCATTTGGGATTTGCGTATTGAGGTAAGTAAGCCAAGTATTATAATTTTATAAATTATTTAATTCATAAATTATAAAATTATAATTAGATACATATTTATAAAATGTGAAAAATGAAGTTTCATTTATATTGAATTAATAAATAATACCATAAATTTACAAATAAGCATTTGTAATGACTATTGTAACATATAATATTTTGCAAGATATGGCTTATATGTGCATATGCAAAATTATAATTATGTTAATCTTGCAAAATTATGTTGGTACTATCGAGATGATAATATGCAATTATGATGATGACATTGAAATTACTTGTATGTGTCGCTGCCATTCTCATATGATATGAAATGTCAAGTGATACGTGACCCACCTCCACAGGGGAAGATATGTGGAGGACACACGTCTGTAGGATGTGTTCTAAGTGATTTTGATATGGCATAATGCTGGTACTAGGACCCTTCCTCTTAGGGGACATTTAAGAGTGATATACTAGTTGAGCATTGTAGGGTCGTGGGACACATAAGAAAACAATGAAGATATAAACAGTGGTTTGTTTACATTGCATATTCTAGTATTTATTGTATAATTAAGCTTCCAAATTATTTTGAGCTGATGATATGAATGTGCTGATAGCATAATAAATGTATTTGAAATTGGAAGTTTTTATGAAAATGTGATTTGAAAATATCATGTTATGATATGATAAGATATGATGATTTGAAATTATATTAGGCTTACTTATTGAGTGTGAGCTCATATAATTCTCACAATATTTTTCAGAGCCTCAGGAGTGAAGAAGGATATTTGGGGTAGATGGAGCTTTTATTAAATAAAATAAGATCCATTATATTGATGTAACCCCAGTATTGCTTGTGTGTAGGGCTGGTAACCCAAAACTGATAATTATGGTTTGTAATAAATCATGGATTTGGATTCTTGCCTTATATTGACTTATGTGTCAAAATTCGAGACGCCTTGCATGCCTGGCATGCGGTGGGTTATCACCCTAGCTCAAATTTTTGGGTCTGGAGAGTGATAGCTTTAGTGATACCAGAGCCTAGTTTATGACATTAGGGACACATACATGATAACACTTTAGGCAAAATACTAGAATGATATTGAGACAATTATAAATTTAAAGAAATTTTAGATATTATGCTTTGAAAGCCTGACATTTAAAGTTTATCATCATAACCAATTTATCAGGAGATAGGAATGGCCCGTCGCACTAGGAGCCAACAAAATGATGAAAACTCCTAGGCTGGTAATGCTGGTCAGCAGGGAGGTCAGAAGCTACCGGTGGTACTGGCCCTGTCACTCAAGTCGGGGCTGATCACCAGCGACTCCAGACCGAGATGCTTTAGGTTCTCTCGGGTATGGCGCAGTCAATGTGGGACATGCAGCATCGGATTCTACAGGCCTTGTCCACTCAGTCTACTCCCACTACTCCACAGACTCAGCCTACTCCTACTGCCTCGTAGACTCAGCCTGCCCCTACCATTCCACAACCCCAGCCTACACCTCCTGCTCCACAAACTCAGCCAGCCTTACCTACTCATCCTCCACCATTGACCCAGCCTATTCCATCTCAACCCTGGGTAGGGGTTGGCCGCAGCTTTGCAGATTTTAAAAAGTTTGCCCCTGCCCCTTTTTCTGGATCCACCAACCCTGTTGATGCTAAGTGGTGGATGCAAGACATGGAGAAGGCTTTTACGGCCCATGGTAGCCAGGAGATGGAGCGGATTAGATTTGCCACCTATCTTCTCCAAGGGGAGGCTTATGATTGGTGGTTAGTTGAGGAGCAGCGTCGGGGTGGTCAGATTATTTCTTGGAAGAGTTTAGAGAGGCATTCTTTGACAAATACTTCCCCAGGAGTGTGCAGAGATAGATGGAATCAGAGTTTATTAAATTGGAGCAAAGGGTCTTTCTGTGGCCCAGTATGAAGCTGAATTCACCAGGTTGGCCCATTTTGCTCCAAATATTGTGACCAATGAAATGGCCAAGATCACCAGATTCACTGAGGGACTGCGACCCAGACTAAGGCAAGCAGTCAATGCATTTGAGCTTCTCACTTACAGTGCCGTGGTGAATAAGGCCTTGGTGATTGAGAGGGATATGAACGCTGTTCAAAGAGATTGGGAGCAGCGGAGGAAGAGGAAAGGGCTACTTCTGGCCAATCCCCAGCTCAGGCCAAGAAGAAAGGTGCACATCAGGCCCCAGCAGAACACAGAATAGGGAGACTCGTTGCATTCATTGTGGGAACTTCCACCCTGGAAGGCCTTGCCACAGATTGACTGGTGCCTGCTTTATCTATGGGAAAACTGATCACAAGATTGCCACCTGTCCCCTTCGGAAGGATCAGCAGCCTTCTTCAAGTCAAGGGATGAGCCAGCAGCATCAGCAGCAGCCACCGAGGACCCAGGGAAGGGTCTTCAACCTCACTCAGCAGGATGCTGCCGCCTCTAATTCTGTGGTGACAGGTATGCCATTTAATTTATATCTAGTATTACATTCTTATCTAGTGCAATGCATTGATAGTTAATTAGAATTTAGGTTCAATCTTTGATGTTAAAATAAATTACACTTATGTCCAGGAATGATTAAAGTGGGCACTGCTTATGCTCAAACTTTAATTGACCCGGGTGCCACATTCTTTCATATCTGACATCTATCTTGACAAGAATGCATCATTGACACCTATTCCTCTGGAGCAAGAGTTGCATATTGCTTTTCCAAATGGAGATGTTATGAAGGTTGACATAGTATGCAAATCCTGCTCAATTGTCTTGGAGGATAGGAGGTTGAATGCTGATCTAATTGTCCTTCCACTGAAGTTCTTTGATGTTATCCTTGGAATGGATTGGTTGGCCTCCTATCATGCTTCAGTAGACTGCTTCAGGAAGATTGTCAACTTCAAAATTCCAAATCAGCCTGAATTCAGTTTTACTGGTGGTCAGAAACACCTAGCCTCGGTATTCATATCAGCGTTGCAGGCTGGAAAGTATCTGATGAGTGGTGGTCAAGGATTTCTTACTGTAGTCAAGGACCTTCAGTAGGAAGAGACCAAGTTGGAGGATATTCCTATAGCTCGAGAATTCCCTGATGTCTTCCCTAATGATTTGACTGATTTGCCCCCAGATCGGGAAGTCGAGTTCTCCATTGATCTAGTTCCTGGAACTGGACCTATATCCAAGGCCCCTTATCGTATGGCCCCGGTTGAGCTAAAGGAACTGAAGGATCAATTGCAGGAGCTCCTAGATCGGGGATTTATCAGACCCAGTGCTTCTCCTTGGGGTGCTCCAGTTCTATTTGTTAAGAAGAAGGATGGCAGTCTTCGACTCTGCATTGATTACCGGGAAATCAATAAGGTAACAGTGCGAAATAAGTACCCTCTGCCGAGGATTGATGACTTGTTTGATCAACTCCAAGGAGCCCGGATATTCTCAAAGATTGATCTCAGGTCAGGGTACCATCAACTCAAAGTCAAGGAGGGGGATGTGCCTAAGACAGCATTCAGAACTAGATATGGCCACTATGAGTTCTTGGTGATGCCGTTTGGGTTAACTAATGCCCCAGCAGCATTCATGGACTTGATGAACAGAATTTTTAAACCATATTTGGATCAGTTTGTGGTGGTTTTCATTGATGATATTTTGATATATTCTAAGAGCCACAAGGAGCATGAGGACCACCTGAGGATCGTGCTACAGATTCTTCGAGAGAAGAAGCTTTATGCCAAGCTGCAGAAGTGTGAGTTTTGGTTGGATCAAGTATCTTTCTTGGGTCATATAATCTCTAAAGATGGTGTATCTGTGGACCCGAAAAAGATTGAAGCTATTATTAGCTGGAGCCGACCTTCCAATGTGGCAGAAGTCAGAAGCTTCTTGGGGCTAGCCGGGTATTACCATAAATTTGTGGAGGATTTCTCTCGCATTGCTCTACCCCTAACTCGTTTAACCCAAAAGCGAGTGAAGTTTGACTGGACAGTGGAGTGTGAGAAAAGTTTTCAGGAGTTAAAGCAGCGCCTGGTGTCAGCTCCCATTCTTGTTCTTCCGACAGGATCTGAAGGTTTTACTTATATACTGATGCCTCTCGGAAAGGATTGGGATGTTTGATGCAGAATGAAAGGTGATAGCCTATGCCTCAGACAACTGAAACCTTATGAGCAGAATTATCCTACTCATGATCTGGAATTGGCTGCTGTGGTTTTTGCTCTGAAGATTTGGCGGCATTATCTATATGGAGTGTCGTGTGATGTGTATACAGATCATAAGAGTCTAAAATACATCTTCACACAGAAGGAGCTGAATTTGAGGCAGAGGAGGTGGTTGGAACTACTGAAGGATTATGACCTGAATCTACAGTATCATCCTGGGAAGGCTAATGTAGTGGCTGATGCTTTGAGCAGAAAATCCTCTTCTGAGTTAGCTGCTATGATTACTTCCCAGCCTCACATATTGAGAGACCTTGAGAGTGGGAGGTTGGATTGAGAGTACAGCAGTCTGATGGCTTGTTGCAGCACTTGTACTTCAGCCGACTCTAGTTGACAGAATCAAGTCCTCCCAGATAGAAGATCCAGATCTACAAAGGATTAAAGAAGCTGTGCAGTCAGGAGTTCAGAATGAATTTTATGTAATGGAGGATGGATCCCTGAAATTTGAAGGAAGACTTTGTGTGCCAAACATTGAGGAGCTAAAGGCGAAATTTTGAAGGAGGCTCACTACTCTCCCTATACTGTGCATCCAGGTGGCACTAAAATGTACAGAGACTTAAAGGAAAATTTTTGGTGGAAAGGTATGAAGAGGGAGATTGCTCAGTATGTGGCCAAGTGCTTGGTGTGTCAGTGAGTGAAGGCCGAGCATCAAAGGCCTGCGGGACCTCTTCCGTCTCTGATGATTCCACAGTGGAAATGGGAAAAGATTACAATGGACTTTGTGACTGGTCTGCCCAAAACTCCCAGGAGTAATGATGTAGTTTGGGTTATTGTGGACAGACTAACAAAATCAGCTCATTTCCTACCTTTCAGAGTTGGGGTCTCTAGTGAAAGATTGGCTAATTTGTATATTGAGCAGATCGTGAGACTCCATGGTGTTCCTGTATCTATTGTATCAGATAGGATACCAGGTTTGTGTCCAGTTTTGGAAGAGTCTTCATAAGGCCATGGGAACCAAATTAAACTTCAATGCAACCTATCATCCCCAGTCAGATGGACAATCAGAGAGGACCATACAGATTCTGGAAGACATGTTGCGAGCCTGTGTGATGGACTTGGGTGGAGCTTGGGATAACCATTTACCTTTGGTGGAGTTTGCATATAATAATAGTTATCAAGCCAGTATCCAGATGGCTCCATTTGAAGCTCTGTATGGTAGGAGGTGCAGATCTCCTATATGTTGGGATGATGTGGGGGAAAGAAATTGCTAGGCCCTGAGCTGATTCAGCAAACAATAGATAAGGTGCATTTGATCAGGGAGCGTCTTCGTACAGCTCAGAGCAGGCAGAAGAGCTATGCTGATGTCAGAAGAAGGGAATTGGAATTCCAGGTTGGGGACCATGTTTTCTTAAGGGTATCACCAACCAAGATGTGATGAGATTTGGATTAGAGGAAAGCTTGAGTCCACGTTATATTGGACCTTTTGAGATCTTGAGCAGAGTCGGGAGGTTGCTTACAGTCTGGCACTGCCTCCGATTTTAGCTGGGGTACACAATGTTTTTCATGTCTCTATGTTGAGGAAGTATATTTCTGACCCCAGCCATGTAATAGCATATGAGCCTATATAGTTGAGGAAAGATTTATCATATGAGGAGTATCCTGTGCGTATCGTGGACCGCAAGGATCAGGTTCTGAGATGGCGTACCATTCCCTATGTCAAGGCGCAATGGAGTAATCATTCTGAGAGGGAGGCTACTTGGGAACTGGAGGAGGAAATGAAAAAGAAGTATTCACAACTATTTGTATCTTAATATAGTTAATGATGTATCGATGACTATTGGCTTTTAAATAAAAACTTAGTTGATTGTGCGACAAAATTTGGAATTCTAATTTTCTCTAATGGAAGTGTATCAATTTCGAGGCCGAAATTTTTATAAGGAGGGGAGAATGTAAACCCCGGGATTTCGTTACCGGCTCATGAGAGTTAATCGCGAGATCGGAACGAGTGATGCCAGGGACTCCTACAGTTGCATGAGGTGTTTGAATTTCAAATATTCGCGTAACAACCGAAGCCCCGAATCCCTTGATCTGAGGAGTCTGCGTCGCCCTTAAAGGAAGACACGGACACTTCCTTCCTGTCATCTTCATCGCGTCTGCAATTGGTGAGTTTCCTTTCCTTTCCAGTGGGAGAGAGAGAGAGAGAGGAAAGGAGTGGAGAGAGAGAGAGGAAAGGAGTGTGAGAGAGAGGAAGGGAGTGAGAGAGAGAGAGAGAGATCCAGGCGGAAAGCTCCCGCAACCGTGCTGGCCATGGCAGCCGGTTCGATCCTTGGTTCGGACCCGGTGGCGTGCCCATCGCCTCACCGGGCCTGAGCTCCGATCGGAGACCTCCATCGGCGCCGGGCATGCATCCGGTGGAGGTCCGGCCGGCCATGGTGGCCGGCTGTGCCGCCGGCATAGTATCGTGCTGCAGCAGACCGTGAGAGAGAAAGGAAGAAACAGGAGAGAAATTAGAGAGAGAGGGGAGCCATGGCTGGCTCTGGTCTGGCCACCGGCGGTCGGACTGGCCCGAATTTGTCCGGTGGCGGCCCTAGCCGCCGGCGCGATGCAACCCCTGTTTCGGTTGAAACAGGGGAGCAACAGGGAGAAGGAATTGGGCCGGCTGGGCTGAGCCGGTGTTGGGCCCTGTTGGGCCAGTCTGTGAGCCATTTTTGAGCTGCTTTTTGGGCCATGTAGTGGGCCGAGAATGACAAAATAATTATATGGCCCGAATCAGGATTGATTCTAGTTTCTTGGGGAAATTTTGCTTCCCTATTTGGGTGTATATGTTGAGAGATATTCGAGCCCAAAGTTGGGCCTGTGGATTAGTCTGAGTAGAATTTAAGAGTCACTTTAATTTTCAGATTTTAGAAACTTAATTGTGTAAAATGGTGCTGTAGGTACCCAGGTGTCCAAATAGCTGGTTTACCTTTTGGGATTTGCGTACTGAGGTAAGTAAGCCAAGTATTATAATTTTATAAATTATTTAATTCATAAATCATGAATTTATAATTAGATGCATATTTATGAAATGTGAAAAATGAAGATTCACTTATATTGAATTAATAAATAGTACCATAAATTTACAAATAAGCATTTGTTATGACTATTGTAGCAGATAATATTTTACAAGATATGGCTTATATGTGTTGATCGCTGTTGTTGGCAGTCAAAAATAAAACCTACTCACTACTATAGCTAGTGGTGAATCGGGATCGTATCCTCGGGGATCAAGGGCAGATATTTCACGAAAGAGAAAAGAAAATTTATCTATTAAAGATTATATTAAGAATAGCGGTTATTAAAAGATAATAACTAATTAATTAACGAAATTCAAATAGCAGGAGAAGCAACCCAAGAATTTGAATCCACCATGCAAATAGGTTTTATCTTCTTTTTTTAAATGTTGCAATAATAATAATTTTTGTAAATTTAAAATTAGAATAATTTATCTCTTGTCAGGCATCGACCGTATCAGGAGATCATGGCACGTCTGCTTAGAGTATAAACTATCTAATAATTGCAAGGTTAAGGGTCTAATCTATCATACTACGATCTATCTCTCTTAGGCACGCATCGTATCCTGAGATCATGGTACGTCGATAGAGGGTACAGGCCGTGTATGCCAGATCAAAACCTTAATCAGAAAAATAACTCAAAAGATATAATAAAGAAGAGCATAATTTTTATTGCATAGAAATTAAGAACAAAAGAAAGATAAAACCAGATTACATGCTTCATTATCATCCCAAGTTGAAGGAATCTAGCCACGCATTGCTGCTGCCAGCATCCCTTCCATAATTTTCCTCTCTCAGGCCTAAATACAATAATCTAAATAAAAGAAGAATAAAAAGAGCTTTGTAGAAACTCCTCTCAACTACTGCCTGAGGTCCTCCTTTTATAGAGCTCATCTAGGGTTTTTCCTAGTCAAAGTTGGAGTCATCGGGCGCTCAAGATCGTTCAGATATTATAAGAAAATTTCTCAGCCATCCATTCAACATCACCTACCTTATTTTGCACCGAAAATCATGCGAAATCATCTCTTTCTTCCTTTTTGGGCAAACCGAATCCTGATTTGAGTGTCGTTTGCATCATTGGACTCCAAAAATCAAGCTCTTTTCATCTATAGGCTTCTTTTCTATAAACATCCATAAAAAGTATCAATTCTTAATAAATTTAAAGTAATTAATATTTATTTTGATAGTTAAATTGGGATAATAAATAGACTTATCACACCCCCAACTTAATCATTGCAAGTCTCTTAGCAATGTAATTAAAATAAAACCACACATCACTAAAATTCTCTTTTGCAAAATTAAATCTAGGCTTAAGGTTGAAAGAAGCTAGCCAATATCACTAACTAAGTATTGAGTTTCTGAAGTAAATTTTACAGTCAGAACTATCAGAAACTTTCTTAGAGTTCATCTATAGATCTACAGTACTTATGTTTGTGATGGCTAACTTAGCATTTCGGTACTAGCTTGTAAGAAACAATGGTATCTTCGCTTATCACTTACTTTGATCAATTTTTTATACACCCTCAAATTAAGCACATGACCTGAGGTAGCTTTCACACTGCCTGATATATATATATATTATATTATTTATTTTAATTTTTTAATTTTCTTTAGTGATATCTTCACATTGCCCATTTTTTGACGTGAACAACAACACTTACTTAAGCGAAGGTGCCCAGTTACTCGATGGAAAACTAATGTTTAAACTATATATATATATATATATATATATATATTATATTTTTTTTTATCAGGCAGGTAGCTCTTTCCTTAAATTCAAGTTTTTCTCATTGGGGTGTATATCAATTATTAATTTTTAATAATAATTGAATCTCCAATTGATCTTACAACTAATACCTAATTTACCTCGTCAGTGTGCATGTGCAATGGAAGTGCTAATAGCCTTTAGATGACCTAAGTAGGTTAAAGTCTGACCAACTAGTCTACTCCTTAGCTCTCTACAATAATTAGCCAATACTTTCTAACTATTACCTTTTCCTAATCAATTTTGCTCAAGATTTCTTTCCTAGCACATGATTTATAAAAATTTTAAAATTTTCAAAAAATGCCAAGGTGTTTTCAAAATATTTTTGCCAAAAAATGCCAAGGTGTTTTCAAAATATTTTTCAAAAAAATACCAAGGTGTTTTCAAAAAGATTTTTCTTACCCCCTCAACTTAATTTTCATTATCCTCAATGAAGTAAGGAGAATAAAATAAGGAGAAACACCACCTGGACTAGATATGCCTCGTGTAATGTTAAGAGTGACTGTGCGGAGTAGTCTCTTATTCCTAAAAATAAGAATCATGAAAATAAAGCTTAGAACATAAAAATTTTGGGTTGCCTCCCAAAAAGTGCTAATTTAATATCTTTAGCCAGACGTTATGGCTTACTTTGATTACCATTATCAAGGAGTTTGATGATCTCTTTCCTTACTACTTCTTCATAGTTGGTTTAAGTTTTCTTTGGGGATCTCTTATAGGCTTGGTTTTCTCCCTTAAGTGAATCCTATGTTGAACGATCGAGGGGCTAATCCCTTTTATGTTAGCCTGGTCCATCCTAACGCTTCTTTATTCTCATTCAATAGTTCTTCTTCTTGTGAGGAGTCTAGATCGGTTGAAATAATCACAGGTAGGGTTTCTGATAGACCAATATGCATAGTTGAGA
The DNA here is from genome assembly GCA_900491605.1 of Calamus simplicifolius. NCBI lineage: Eukaryota > Viridiplantae > Streptophyta > Magnoliopsida > Arecales > Arecaceae > Calamus > Calamus simplicifolius. The sequence goes on along the minus strand of UESW01004829.1, from coordinate 227,718 downwards.
TGCTTGGGAAGTGGTTTCACTTCGAATTTGGGTGCTTTCTTTATTGATGGTTTGGGTAATGGTTCAGGTACTTTCTCTAGTGGTTAAGTTGGAAGTTTTCATCTTGATTTTCATCAATTATAGCAACCTCATTAATTTGCTCTCCATCTTGGTTTATGTAGGTTTCCAGGTCAAGCTTTTCATCACTAAGGTCAATTGGATCATAAACAGTATCCTGAACATAATTTGAGTCGCTCGTTTGATGTGTATTGGTAAGATTAAAAATATTAAGATCAATTGACATATTCCCAAAGGAGAGTTTCATTAATCATTTCAACAATTAATTAGGGCATTAGCTGTGGCCAAAAATGGTCCACCTAAAATCATTGGAATGTGGCTTTTTAGGTTTGTCACCGGTTCAGGTTCTAAAATCACAAAGTCCAATGGGTAGATAAAGGTACCAACTTTGATCAATACATCCTCTACTATTCCCTTGGGTACTTTCAAAGAGTGATCAGTTGTTGTAGATCATTTTCGTAGGCTTTAGTTCTCCTAACCCTAGTTGCTTATATACAGAGTATGGCAATATATTAACACTTGCCCCTAAGTCTAATAGAGCCCTATTTATGAGGGTATTCCCCATAATGCATGAAATAGTGGATGATCCTGGATCTTTGTATTTTACTGGCATATGGTTTGATAGATAAGAGCTCACATTGGCTGCCAAAAAGGCTTTCTTGGGCACATTGATGGTCTTCTTTTTGGTACATAGATCCTTAAGAATTTGCATAGCTGGGACCTATTGGATCGTGTCCAATAAGGGGATGTTCACTTTAACTTGCTTAAAGACCTCTAAAATCTTATCGAATTGGGCTGAATTTTGATTGGACTTAAATCTATTTGGGAATGGTGCTACAACCCTAATTTTTTGTTTATCTTCTTCTAACATGGGCTCAGCTAGTGGGTTGGGCATTATTAGACTCTGATGCCTCAGATGTTTCGGGCTGATCCAGCTCAATAAGTTGTTCAAGTGGTGAAACTTCTAATTCTTCTTCTTCATATGTATCCACCTGATTATCTATTTGTTTCTCAGATCTTAACGTATGAATAATACTTAGTTGGTTAACCTGGGCTCCTTGTTTTGATCCTTGGATGTTTAGGTTCATAGGATTACCTTCGGGCTGACTCGGTAGCTTACCCCAATCTCTTTTACTGAATGTTGTGGCTAGTTTACCTATCTGGGTTTCTAGTTTTGCAATGGATTGTGTGTGTGAGTGAAGAAGATGAGTATTCATTTCTAGCCCTTTCAATGCTTGTAACACCTTCTCTTCGAAAGTAGGATTATAATTATTTGGTGGAGGTTGAGGAGCACTTGGATATTGGGAATACGACATGCTTCTAAATTGGGTTTCCTGATGGTTAGGTCTAATTGGTGTTGATTGATTATAGGTTGGGGTTTCCATGAAAAATTTGAGTGATTTTGCCAGCTAGGATTGTAAGTATTTGAATATGGATCATTTCCTGATCTAGGAGCCATTCGGGTTTGGGCTGGTAGGCTTGCTTCTGAACAAGCTCAGGAAATTGGTATGCGGCTGAACATTCCCCTATAGAATGAGTCAGACTTGAATAGATTATACAAACCTCATGTAATTGAGTAGATGGGAAAGAGGTGTTTCCAACTTGTAGAATTTGATCAAGTTTTTGGGATAGTTCATCAATTTTGATATAGATATCTATAGACTGACCTATATTGTATATTCCTCCTCTCTTAGTAGACATGTGGTACCAGAAATTTTCACTTAGAGTTTCAAAAAGCTGCCATCCTTCATGTTCATTTTTTAGCATAAATGTCCCTCCACATGAGGCATCCACCATTTGTCGATGCCTTTCTGACAATCCATCATAAAAATATTGAACTAACTGCCATTTAGGTATTGCATGGTGCGGACATTTCCTAGTTAATTCTTTTAATCTTTTCTACGTTTCATGAAACATTTCTCCCTCTAGCTGAGAAAAATTGGTTATGGCTTTTCTAATTTGATTCGTTTTTCCTATAGGAAAGTATTTCTTAAGAAATTCCCTCTTAAGTTGATCCCAAGTTGAAATTATAATGTCTAGTAAATTTAACCAATACTTGGCTCTATCTTTTAGGGAGAAAGGGAATAACTTAAGCCTAAGTGCCTCATCGAAAAAATTTTGAATCTTGACAATTGAGCAAATTTCCCAGAATTCATCTAAGTGTTTATAGGGATCTTCATTTGTAAATCCATGAAAGCTGGTAACATTTGGATTATACTGGACTTAATTTCATATTGGATAGCCTTTACTTGGGGTACTTGTATGCATGGTGAATATGTATATTGTAAAGGGGCGAAGTACTCCTTCAATTGATGTGGTGGATTATTTTTTGATTAAGATCCATAATTCTGAGTCTGTTTGCTCTAAAAGTTCTTTCTATCGTAGGATCTAAGGGTATAAGGTTGGATTGTAACGATCGGCGACCAAGCATACACCCTACCAATGACTCTAAAGTAAACAGTAATTTTTTTATTATTATTCTAATGGAAGAGAAAGAAGAAGATTCTAAAGAAAATATCCTAAAAGATTCCTAGAACTAAAAGCAATGAATAATTTAATTAGGGTTTAATAATTCTTAGCAATCAAGTTAACAAAGATTATTCTCTCTACCTAGGTTTACTCTAGATCTAGACAGCTCCTAACTTTCAAGACTGCCTTGGAGCCCTTCAAGTCAAAATTAGCTTATCAACTAGCCAGTTAAGGATAAGGTCAGTGGGAGTCCCCATGTTGCTTACTAGGTAAGCGAACAGAACCAATTAAGTAACCACTTTCCTTTCCTTTTCTAGACACCAGTTAAGCAGTCAATCTCGATCTGATCCAACTCTTTTGGGTGCCTTATCCTATTGAGCTCGAGTTCCTTAGGGGCTGATGTCTAGTTAATTTTAGAGTTAAAGGTTTGGGTTAATGCAAAATGAAGGATGTGGTTTGTGGCCAAGAAGGGTGATGAAATCCCACCTTATCTTGATTAGGGTTTGTGCCCTTAAAGTTAATTATGAAAATGCTATGCAACAAGCAGATGTCCACCTCTTGAAATTATCAAACAAAATTAATCTAATTACTTTTTTTTAAAGATTTTTGTGATTAGGTTTCTAATTTCCTAATAAATTATGAGATATCAATAAAGAATTTTGAGTTTTACATAAAATAAATTTACCTAAGTCAATCTAAGCATAGAAATAAAACAATTATTTTGTTTATATATTTTATTTTTATTTTATATTTTTTTTTTGTTTCCTTAAATTAATTATGTTTTATGGAAGGTGTCTTAGGGTTTTATTTAATGTTCTTTAAGGTAAGTTAATTAAAAGGAAAAGTTGATTAGGTTAAAAGTAAATTTGTGATAAGAAGGAAAGTAATTTTTTATGTTAAAAATAAAATAAGAAAATCTAACAATTAAGGTAACTATAAAAAAGCAATAAACTAAAGAGAGCAATAACTATTCAACAAAAAATAAATCTTTTTTTACTCTTTTCTTTATATAGAAGCAAGAATAATAATGAAACAATAAAAAATAAAAATAGGAATAAAATTAAGAAAAAAATTTGTAATAATTATATTTATTTTATTTATTTTTTATGTGAAGTAATCGTGCCTGGATCCCTGGCAACGATGTCAAATCTGATGTGTGTCATAGCACAACGATTAAAACACCTTAATTTCACTATTAGAATAGTGAGGGTAAGGGGTCGAATCCACAGGGACTTTAGCGGTTATCTTGAAATAAATTTATAAATTTATATAAATGGATAATTAGTAGTGCAAAATAATTAAGATATGGTCTATCTTATAAGAGCACGACCCGTATCCATAGATCACGACCCATCCCTTTTAAGAATAGACCAGTCAAAAATTATTTTCACTTAAATAGAATTCAATAAAAATTAAATATGAATAGAAATTTTATTTCATAGCATCCAATAGTGCAAATTAAAATTAAAAGTTTTATTTTATGACATTAAGAAGACTACAAACTGTTTCTGAACCGAACTGAAGATAGACTGTTCTTACCTTCCTCAACTTAATTCTCATTGTCCTCAATGAAGTAAGGAAGAATAAAATAAGGAGAAACACCACCTGGACTAGATATGCCTCGTGTAATATTGGGAGTGCCCAGGAGCCGTTCGTGGCTCGGAGGCTCCGCTCGTGAGGCGTCCGTCCAGAGGTTCTGCGTTCATGTGTCCATGGAGGCTCTATTCCTAGGTGTTCTGGGTTAGGCTCTGTTCCAGGAGGGATTGAGAGTTCTCAGGCGATCATCCGTGGGATTCATGGAGGCTCTGTTCTGCGTTCGTAGGTTTGTCGTGGAGACTCTGTTCTGCGTCCGTATTCTTCCTGGAGGCTCTGTGCATCCGTGGGTTCGTCGTGGAGACTCTATTCTGCGTCTGTGTTCTTCCTGGAGGCTTTGTGCGTCCGTGGGTTCATCGTGGAGATTTTCTATTCCCAAGAGAGCAGAAGACATTCGTCGATGCTCTGTTCATGGATTTTCTATTCCCAAGAGAGCAGAAGACATTCGTCGATGCTCTGTTCATGGCTTGGAGGCATCTACAGATAGTCTTCAGCCCGGTTCAGTCTGTCTTCAGTTCAGTTCAGAAACAGTCTATAGTCTTCTTAATGTCATAAAATCAAACTTTTTAATTTTAATTTGCACTGTTGGATGTTATGAAATAAAATTTATATTCATGTTTAATTTTTATTGAATTCTATTTAAGTGAAAATAATTTTTGACTGGTCTATTCTTAAAAGGGACGGGCCATGATCTACGGATACGGGCGTGCTCTTATAAGATAGACCATATCTTAATTATTTTGCACTACTAATTATCCATTTATATAAATTTATAAATTTATTTCAAGATAACCGCTAAAGTCCCTGTAGATTCGACCCCTTACCCTCGCTATTCTAATAGTGAAATTAAGGTGTTTTAATCGTTGCACTATGACACGCATCATGTGTATATGCAAAATTGTAATTATGTTAATCTTGCAAAATTATGTTGGTGCTATCGAGATGATAATATGCAATTATGATGATGACATTGAAATTACTTGTATGTATCGCCGCGGTTCTCATATAATATGAAATGCCAAGTGATACGTGACCCACCTCTACAGGGGAAGATATGTGGAGGACACACATCTGTAGGATGTGTTCTCAGTGATTTTGATATGGCATAATGCTGGTACCAGGACCCTACCTCTTAGGGGACATTTAAGAGTGATACACTAGTTGAGCGTTGTAGGACCGTGGGACACATAAGAAAACAATGAAGATATAAACAGTGGTTTGTTTACATTGCATATTCTAGTATTATTGTATAATTAAGCTTCCAAATTATTTTGAGCTGATGATATGAATATGTTGATAGCATAATAAATGTATTTAAAATTGAAAGTTTTTATTAAAATGTGATTTGAAATATCATGTTATGATATGATGATTTGAAATTATATTAGGCTTATTTATTGAGTGTGAGCTCATATAATTCTCACAATGTTTTTTAGAGCCTCATGAGTGAAGAAGATATTTGGGGTAGATGGAGCTTTTATTAAATAAATAAGATCCATTATATTGATGTAACCCCAGTATTGCTTGTGTGTAGGGCTGGTAGCCCAAAACTGATAATTATGGTTTGTAATAAATCATGAATTTGAATTCTTGCCTTATATTGACTTATGTGTCAAATTCGAGACGCCTTGCATGCCTGACATGCGGCGGGTTGTCACCCTAGCTTAAATTTTTGGGTTTGGAGCGTGACAAGTGCCCTAGCGGAGAAGATCTGAGCAAAGCTCTTTTTCTCCCCCCAGCGGTGCCCTAGCAGAGCAGATCCCAGCAAAGCTCTTTTCCTTCCCATCCAGCCGATCCTCATCTATGATTTTCTTTTATTTTATTCTTTCTCTTTTTTTTTTTAACCAATGATTTATATAGGGTTATGAGCTCATTGGTTTGTGCTTTATGTTGTTCTAGTATAATCTTTGTTTTCTCTTTGTTTAAGTCAATTAACAAACGAACGAATGGTCTGGTAATTGTTCCAATATTTCCCGTAGTAACTATAAAATCTAATATAAGAGAGAGAGGAAGAGAGAGAGGAGAGGGATGAATAGGGCGGATCGGTCTAACCTTCCCGTGGTGGCAACGGATGGTCAAACGAAATGGGACCATGCACGCCGGATTCGAGCGCTAAAGCTGGGGCCCGGCAGGGTATCACCGTTTTTTCTGCTTGAATTTTGCGTCATTAATTATCTTTTCTTTTCCAGTTTGTTGTTGACAATTTCGCTTGTCTTTATTATCTACTAAGGAAGGAAGCAAGTAGCAGTAAAATGGTAGCGAGGAGAGATGGTAAGTTTATTTTCCAGCGATATGGGCTGGAAATTTTTTTAAGGAAAAAAAATAGCTGCGGTGGCTTTCCAATTTTGTGAATGAATAATCTCTATCAGATGTATAAATTGGTAAACTTGATGAAGAAGAATAATAATTTTATACTTACTGTTAAAACTTTATGTAACAACCCATGGACTAATAAATGTGGTATAGGATTGATAAACTTGGTCAAAAAAAATAAAAATAAAATCTTATACTTCTGATTAGAAACTTTGTATAATGCCGACTAATAAATCTATCCTACAACATTGGTGATCTTGGTCAAGAAGAATAATAATATTATACCTATGATTGAAAACTTTATGCAACACCGTACCCCAAAGACTAATAAATTTATGGTATAGGATTAGTAAACTTCCCCATGTAGTTGGGAAAAGACTTAGATGAGTTGAGTTGAGTTGTATAGGATTAGTAAACTTGGTCAAGAAGAATAATAATCTTATACCTATGATTGAAAATTTTGTTTAACGCCTCAAGCCCACTTGTTGGTCCAATCAATTGAGTACAAGTGAAATGGTAATAAGTGAAATTGAAATATAAGCTCTTCAAACTTTTATTTTATCAAATGACATCCTCGTCGCCCTTATCCCACTACAAGAAAATGCTGAAAATGTCATTTAGCGACACAAAGTATGCGTCGCTAAATAGTGACCAAATTGTGACTCTTCAGTGACCAAATCGATAAACCAAAAAATAGCGACGCATTTAGCGAAGCAATTATTTGAGTCGTTATTTACAGACTCATTTAGCGATGCAAATATTTGAGTCATTATTTAGCGACGCATAATATATTCATAATAAATAATTTTTATTAATTTTAGCGATGCAATATTTGCATCGCTATTTAGCGACGCATTAGCGACACATAATATGTTCATAATAAATAATTTTTATTAATTTTAGCGATCCAATATTTGCGTCGCTATTTAGAGATCCATTAGTGATGCATAATATGTTCATAATAGATAATTTTCGTTAATTTTAGCGACGCAAATATTTGTGTCGCTATTTAGCGATGCATTAGCGATGCATAATATATTCATAATAAATAATTTTTGTTAATTTTAGCGATGCAATATTTATATCGTTATTTGGGGACGCGATGCATAATGTGTTCATAATAAATATTTTTTTATTAATTTTAGCGATGCAATATTTGCGTTAATATTTAGTGATGCATAATATGTTCATAATAAATAATTTTTATTAATTTTAATGATATAATATTGATGTCGCTATTTAGCGATGTATTATATGAGCAAAATAAATAATTTAGCTTAATTTTAGTGATGCACATGTTTTTTTTTTTTTTTTTTTTCGTTGCAATTTAGCAACTCCATTGTGACTAAAACATGGGGTCGCAAATTTTCCTACACCCCGCGCCCTAAACGGCTAAACCCATCGTCCTTGCTCATAGCCGCGTTTGATTCTCTCCTGAATTCCCCGTCGCTCGGTCATCTAGCTCTCCGGTGCCGGAAGGGAGTCCACTTTTTGCCTCGCCGCCGAAGGAGAATCATCTCTAGGCGAGGTAAAGCTCTTTTCTAGCTTTTCTTCTCAGCCGATTTTGTTCACGTCGGTGGTTAGGGTTTTGGGGAGCCTCGGGAGGAGAGGAGTGGCTGGGGGGTATAAGCCCATTCCGGAGAGATCTCCGCCCATCCGAGTAAGTCACATTGTCTTGCTCCCCAAATCCATCAATTTTCGTCCCCCGGATCGCTCGCCTTTGTCTCCGGGCAATCAATCTAGGGCTTCGGCCTATTGTACTTGCCGGATTCTTTGTTTCGGTTCGTTTTTCTGTTCTGGTTTGCTTTGCTGGCTGAATCGGGTGGGGAGATTGGGAATTTTGCGCTGGATTTCGTCGGGGGTTGTGGGAAGGGAGCTTGGATGTTCTCACGGGAGCTACAGCCCTGCTCTAGTCCCAAGCCGATGATTCCCGATGCCCACCCTCTGCTGTCTCGTCTTGCGTCCCTCTCTCGCTTCCTCATGTTTCGTTCTTCTTGATGATGTTGTTCTTCCTCCCCTCACCGGGTTCGTGTTGGAAGAGGCGGTGATGAGGAAGCCACCCACCATCGGAGATCTGGGTCTCTCTCCCTTCTCTCTTTATCCGAGATGAGTTCCCGTTCATTCGCTCATTTTTCTTTCCGTTTTTGCAAAACTTTTGCAATTCCTTGCTTTTATTTTCATTTCGTTTGGCGTGCAATCTGAGAGAGCAAGAGGGTTTATCATACTGATTGCTCGATCTCGTTCATTTAAGGGATTTCAAATATGTCTGCCCTAAGGTAACTCTTTCATGAGCGGAAGAATCACCTTCGCTACCCTCCACAATCCATTTTTGTCCATTACCATTTTGATTTGATATGATGTTGTGTCATTGACTATTGAGAATCTGATCGTGAGAGCCTGGCACGTGTTTAGTCCCACATTGCTTTTGTACCTGATAGATCTTGGGTGCTAGACTGCTAGTCCTACGTCTATATCGGTTATGTACCAGATAGATTGAGTACTTACATAGGGCTAAAAAAATCTGGCTGGTCTATTTGTATGAGATCCTGGGTTGTTTTACTGATTTTCCAATGCTATTGACGTTTTACTTCATTTTTATAGTGCTAAAGTGTCAAATCATTCTAAATTCATATGTTCTCTTCTAGTTTATAAGACACAAGAATAAGCTTCTGTCTGTTTTCAACATTAAAACCACTACGATGGGAGCCTTGTGGACTAGGCTAACTAGAGTCTGACTAGTAGTAAGGAAGTTGTGGGAATATTCAATGAGCTTACTTGAGCTTGGCTTGATCCCAAAATAAGCCAACCTTGAGCTAGGATTGGTTCACTTGAGGTTAACTTGTTGGTACCCCTTATCGTTAAACCACTTCTGTTCTTCTTTTTTGTTTTCTTTTTTTTCCAGCAGCATGGCAAAGCTTTGATATGGAATCTTGGCTTTGTTTTATAAACCAGGCTCCTCTTCAGTAAGAATTTTGCTGTTCTTATATATTTGCTTAACCCTTTCAATTGATATATCTTATTTTAGGCTAAACTACAATATTAATCCTTGAACTTAGGAGGTCGTATCACTTTGGTCCCTTAAGTTCAAAAAGTTGCAAAAGTGATCCTGAAAATGCTATTGATCACTTTTGGAGTGTTTATACTCGCAGCTGGTGAAGAAGGATTTAGTTTCATATATATCCTTGATTTGTTGCCTGGAAATGTTTTGTGTGCTCTTTTAATAAATCAAACCCTTTGGTAACTTCATTGTTAATCAATCTTTTATACTAATAATAAACATGTGGATTATTCATTGCATGTAATATGAATCCTATAATATTCCTTTCTGCTAATGCTGCATGAAGCAAGCATGGTTCTGATTAGATTTTCTTTCTATTTTTTTTTTAACTTAACAAATTTAGGACTACTTTGGGCTGCCACACTTATGTTCAAAACATAACTCAAGGTGCCTTTTATATGTACACATGAAAACTCATTGAATCTTGCAACTCAGTTATCAATCAATCACCATGTTGCTATCGGACAGAAGTTAGAAACGAAGTTCGCATATTAGTTTAATGAATTTGTGAGTGTTGCGACGCGTTTCTTTGGTTAATGCCTTCTATTTTATGAATTAATTGTGAATTCATTATTCATGTACATATTAATAGTCCATGGTTCACTATTGACAACATTTTTATTTATTGTTTAGTACAATGGCCATTGAGGACCATAAATACCTACTCTCCTCTGCTCTTGTCTCGGAAGAAGTCATTTAAAATCAAAGGCAAAATCCCTAAAAATGATTTGATTCAAGATCAAAGCATCAAGAAACCATCGGATTGTTGTTGCTGCAGTTTGTTTTTTTTTTTTCTTGCTTAGTTGTTTCCTTTCCTTCATGCCCGGAACGAATGAACAAATCGATCGATTGCGAGAGAAACACAGGGGAGGAGAAATCAAAGAAAGAGAGAGATAGGAGAAGAGTATACTCGAAGACCATGATGGGCTTGGAAGAGACAAGCTCCTTGGCCTTGGAAAGTGCCAACTTCCCCTTCTCCTCCTCCTTGTCCTTGTCCTTCGAGCCGCCGCTGTTCCACATCCCTCCCATCGTCCCGCTCATAGCAGCAAAACCCTACCTATCTATCGATGATAGAGTCAACAACGTGCAAGCAGAGTGGATCAAAGATAAATTAGGGAAGGAGGTTGCTTTTTGTATAATCTATGCCGCCCACCATACCCACACCCACACCTAACACTCGGGGGAACCAAATAGTAGCCAAACTCGGTCGAAAGTGAGGGGATTGGGCACCTACATGTTCTCAATGCAGATAAGACTATTTAGAAGCCTTGACACTCTCATGTCTTGTTTCTCAGTCTCTCGATCTATAGTCCATCTATAGTCCATGATCTAAACGTTATATTTTTGGAGGCTCCTAATCTATTTATCAAGCGAGCAAAAAATTTACATGGTCCACATCATATGAAATAGCATGCATTTTTTTAACTATTTAATTTAATACATACATACATACATAAGATTTGAATTATATAATCACAAAAATTTTATGACAAATATCATAATATAATTTTTATTATATAAGCACTTTAAAGTAATAATTCAAATCTTAGTAGGATAGGGATCCTCTTAATCATCCTATTCCATCTTTAAAATATTTTAGAACCACGATCTTGATCGTTCATTCCATTTTTTTTTATTTTTTTAACCATTATACAACATAATCTTTATTTTTTTTATTTTTTATTTTTGGTACAAACGGGTGATCACACCAATTTAAGGTGAGTCAAACCAGATATATCTGAGTACAATATTTGTGACAGGATAAGGGGGTAAAGATCGCCCTGCTTCCACCTCCAGAAACCTGAATGATAGGCCACTCTGGCGGCAATCTAGTCAGCCGCTGAGTTGGCCTTCCTGTAGATATCCGCTGAGTTGGGCATAATCTTTATTTTAAATACATCTAATTTATATTTAAAATATAATTTTTAAAGTATAAATATGTTTAAAGATCAAATAAAATACTAAAGCTTTAAATACTACATTAAAGCATCCTAAACAAATCCCGGGGATGGGGTAGGACCAAGGACATCTTATTTTGTAAAAAAACTCAAGATATTTTCATCTTAGAATATTTAAAATCTTATTTTAAAGATTATAAATCATATCTAATGACTTAAATCATCAATGTGTTAAAAAACTTATTGAAGAAGAATCTAAACAAATAAATAGTTAAAAAATATTGTTATCCGGTTCAAGGTACTCTATGAACAATGTTTTTTTTTAGAGTAAAATTTGTTCTACCTACGTGCAAATAATTAATGGCAGTCTACTCCTAAAATATAATAAACCACTACATATTTTTCTTAAAGTACATTAACAAAGAAAAATGAGGGCAAATCCAAACCAACCAAATTTAGATATGAATAAAATCTACAAAATAACTACATAAAAATTTCTCTTTAGATGAACTTAATACTCTTCCGTTGAATATTCAAAGCATATACTTAAGTTAACTAAATCTCAAATGATTAAGGGCTCTCAATAATAGTGGATTGTTTTAGATCCATAAGAATATTGAGACATTGCATCGCAGCACTTTGTAAGTGATATTTATGGTGTATCCATATTTTTAAGAAAAGAGAGAGTACTACCAATAAATCTATAATCTTAGCTTACATGAAGGATCATGAAATATAAGTTGCTTAGCTTACTCAATTACATATCCTTCTAGTGTAAATACATAACCTGCTGGAGACTTTGAGTCATTTAAATTAATAATTCAATTAGCTTTGCTAAGTCTTTCTAATATAGCAAGAAAATCAAATAGTGAATGTATAAAAAATGGTACCTTTTAAGTATCTAAGTAGTCTCTCAAGTGCTTTCTAATGTTATGCATTAAGAGAACTAGAATGTTTACTAAATCTTCCTTTTACATGTGTAAAAGTAGGTCTAATGCAATTTCATAACAAATATCAAATTATAAATAATTTGTGAGTATTTTAACTGAGCTATAGAATTTTTCACACTAAAGTCATTAGGAGTACTAAAAGGTCTACAATCAAACATATCATATTTCTTTAATATTTTCTATATATAGTATGATTGCGTAATAATAATAATTATGTTGTTATTATCAATTTAATTTCTAAGGTTACATCCACTGGTCTTAGTTCTTTCGTATCAAAGTTTCTAGGCAAGAATGCTTTAATTTCATTAATAATATCTACATTGGTACCAAAAATTAGAATATCATCGATATAAAGATACATAATAATACATAGAACTATCAATTACTTTAGTATAAATATATTTATAAGCCTCATTAATAAAGAAACCATTAGATGAATACTACATAATCAAAATTTTCATGCCATTATTTTAATGCTTATTTTAAGTTATATAAAATTAATTAATTTATAAACTTTATATTTTTTTCTAGGTACAATAAATCCTTTTGGTAGAGCCATGTAAATTTCTTCTTTAAGGCCAATATTTAGAAATGTTGTTTCTATGTCCATATGGTGAATTTCTAAATTAAATGTAGAAGCTAAAGCATTTAAAGTTTTAACAAAAATAATCTTAGCAATTAAAGAATATGTATCAAAATGATAAAATTCTTCTTTTTGAGTAAACTCCTTAGCCACTAATCTCTCCTTGAACTTTTCTATGGATTCTTCACTCTGTATTTTCTTTCTAAAAATACATTTATAAACTACAGATTTGCACCCCTTGGATAGATCAGTAAAAACCCAAGTTTCATCCAAAATATTGAGTCTACCAAATGAATTGCTTTGCTATAAATTTTAAATTCATTCTCTATAAAACAGATATAAAAATCATCTCCAAATCAGTTTATACATTGCTTACACTGCAATCAATTTTTTTAAGCAAAGGGGAGAGCTATAATAATCACTATTTCCTTCCAGCTTACCCCAACACGCTTCAAGTTCAAGCAAAGTTCACCATCATTCAATGGGCTCATTCATCAATAAAGTCCCCCTGAAGTTGGCGTGAGATTCGTTGCTTGTCTTAGCAGCTAGCATGCCATCATGATAACAATAGGCTAGCTGGTGTGTAATTGTAGTAACGAAAGGTTATTGAAACATTGCAAAAAGATGATGATGATGATGATGATCTCACCAGAGTCTAAGATTAAGATATGCACCAGCTTTTTCACTGATTTTATTATTATTGCCATATTTCACAGGCACCCAAAGGTTGACGAGATTCCTTATTTCATGGCCATAGATGGACCCCTAGACCAAAAGGCTTACCATATTGAAACCACTTTTGATCATCCATCCAGTGTTCCATGACAAATCAGGGCTGAAGTAGTTATCAAGATTCTATCTAAATCAGGACCGATCTAGTTATCGCTTGAACCCTATGACTTCTAACTGCCGAGTAACAGATCGAGTGACAAACATGATGCGCCACCTGCAGAATAAATGTAAGCTTGAACTGTAGCTCCAGGTCTATTAAAGAACCAGGCGATAAATTTAGTTTTTTCCTCCTCCATAAAGCATTCCAGTGGAAAAACGTATACCATGCCCTCTTCATTGATGCTCCTCAGATGCCTCCTGCCGACATGAGCAGCCACCTTGAAAATGAATTACCACCTGCTTATTGAGCTGCTGCCAATTGGGTCTTCTGTCCGAGGTGTGAGCGACAGCATCAATGAACTCCTCAGTGTTTAAGTAAAGTTCCCTTGATACCCTGTATAAAACACAAAATGATCATATTGCCAAGCAGCGCGATAAAGTAAGCCCATTCTACATAGAACTCAGATCTCATGTAACATGGAGATCAGAATTTCTTGAAGTCCCGAACAATGCATGCACCAGTCTTCAACAATTATGAACAGAAAAACAAGCTAAAACTTATAATTGAAATTCACGTAGGAAACAATCATCAGTACAAGAAATAATACTCATTATTCTAAGGCTTGCTTCAGGTGAGGTTTTAAAGGAAGGAGCATCAAGCTCAAGAACAATTGCAGATAAGGTCAGGCAATATGCACCACAGATTCTTGACAATGGAGGCAAGGCTGCTGACAATTAAAAAATGTCTAGTAGCTCACATTTCAATCCGAAGTCTCATTCGAAGTGCCCTATATGGGACACCTTTTATTGGAAGTAGCAAATGAGGTTTTAATTATAACCACAACTTACTCAAAGAAAAGGAATGGGCATCTGGCTTATTTTTTGCATGATGTTATGCACAACTAGATTGACAAATGGAATTTTGCAGAAACCACCCACTTGATTTCCATTTTTGCAGTCTTATGCCAGCATTTTTTTATTGGCATATATAACCCAGCTTTAAGATATTCCAACTTTTTTTTTTTTTCCCCATGGCCCCAGGGAAACACTCCTGCCTGCTTGTGAATGTAAAGAGCTTATTCAACAAATACGTTTATTTAGCATCAAAAATATGTACGTTCATATAAAAACTACAAGCATTCATTATCAAAACATGTGCACCCACTACGATAAGAGGCCAAAGCATCCAAGGATTTAGAATTACTTAAGTAAAAATAGGAACAGAAGTGGTCCAAATCTACAAAAAGGGAACTAAATTGAACTATTTTTGCAGAATCCCCATTAGAAAAGCATAAACATTAGAATTTACTCATCTAAAAAAGCCTTTTAGTTACCAAAATTATACCAATCAAGATTTCAAGCACCAAGACCAAACCCTGTATTATTGTCTATCAAAACAGTACATAACAATACGATACTGGGTATGCACCAAAACTAATACTCAACTAAACTTAACTAAGCTTTTTTCCATCTACATGGGATCGGCTACATGAATCTGCTTTCTTCACTCTGTTCTATTTAGGACTAAGTTGACACTCAAATTACAAATAGTTATATTTTTTTTAATTATTTCTGTCTATATCAGTTTAGGTCTACCTCTATCATTACCATGGATTGTTAAAAGATCACTCTTTCTAACTGAAGCATCTAAAGATTTTTGTTGTATATGTCTAAACCACCTTAATCGATTTTCTCTCATTTTATTTTTAAATGGGGCTACTCCTATCATTTTTCGTATATATTTATTTCTAATTCTATCTTTTAAAGTTTTACCACATATTCATCTTATCATGTATATTTCTATTATACTTAATTTATTCACATATTGTTTCAGTATTGCCCAACACTCCGTTCCATATAGCATAGTTGGCCTAATAGTAATTTTATAGAATTTTTCTTTCAATTTTAATGGAATGCATCGATCATACAATACTCTCGAAGCATTCCTTTATTTAATACATCCTTCTTTAGCTCTATGATTTACATCTTCACCTATTTCACCTTCTTGTTGGATAATTGATCCCAAATACCTAAATTTTTCACTCCTTGTTATCTCTTGACTTACAATCTTCATTGTCTCTTTATTTATATTTCTACTTCCACTTTCATGTATTCAATCTTAATTCTACTAATTTGAAACCCTAAGATTCTAAAGCCTCTCTTTAAATATCTGGCTTAGCATTTAATCCAGATTTAGTTTCATCAATCAATACTATATCGCTCGCAAATAACATACACCATGCGATATCAACTAGAATATATTTAGTTAATGCATCTATAACTAATATAAAAAATATGGACTTAAGGAAAATCCTTGATTTAAATATACAGTAATTAAAAATTCACTAATTTCTCTCATTATTGTTTTATGCACCAAAACTAATGTATCACAAAAAAAAGTGCACTGACCAATATAGGGTTATGCATATGCACCAGTAGATGCTGGTACAGATGTTTCAGTGTCTCAAGGTTTTAGATCCTTGATACCAAGGCTAGACAAAACACATGATTTCTAAATATGTCGCTCAGAAGACTTCTATTATGAATGTCCTTTTTGCTAAGAGATATCCACGAAGCTTACAACTTAAGCATCAACAATTAACATTACCTCAATTTTTTAAACATGTTCAAAGGTGTTCAAAAATTGAGCATGTTTACCACGTCCCTTGGACTAGGAGCATTATCAGCAAGTCACCACAAAAAAAGAAGAAAGCAGGAGAAGCTGACAAGCATGTTTGTATTTATTGGAACAGCTATGGGATATTAAGAAAATAAATCAAGCATACTTCGTTACTGGACAGTAGATATTAGAATAAATAATGGGGATTTAAGAAAGAGAGAGAGCAGAATGGTGAGAGAATACTTAGGACCATGGATAAGAAGCGCCAGATCTTTCGTCATTTTACCAGACTCCACCATTTCAATACATGCAGACTCAAGCTTCTGACCAAAGTCTAGCAACCCATGATCTGCATCAAGCTTTGCTCTGCATGAAAATAGATCACAGAGGTAAACAATGGGAGTAATCGTCAGACATGAATATGCATTCAAGGGATGATGAAACAAAGGAAAATGCTCCAGCAGCCAGTTTAGGACACTCATATCGCAGCAAGCTGTATTGAACGGAATTTTCATCGTCTCCATGCATTCAAAAAATTAATAAAAAAAAAAGTAGGGTCCTGTTGATCTCACTAATGATGAAAATGATTCTGCCACATCACCTGTTCAATATTCAGATGCCATAATCTGATTCCCTTAGCAGTATAACACTTGAGAAACCATCCAACGATGACAAATACCTGTGAGCAAGTCCATGAGTCCATGCAAATATCGAAGCACCTGTTTGTGCTAGTCTCTGTTGGTTGTGGCAGATGGTGGCTAATTGATCAGACTGAGGCTAAAGTTATACTCTATGTCCTTAAGACAATTTCGTCCCGCAATGGTGCTCACGGTCAGTATGATGATTGTCTTCCAGGATACAACAGTCTTCTTTTGATGAAAGCAGCACTGCAATTCACCAAAACTTTCGAATCAAGAATGCTACTCTCTTTTTAATGCACTATTACTATACTACCCTTAGAAAAGTATGCAAATGCCTAAGAGAGGAGAAGACTAGAATTGATTCAGATTGAACTCAATTCGGAATGGTTTAGGATGAATGAAATAAAAGGGTCTTAGGTCCTATTTATAGGTTTTTAGGTGCCCTTTAGAAGCAACTCTACGAAATTAAATTTAATTTGAATTCTTTGATCGGATTTGATAAAAGGATGTGAGGGTTAAAGGCTTATCATCCTTGATATGCTCTTTAGACATCGTGATCTTCAAATCGGGCGATCGGATAATCCTTTTCATGGCTGTGATCTAAAGATCAGCCGATCAGATAAGCATATCCTTATCATGATATGCCTTCTCACCATCGTGATATGATGATCACGTTATCAGATAGGCGGTTGTACATCTTTGATATGCCTTTTCATGATTGGATCATTGACTTATCTCCAACCGTACGATCGGACGGGTGCCTTATCACCAACCGACGATCGGACGGGTGCCTTATCACCAACCATCTTATTGACCAGTCAACCGATGGGTGTGAGCCATTGGATCACGATCATGATTTGATCACCGCATCTTGACCCTTCATCCAATTGATCAACGATCAGTTCTGATCCTGATCCGATGATCAACGGTCAATTGATCTCAGCCCTTTATCTTGATCCGATCAGTCTCCACTGTCGGATCTTCCTGATCTAGAAAAAATTTAAAGCTCCTCAAGCTCTTCACGATGATGCGCACGTGCGAAGTGCAAAGTGCGTCTACAAAGCGCCCATTGCACCCTTCGCACATGCGCGTGCACGTGCGCAAGGGTGATGCTACGCATCACCCTCAAGCTCTCCACTTGTGGTGAGCCTAAGGAACTAAGCTTCAAGAAAGTCGTTTCTATATAAGGAAACCTTCCTTCTTGATTTTTTTGATGTGGGACTAAATGTCCCCGCAATTTTTCATTCACACACATAAGGAGGTAATGGGCTTTCAAGGCCCATTAGGGTATTCAAGGCCTATTTTGGCCCATTACCCAACAATTCCCCACATGAATAAAAATTGGACTTAGATCAAAGATCATCAAAGATCAGCAAAGGCAAACCCCCACATAAAAGGATTTTAATGCAACTGAATATGCAGACACACTAAAGAGAGTATAATGGGATGAAGTTGTATCGGGATAGGTAGCTTGTAGCTTTGAACCTTCCTTAGTGAGTTGTTATCGAGTTTACTTGCTAAAAGGTGAACATGATGTCTTGAACCTTTCAGTGTTTTGTGTAAACTAAGACAATAACAATCACGCAACTTCTTCCCGAGCATTCTTTTGGTTCTCATGGTTGTGTTCATTTTGGCCCCGAACAACTCCTGGTCTCATGAGTGCTTCAGGGAATTAAACCTTAAAATTCTCATAGAATTGGTCCAGTTCATACTCACATAGGTGATTCTTATTAAGAGTATCCTACTATACCCCACATGATGTTTATATCATAAGAATCATTAAAAGCAATGCTTATCCTAGTACCTTTAGCAGGTAGCACCAATTATCATAGGAATGAGTAGGATTGAACATCCTTAGTGCTATCAAGTCTCTTCATAATTTAGTTGTCCCTTTTGAACCTAGATCTTGGGATCTCCAGTCAGCTAGGTTGGGTATCCACTATGAAGATTTTTCAGTTATAGGTTTTAAACCCATTCCTCTCGATAAACAGTTTACTTGATCTCTTGGTAACCCCTTTGTTAATGGATCCGCTAGGTTTTTCTTTGAGTAAACATAGTCAATAGAAATTATACCAATTTCAAGTAAATGCTTAATGGTATTATGTCTGCGACGTATATGTCTAGACTTACCATTATACATCTTATTCTGTGCTCTGCAAATTGCCGATTGACTATCACAATGTATGCATATTGCAGACACAGGCTTTGGCCAACATGGAATATCTTCTAAAAGGTTTCGAAGCCATTCTGCTTCTTCAGCTGCCTTTTCTAAGGCAATAAACTCAGATTCCATAGTGGATTAAGCTATACATGTTTGCTTAGAAGATTTCCATGACACAGCACCTCCTCCTAAGGTGAATACATATCCACTTGTGGATTTTGTATCTTCTGTGTTAGATATCCAATTAGCATTACTGTATCCTTCTAGTACAACTGGATATCTTGAATAATGCAATCCATAACTTAACGTATATCGCAGATATCTTAATACCCTTATTAAAGTTGTCCAATGATTTGGACCTGGATTACTTGTGAATCTACTCAACTTATTGACAACGTATGCTATGTCAGGACGAGTGCAATTCATGACATACATTAAACTGCCAATTATACGTGAGTATTCCAATTGAGATATGGGTTCTCCATTATACTTAGCCAAATGTAGATTAACATCTACAGGTGTTTTCACCGGGCTAGTATCATACTTTTATACTTATTTAATATTTTCTCAATATAATGAGATTGAGATAATATTATTTCTTCAGATGTTCTAGTGATTTGAATCCCAAGTATAACATCTGCAACACCCAAATTTTTCATGTCAAAATGTTTGATCAACATTTTTTTTTCTGTTTAATCATTTCAGTATTACTGCCAATGATTAACAGGTCATCTACATATAAGCAGATTATCACATACCCTTCAGGTAGGGTTTTGGCATATATATACATTTGTCACATTCATTTATTTTAAATCCATTTGATAACATGACATTATCAAATTTATATGTCATTGCTTGGTGCTTGTTTTAATCCATATAAGGATTTAACAAGTCTACACACCTTCTTTTCTTGTCCTGGAGCAATAAATCCCTCAGGTTGTTCCATGTATATTTCTTCATCTAATTCACCATTCAGAAAAGCAATTTTAACATCCATTTGATGAATTTCAAGATTGTTAATGGCTGCAAAAGCGATTAACATTCTTATAGATGTTATTCTACTTACTTGTGAATAGGTATCAAAGAAGTATATACCTTCTTTTTGTTTGAAGCCCTTAGCCACTAATCTGGCTTTATATTTATCAATTGATCCATCAGCCTTTAGCTTTTTCTTAAAATCCACTTGCACCCTAAAGGTTTCATACCAGATGGTAGGTCAACCAACTCCCAGGTATGATTATGCATGATGGACTCAATTTCATTATTAATAGCTTCTTTCGAAAAGGATGCTTCTGGATTAGACATTGCCTCCTTGAATGTCTGAGGTTCATGCATCTTGTAACATATAAGTTACATAATCAGGACCAAAGGACTTTGCAACTCTTGGTCTCTTATTGCGTCTGGGTTCATCTTCAGGATATTCTTCCTGATGACTACTACTAGCAGTATTATCATAAGTTCTTTTATTTGAACTTATTTCTAATTTCCTTTTACTTGAAAATATATCTTCAAAGAAGGTTGCATTCCTTGATTCCATGATTGTATTTTTCTGTATATCAATTATATCTGATTTATACACAAGAAAGCGATATGCACTACTATTATGTGCATAACCAATAAATATACAATCAACAGTTTTAGGTCCTATTTTGACCTTTTTGGGATCCAAAATAGCTACTTTAGCTAGACACCCCCACACTCTTAAGTAATTGTAAGAAGGCTTCTTTTTTTTCCATAACTCATATGGAGTAACTTCCTTCTTCTTAAGAGGTATTTTATTAAGAATGTGATTTGCTGAGAAAATTGCTTCTCCCCATAAATTCTATGGTGTACCAGAATTTATTAACATATCATTCATCATGTCTTTTAATGTGCGGTTTTTACGTTCCGCAATTCCATTAGATTGAGGTGAGTAAGGAGCAATAGTTTGATGAATAATGTCATGCTCTTCACAGAATTCATCAAAAGGTGCATCGTATTCACCACCTCTATCACTCCTTATGGCCTTAATCTTTTTACCAAGTTGATTTTCAACTTCATTCTTATAACATTTAAACATTTCTAAAGCCTCATCTTTAGACTTTAGTAGATACACATTGCAGTATCTTGTTGAATCATCAATAAATGTTATAAAATACTTTTTACCTCCTCTAGTTTGAACTGACTTTAAGTCACAAAATCACTGTGAATTAAGTCAAGAGGTTCAGTATTTCTTTCTACTGATGGAAATGGTATTTTTGCTAATTTAGCTTCAACACATACTTAACACTTGTAATGTGGATCAATTTCATGATTAGGTAACAATTCTAATTTCATTAATTTTCGTAATGAATTAAAATTCACATGTCCTAATCTATCATGCCATAGACAAGAAAAGTCAACCATATAAGTAGAAGAAGAAGCTTTATTTATTTCAAGATTTCTGTGTACAGTCATTACATTAACCTTGAATAATCCATTATTCAAGAACCCCTTCCAATAAATATCCCCCCTTAGTGAGTACAAATTTATCAGACTCAAAGACCATCCTAAAGCCATGCTTGCTTAGAAGGGAGCCTGATATGAGATTCTTCCGGATGTCAGGGACATGTAGCACATCATTTAGTAGAAGCTCTTTACCAGATGTCATCTTCATAACAATACGGTCAAGTCCTTCTATCTTGGATGTAGCGGAGTTACCCATGACCAAATTTCTACCATTGATAGGAGAATATGATGAGAATATACTCTTATCAGAGCAGACATGTCTGGTAGCTCCAGTGTCGATGTACCACTCATTTGCTTTGTCAACCATGTTTGCTTCAAATACAACAGCTGACAGCATCATCTCGGATACCTCTTTGGATAGGGTTTCAGTAACGTTGACTTCTTTCTTTTCTTTATCCTTAAAACAGCAGTCCTTGGATTTGTGTCCTTGCTTTCCACAAACAAAGCACTTTCCCTTGAATTTATATTTCTTTGGATTGCCCTTCTTCTGTTTAAAGCCTTCGCCTGGAAACTTGCGTTTCTTTTTTCCTTCTATGAGGTTGGCCTTTGGCTCAGCAGGTTGTCCTGTCTTCTTGTCTTGACTTTTATTATCCTCCTCGATCCTCAGGCGGACAATTAGGTCTTCAAGTCCCATCTCATTTTGCTTATGCTTCAGGTAGTTCTTGAAGTCCTTCCATAGTGGTGGTAGCTTCCCTATGATGGCAGCTACCTGGAATGACTCATTGAGAGACATTCTCTCTGCATGTATCTCATGCAGGATGATTTGGAGCTCTTGGACTTGCTCCATAACTGTTTTGTGGTCGACCATTTTATAGTCTAAGAATCTTCCAACCACAAACTTCTTGTGTCCAGCATCCTCTGTCTTGTACTTTTTATCCAAGGATGCCCATAACTCCTTGGCAGTAGCAATACTACTGTACACATTGTACAGGGTATTGTCCAGACCATTCAGGATATAGTTCTTGCAAAGAAAGTCTGAGTGCTTCCATGCTTCCACTGCAACAATGACTTGCTTGTCGGTCTTCCCTTCCTTCAGGACAGGTGGATCTTCATTCAACACTCTGACCAGGTTCAGAGTTGTGAGGTAGAACATCTTCTGTTGCCACCTTTTGAAGTCCGTGCCAGAGAATTTCTTCGGTCTCTCGGCTTGAACGGATGTCGTCATAGTAGCCATCTGCAGCAGCACTTCCGTAGTAGCAGAAAATTGTCTTAAGATTGTTGGTTGTGGCAGATGGTGGCTAATTAATCAAACTGAGGCTAAAGTTATACTCTATGTCCTTAAGACAATTTCGTCCCGCAATGGTGCTCACGGTCAGTATAACGATTATCTCCCAGGATATAACAATCTCCTTTTGATGAAAGCAGCACTACAATTCACCAAAACTTTCGAACCAAGAATGCTACTCTCTTTTAATGCACTATTGCTATACTACCCTTAGGAAAGTATGCAAATGCCTAAAATAGGAGAAGACTAGAATTGATTCAGATTGAACTCAATTCGGAATGGTTTGGGATGAATGAAATGAAAGGGTCTTGGGTCCTATTTATAGGTTTTTATGTGCCCCTTGGAAGCAACCCTACAAAATTAAATTTAATTTGAATTCTTTGATCGGATTTGATCAAAGGATGTGAGGGTTAAAGGCTTATCACCCTTGATATGCCCTTTAGACATCGTGATCTTTAGATCGGGCGATCGGATAAGCCTTTTCATGGCTGTGATCTGAAGATCAGCCGATAAGATAAGCCTATCCTTATCGTGATATACCTTCTCACCATCGTGATCTAATGATCACGTTATCAGATAGGCGGTTGCACAGCTTTGATATACCTTTTCATGATCGGACCATTGACTTATCTCCAACCGTACGATCGGACGGGTGCCTTATCACCAACCGACGATCGGACGAGTGCCTTATCACCAACCGTCTTGTTGACTGGTTGTTGGGGAGATTGTTGAGAAATTGTTACCCCAATCTTATTGATTTTGATGATTACCAAAAGCCATGAGTATATTAAAAGATGTAATGAATTTATTTACATGAGCAATGAATTTATTTAGAACAATCAATGAGTATGTTAAGTATGACTTTAATCAATTTGAAAGTAACCTCAAGCTCCATGTTTAAGCTTTCAAAAAGAAATTTTTATACTTCATATTTCAATCAATGAGTTTTTGGAACATTTCTTGAATTGATTCCTAATGACAATTTTATTGTATTCAAGTCAAAAAAATTGATTTAAAATGAATCTGGAACGAATTTCAAGTCGATCAGAAAATTCTCTGATTTTCGATACGTTCCGGAGCCGACTCTTGAGTTTCAGAGTCAACTCCACTCAGTATACAGAGATATCTGTTTGTTTCAGAGTCGACCCATGTGATTTCTCGAGTCGACCCCCGATTCTGTCGAGCCGACTCCATGACTGTGTGAGTCGACTCCGCTCAGACACCAGAGGAGTGTTTTTCTGAACACTTCGCGAGTCGACCCTTTGCCTTTCATGAATCGACCCCCGACTGTCAGGAGTCGACACTTTATTTTCGATGAGTCGACCCTCTAACTTTCTGAGTATTTCTATTTTTGGTATCGCGTCTTCGAGCCGACTCGCCTAAAGCTGGAGTCGACTCCAACAAATCTGGGCGTGATTTTTCTGAATGCCAACTCAGCGCCAACGGTAAGATTTTTCAATAACGGCTATTTTCTTTGTTTCTAACGGCTATATTTTTGCAGAATCTATAAATAGAGAAGCCATTTTCAAATCAAAGAGAGATAGATAGACATACAAATCAAGAGAGAAAAATCTTTCAGAAAAAGAGGAAAAACAGAGCGTCATTTGAAAAAATCCGAGATTCAAAAATAGAGTGAAAGAAAAAGTGTGAAATCAAAGGAAGCTTCATCTGTGCTCAAGTTCAACAATCCAAGGAAGCTTCAGAAGAAAATCCAAGAGCTATTCAAGAGCAATCAAGAGATTTTCAACATTCAAAGAAAGGAAGAAAAAGTTCAAATCAACTCCAACGTTCAGTCCGTGAAGAATCCGAGCTGAGGCCCGATTCTACACTTCAAAGGAGTTGAGGAAAAGAAGAAAAGAAGAAAAGCTCAAAAGCCAACCAACTACAAATCAGGCTTTTCTAAACTTTGTTCTTTTATTTGATTATCTGCTCATTGAGGAGCTTTGTAATTGAAAAACATATTTCTTTATTTGTGTCTAGTTCAATCTGGGGGATTGAACTAGTGGAGGTAGTCTTACCTCGGTACAAGCTTGGTATAGCTTGTGTTAGGGTTTTGTGCTGGTGAGCCCGGAAAACCAGCTGGGTTCGTTGTGATCCCGGGAAAACAACAAGTTTGAGTTGTGAGCTTGTAAAACAACTCGGCTGTAATCAAGGAAGATTATAGTGTGGACCCAAGTGAATCTTGGGAGTGGACGTAGGTGTTGGATACACCGAACCACTATAAAATCTTTGTGTTTGCCGTGTCTCCATTATCTCTATCTCTATCTCTATTTTATTGATTGTATTTTTTTGCATTGCATTCACTTTCACTCACTAAGCAAACAAATTAAAAGGTTTAAATTTTTAAAGAACCCAATTCACCCCCCCCTCTTGGGTTGTCATCTGGGCCAACAATTGGTATCAGAGCAAGTGCTCATTAGATTTTGATCACACGATCAAGAGCTAAACTCAAGTTGGATCATTTGCTGAAGGTCATTCTACGAATAGACCTCCTTTGTTTAATGGTTCAAACTATTCATATTGGAAAGCTAGAATGAGGATATTCATTCAAGCTTCTGATTATGAATTATGGGGTGTTATAATTAATGGACCTAGTACACCCACACATGTTATTGATGGCACTATTGTTCCTAAGCCCGAAAGGGACTGGAATGATAATGATAGGAAGATGGCACAGCTTAATGCTAAAGCCATGAATGTTTATATTGCTCTTAGATGCTAATGAATTTAATAGAATCTCCACATGTAATTCCGCAAAGGAGATTTGGGATAGATTAGAGGTTACCCATGAGGGTACCAACCAAGTAAAAGAATCTAAAATTAATATTCTTGTTCATAAATATGAGTTGTTTAGCATGGAACAATCTGAAACCATTGCATGCATGTACACTAGATTTACAGATATTGTAAATGGTTTAAAAAGTCTTGGTAAGACATATACTAACTCAGAACTTGTTCGAAAAATTCTTAGGTCACTACCAAGATCATGGGAAGCAAAAATGACAGCAATCCAAGAAGCAAAGGACCTCAACACTTACCCTTAGAGGAGCTTCTAGGATCACTTATGACCCATGAGCTGACAATGAAGCAGCATGTAGAGGAGGACACAAAGAAGAAGAAAGTGATTGCCCTCAAAGCTGCAAAAGAAGAAGAGAGCAGCAGTGATGATGATGATGATGAAGAGACTGCTCTCTTAGCTAAAAAGTTTAAAAGATTCATGAGGAGAAAGAAACCCTTCCACAAGAAGAAATTTGGAGCAAAGTGGGAAGGAGAAAAGGATAAGAACAAGGACAAGGACAAAGAAAAAGAGAAAGACCCCTTGACTTGCTATGAGTGTAATAAACCGGGGCACTTTAGGAATGAATGTCCTAAATTGAAGAAAGCCTACAAAAAGAAAAAGAAGGCTTATGTGGCGACTTGGAGTGATAGCGAGGAATCTTCTTCCGAAGAAGAAGAACAAAAGGAAGTCGCAAACGTATGTTTTATGGCGGACGACAACGATGAGGTAAGTTCCGATAACCCTTGCGATGATTTGCTTTTGATGAATTATTTGATGCTTTTAATGAACTTGTTGATTTCAAGGTTTTGAAAAAGAAATACAAGCTTTTGAAAAATGAAAATTTAACTTTCATTAAAGAAAAGGAAGATCTTAATAATGAAGTTAAGAAACTTAAATCTGAAAATGAAATTTTGGTAAAAGAAAAAGAATTAATTTCCAATGAAAATGATAAACTAAGGAAAGAGGTTGAAAAACATAAGAACATAGTTGATAAGTTTACCTTAAGCTCAACTAAATTAGACATGTTATTAAATAGTCAAAAAGCAGTTTTTGACAAAGCCGGATTAGGGTATAACACTTTAAGAAAACAAAAATCACTGAAAAATATTTTTGTGCGTGCTGGCCAAAGTAATTTTACATGCTTTAAATGTAATCAAAAAGGACATAAATCTTATGAATGTAAAATTCTAAAACCTAATAAAAACTTAAATATTAAAGGAAAGAAAATATGGGTTCCGAAAGGAACAATTTTTGTTGCTACTAACCATGAAGGACCCAAGAAAGCTTGGGTACCTAAACATAAGTTTGATATCATTGCAGGAATGTCTTGTGGCCAAGAGATCAAAGAGAAAGTGGTATCTTGATAGTGGCTGCTCAAGACATATGACGGGTGACAAAGAGAATTCATCACCCTGAAGAAAAGGAGGAGTTGTTACATTTGGCGACAATGGCAAAGGCCAAATCTTGGGGTTTGGTAACATTCAAATAACTCCCTCCATATATTGAAAATGTACTTTATGTTGATGGTTTAAAGCATAACTTAATTAGTATAAGTCAATTATGTGACAAAGGTTTTAAAGTATCATTTGAATCTTCTATATGCACAGTAGCTAATCCCATTGATAATAGCATTGTTTTTATTGGAAATAGAAATGGCAATGTATACTTGATTGACTTAGACAATTGTCTACTAATAATCATTGCTTAGTTGCTAATAATGCTAATATGAATGAGATTGGTTGGTTGTGGCATCGAAGATTAGGTCACGCAAGCACACACCTGATTTCAAAACTAATTAGAATGGATTTAGTAAAAGGTCTACCTAAAATAGATTTTGAAAATAACAAAATATGTGATGCATGTCAGTTTGGAAAACAAACAAGAAGTTCTTTTAAATCTAAAAATGTTGTTTCAACTTCTAGGCCATTAGAGCTACTTCACATGGACCTTTTTGGACCAACTAGAACCACAAGTCTAGGAGGAAAGAAATATGGTCTTGTGATAGTAGATGATTACTCTAGATTCACTTGGGTAATGTTTTTAGCTCACAAAGATGAGACTTTCTCGATATTCCTGAAATTCTTCAAGAAAGTAACAAATGAGAAAAACACTACCATAGTGTCTCTAAGAAGTGATCATGGAACTGAATTTGAAAATCACTTATTTGAAAGTTTTTGCAATGAAAATGGTATTAATCATAATTTTTCTGCACCTAGGACCCCACAACAAAATGGAGTAGTTGAAAGGAAAAATAGGACTCTAGAAGACATGGCCCGTACCATGCTATGTGAAAGTAAACTCCCGAAATACTTTTGGGCGGAAGCTATTAACACAGCATGTTACATCCTAAATAGAGCTTAATAAGACCTATTTTAAAGAAAACACCTTATGAATTATGGCATGATAGAAAACCCAACATTAAATATTTTCATGCATTTGGTTGTAAATGTTTTGTTCATAATAATGGTAAAAATAATTTAGGCAAATTTGATGCTAAATCTGATGAAGGAATATTCTTAGGATATTCAACAACTAGTAAAGCATATAGAGTATTTAACAAGAAAACTTTAGTTGTTGAAGAATCCATTCATGTAGTTTTTGATGAATCTTTAGCAACTCGTTCCAAAAATTGATGATGAGGAAGATACAAACATAATTGAAAAGATCTTGAAAAATTAATATTGATGTATCTTCAGATCATGAGCAAGAGCTAAAGATAATGATTCACCTAAGGATGATGATACTAACACTAATCATAATGATGTAGATCTACCTAGAGATTGGAGATATGCTTATAGTCACCCTAAGGAATTGATTATAGGTGATCCATCTCAAGGAATAAGAACTAGATCATCTATGAGAAATATTAGTAATCATCTTGCATTTGTATCACAAATTGAACCTAAAACTATTGAAGAAGCTGAAAAAGATAATAATTGGATGTTAGCAATGCAAGAAGAATTAAATCAATTCACTAGAAATAATGTATGGACTTTAGTGAAAGACCTAAAAATCATTCTGTTATAGGATCAAAATGGATTTTAGAAATAAACTAGATGAAAATGGCATAGTAATTAGAAACAAAGCTAGATTAGTTGCAAAAGGATATAATCAAGAAGAAGGTATTGATTTTGATGAAACCTTTGCACCAGTAGCTAGATTAGAAGCCATTAGACTATTACTTGCATTTGCATGTCACATGAATTTTAACTTATTTCAAATGGATGTAAAAAGTGCATTTTTAAATGGATTTATAAATGAAGAAGTATATGTAGAACAACCACCAGGTTTTGAAGATCATGAATTTTCAAATCACGTTTTTAAATTGCACAAAGCTTTATATGGTTTGAAACAAGCACCTAGAGCTTGGTATGATAGATTAAGTAAATTCTTAATTGAAAATGATTTTACAAGAGGAAATGTTGATAAAACATTGTTTTTGAAAAGAAAAGGTAAAGATTTATTAGTAGTTCAAATATATGTTGATGATACATTTTTGGTGCTACTAACAATCTTCTATGTCAAGAGTTTGCTAAGTTGATGCAGGGAGAATTTGAAATGAGCATGATGGGAGAACTCAACTTCTTCCTTGGACTCCAAATCAAACAAAGCAAAGAGGGAATCTTTATCAACCAAACAAAGTACACAAGAGAAATTCTAAAGAAGTTTGGTATGGAATCAATCAAACCCCTCGGAACACCAATGAGTCCTTCATGCAAGCTGGACAAAGATGAAGAAGGTAAGAAGGTTGATCAAAAATATTATCGAGGTATAATCGGATCCCTACTTTACTTAACTGCAAGTAGACCAGACATAATGTTTGCTGTTTGCTTATGTGCTAGATTTCAGTCTGAACCTAAAGAATCACATTTAATTGCTGTTAAAAGAATACTAAGATACTTAAGTGGAACAAAAAATGTAGGTTTATGGTATTCTAGAGACTCAACATTAAACTGATTGCATATTCTGATTCTGATTATGCTGGATGTAAGTTAGATAGAAAAAGCACAAGTGGTGCATGCCAATTCTTAGGAAGTAACTTAATCTCATGGTTTAGCAAAAAGCAAAATTCAGTTGCATTATCAACTACTGAAGCTGAATATGTTGCAGCTGGAAGTTGCTGTGCTCAAATCCTATGGATTAAGCGACAACTTGAAGACTATGGTATCACACTTGATAAAACACCTATAAGATGTGATAACACAAGTGCAATCAATCTAACTAAAAATCCAATTCAACATTCAAGAACAAACACATAGAAATTAGATATCATTTTATAAGAGAACATGTAATAATGAAATTGTCTTGATTATGTTAATACTGAAGAACAATTAGCTGATATATTTACAAAACCCTTAAGTGAAGAAAGATTCTGTTATCTTAGAGGAGAGTTAGGGATTTGTGATCCATTAGAATGAATTTGAAACCCCTAAGGAAATTTTATCTAAAATTCTTTCAAATCCTTGATCTTTAAGGAAATCTTATCTAGAATTCATATCTAATTGATCTATTAAAATCCAATGATTATTTTATCAATTTTTATGATCAATTCCGGACACATTTCATCTGAAATTTATGTTTTTTGCTCTGAAATGGTCTCGGAGCCGACTCGGTGAGTATCGGAGTCGACTCCAGGTTTCTACTGAAACTCTTGAGTCGACCCCTTCTCTGCGCGAGTCGACTCCACTTCGGGATAGTTTTCTGTGACTCCGGAGTCGACCCCTCGCTTTGCGGGAGCCGACTCGAAGTGGTCCCAGGTCGATTTATCTAGGGCAGAGTCGACTCGCCGTTCATTTCAATCTCAATCTCCAAATACTCTCTCCAAAATTTTCCTGACCTTCCAAATCCTCAAAATCCCTGATTAACCCTTCCAATAGATCAATGGCCCTAAAACCGAGGATAACCTTGGTGCGGCCGGAGTAAAGGAAGAAGCGGTGAGGAAGACGTGAGGCGTCCCGTCGTGAGCCTTCACCGAGCGGATTCAACCTCATCCTCTTCGACTCCAAGTGCTTCTCCCTCTACGGCTCCATCTCAGGTAGATAGACTTGCCGATAGAGTATTACTACCGGGAAAAGTGATTTTGAATTGTTTGAGGCTGAGGGATTTCTTTTGGGGAGACAGTTGATTGAGATGGGTTGGGAAAAGATTTGTTCTTTAGATTGTCCTACCTATCCAGCCCTAGTCAAGGAATTTTATAAGAATCTATCTAGAGGAGACAATGGACTTGTAAGCATGTGAGAGGAAATAGAATTCAGTGACTTGCTTTCAAGATTGTTGGATCTTCCTGTGGTACATCTACTTTTTCTTCTGAGATAGAAGCCCAGCTCTTCTAGATTGCTTAACAGGGAGATTGTTGGTTTTGAAGAAGTTTTGCTAATCAATTATCCTTAGAATTGAGACTTCTCCACAACATTTGTAGTAGAATCCTTTCCCAAGATTGGGAGATTTGACTATGTTTCTGAAAGAGATATTTTGTAATGGATGCAATTGTGACTGGTAAACCCATTAACCTTCCAGCATGATTTATGGTATATTGCGATTGTGGAGGTAAGAGAAAATCAAGTTTGCCCTATGGCATGATTCTTACTAAAATTTCAAGCCAAGGGATTGTCATTTCAGATAGTGAGCCAATGAGGAACTTAAGACACACTGATTTTATAGTTTGGCCACTATTCATAGAATGGGTTTTGTAAGAAGAATGGGGATGGGAAAGGAAAGGTTGATGGAAGATAGAGCCGGATGCTGAGGCGGGACCATCAGTTAGACATTCTTCGCCTGACCTCCGAGCTCTCCTTCCTGCTCCAGCCCCTTCCCCTGCTCCTTGATCAGCATCATCTTCATCTGTGGTTTCTCAGAACTTCAGTTAAGGCAGCTTAAAGGTCTTCTTGATGATCAGTCAGATAAATTGAAATCAGAGTTTGAAAACAAGTTTATGAATCTTAAAGAAACTCTTTACTCTTTGGATGATCGGATCACCAAGATTGAATCAACTCTTAGCACTTCATCTGAGTCTTTAAGTGGAGATCTAAAGAATTTGAAGAACTTAAAGACATCTGCGGAGATGGTGAACATATGCAAAATGCAATGCTGAACTCCAAGAAAAATTTGACTGCTTGCACTTTTGTGATGAAAGACTGAAGGATTATGTTAAGATTCAAACAGATGGAATGAAAAATATTTTAGATCACTTAACTAGGATTGTAAGGACTCACTTTTGATGTATTAGATACTTAGTCTTGCAATGTAATGAAGTTTTATGTTTTACATTTTGATACTTTGATGTAATGAAAAGTCTATTTTGAATGTCAATGTAATCTGATGAATGTCAATGAATTCAGATTTGATCTTGAATGAATGAATGAATGATTATGTTTGATGCATCTCTACCTTTTTGTTGATAACAAAAAGGGGGAGAGTTTTATAACTATATGCATAGAAATTAATTAATGAATGATGAATTGAATGAATGGGATATTTATTTGAGTTTCATAGGGGGAGCTACCTCATTCAGGGGGAGCCTAAGCCTAACTATGAAAAAAAATAAATTCTTTAATCAATCATGCATAACTCAATGTTTTTGTCATCATCAAAAAGGGGAGATTGTTGGGGAGATTGTTGAAAATTGTTGCCCCAATCTTATTGATTTTGATGATTACCAAAAGCCATGAGTATATTAAAAGATAATGAGTTTATTAATGAATGAATTTATTTAGAACAATCAATGAGAATGTTAAAGTATGACTTTAATCAATTTGAAAGTAACTTCAAGCTCCATGTTTAAGCTTTCAAAAAGAAATTTTATACTTCATATTTAATCAATGAGTTTTTGGAACATTTCTTGAATTGATTCCTAATGTCAATTTTATTGTATTCAAGTCAAAAAAATGATTTAAAATGAATCTGGAACGAATTTCAAGTCAATCAGAAAATTTCTGATTTTTGATACGTTCCGGAGCCGACTCTAGAGTTTCAGAGTCGACTCCACTCAGATACAGAATTCTGTCTGTCTCGAGTCGACCCTGTGATTTCGAGTCGACCCCCGATTCTGTCGAGCCGACTCCATGACTGTGTGAGTCGACTCCGCTCAGACACCAGAGGAGTGTTTTTCTGAGCACTTCGCGAGTCGACCCCCTTT
The DNA here is from genome assembly GCA_900491605.1 of Calamus simplicifolius. Classification (NCBI taxonomy): domain Eukaryota; kingdom Viridiplantae; phylum Streptophyta; class Magnoliopsida; order Arecales; family Arecaceae; genus Calamus; species Calamus simplicifolius. The sequence goes on along the minus strand of UESW01004829.1, from coordinate 194,918 downwards.
TCATGAGTCGACCCCCGACTGTCAGGAGTCGACACTTTTTTTGATGAGTCGACCCTTAACTTTCTGATATTTCTATTTTTGGTATCGCGCTTCGAGCCGACTCGAAAGCAGGAGTCGACTCCAGCAAATCTGGGCGATTTTTCGAATGCCAACTCAGCGTCAACGGTAAGATTTTTAATAACGGCTATTTTTCTTTGTTTCTAACGGCTATATTTTTGCAGAATCTATAAATAGAGAAGCCTTTTCAAATCAAAGAATAGATAGAATCAAATCAAGAGAGAAAAAGAAAAGAGGAAAAACAGAGCTTCATTTGAAAAAATCCGAGATTCAAAATAGAGTGAAAGAAAAAGTGTGAAATCAAAGGAAGCTTCTTCTGTGCTCAAGCTCAACAATCCAAGGAAGCTTCAGAAGAAAATCCAAGAGCTATTCAAGAGCAATCAAGGATTTTCAACATTCAAAGAAAGGAAAAGCTCAAATCAACTCCAACTCACCGTGAAGAATCCGAGCTGAGGCCGATTCTACACTTCAAAGGAGTTGAGGAAAAGAAGAAAAGCTCAAAAGCCAACCAACTGCAAATCAGGCTTTTCTAAACTTTATTCTTTTATTTGATTATCTGCTCATTGAGGAGCTTTGTAATTGAAAAACATATTTCTATTATTTGTGTCTAGTTCAATCTGGGGGATTGAACTAGTGGAGGTAGTCTTACCTCGGTACAAGCTTGGTATAGCTTGTGTTAGGGTTTTTGTGCTGGTGAGCCCGGAAAACCAGCTGGGTTCGTTGTGATCCCGGGAAAACAACAAGTTTGAGTTGTGAGCTTGTAAAACAACTCGGCTGTAATCAAGGAAGATTATAGTGTGGACCCAAGTGAATCTTGGGAGTGGACGTAGGTGTTGGATACACCGAACCACTATAAAATCTTTGTGTTTGCCGTGCTCCATTTCTCTTCTCTATCTCTATTTTATTCACTGCATTTTATTTTTGCATTGCATTCACTTTCACTCTTAAGCAAACAAATTAAAAGGCTAAATTTTTAAAGAACCCAATTCACCCCCCCCCTCTTGGGTTGTCATCTGGGCCAACACTGGTCAACCGATGGATGTGAGCCATTGGATTGCGATCGCGATCATGATTTGATCACCGCATCTCGACCCTTTATCCGATCGATCAATGATCAGTTCTGATCCTGATCCGATGATCAACGGTCAATTAATCTCAGCCCTTTATCTTGATCCGATCAGTCTCCACCATCAGATCCTCCTGATCTAAAAAAAATTTAAATCCCCTCAAGCTCCTCGCGACGATGCGCACGAAGTGCAAAGTGCACCTATAAAGCACCCTTCGCGCATGCGCAAGGGTGATGTGCGTCTACAAAGCGCCCTTCACGCGTGCGCGATGGTGATGCGTAGCATCACCCTCAAGCTCTCTACTTATGGTGAGCCTAAGGAACTAAGCTTCAAGGAAGTCGTTTCCATATAGTGAACCTTCCTTTCTTGATTTTTTCGATGTGGGACTAAATGTCCCCGCAATTTTTCATTCACACACATAAGGAGGTAATGGACTTTCAAGGCCCATTAGGATATTCAAGGCCTATTTTGGCCCATTACCCAACAGTCTCTTGTCCCTTCTGATATAACCTAAAATGCCATGTCACATTCTCATGTGCTGCTTCAGCTTCCAATGTTTTCCCATCAGATGACAACTGTAAAAAATTAGAGCACAGTATTGTCATTGCTATTTATATATCCCGTCAAAACATAATGACGTTAACCAAAGATTCCAAGAACTACATATTTGGTAATTACCAGCACAGACATCATTAACCCTAGAGAACCAAAGCCTGCAACCACAAATAATCTTTAAGGTAGTGTTTGATAGGAAAAATGTTATCCATGGATAAGTGTACGGGATAGAGTTTATCCCCTGGCTATCCCTAGGGATATCCCTTGGTTATCTCATTGATCATATCAAATGCAAAAGGTAAATCCATGGGATACCTTTTTTACTCTTATTTGAAGGGATAACCAGCTATTCCTATATTCTCTAAGGAATAAATTGAGGGGATATCCCATGGTTAACCATGGTTAACCATGGATTATTCCTTTGGTTAACTTTATTCTCTGCTATCCTTTATAGTTATGGCTTTTGGGAATAAAGGGGATATCCAGAGGATATCCCCTCTTATCCCCTATTTCAAACACTACCTAAGAGAGAAGGATACTTTGAAAAAAAAAATTACTGAAAAAATCAATTTAAGCATCGAAGTTAGAGAGGCTAATTTTTTGACCATAAGCATGCGACAAGTTAGGTGCCTGCACTAGACCTTAGATAGTACCCCAACTAAATGACAAAAAATTAATGAGCAGTGCGAGTATAGTAGCTTATTCATGAATTTTCATTAGCAATGGTTTCCTCAAAAAAACTTTGATTAGTAATGGTTACATACATATTAAAGACATGGCAGAACCTTGAGCAAGGAAATCACTCTGAACATCTCCATCATAGTTTTTGCAGGCCCAAACATAGCCCCCATCACTTTTCAGAGCATAAGCCACCATGTCATCAATCAGCCGATGCTCATACCTAAATATCAACTCATCAAAAAATGCCTGAAGATATTGTTTTTTCCAGCCAAAAAGATTCAATTAGTATAAAGGAACGCTTACCAAATTGATTGTTCTTCAAACTTTTCCTTCCATTTCTCTTCATATACCTCCTGAAATACATCCTTAAACCTATAACAGTTCCAATATTTACAAGATCAATCAAACTTACTTGAGCATCAAGATGGACTCCTAATTTGTCTAGCAACAAAACAGAGTTGGCATTCTCTATTGTATGTTATGAATGCAAGATTCATTTGCCATATGAATGGAGAAAGCATATGCAAACATAACTAATGCACAGAGAATGGAAAGCAAAAAAAAAAAAAAAAAGGAGCTCTGCAGCTTTTGAAAGGCATAAAACTTTAGCTAGTCTCCTACTAAAAGGCAAATTAATGTCAATAATACCAAAAATCCCGAAAAACAAGAAAGAACAACAGAAACAGCAAATTTTAAATATGAGAAGTTCAAGCTGCAATAGGAAGTACTGGGGAAAATTGGTCAGTACTGCCTGCATATGGCAAATGTGGCCATAACAACCAGATAGAAGAAGCCCCATGTTTAATAATTAAGAAAAAAGAGGAGTAAAAGTACTTATAAGCTGGAATTAGAACCAGAGATGAAACACGCCAGCAACAAAAATCTAGTCGCCAAAAAAAAAAGTAGTACCTGCTATCGTATTTCTTCAGAATGGTATTTTTTGTGCTCAAATAAAGAGGCCATTTTTTGGAAAATGCCATTGACATTGATGACTCAGCAAAAGCTCGAATAGACTGAAAAAGACACACTTCTGGTTAAAAAATGATGAAACAGTTGGCTATGTTTTCTTGATAAGGTTTGCAATGGCACACCTCATCAACATTATACATAGCTAATGCAATACCAGACCCTTTAAAATCAAAAACATTCAGCTCCACAGGCTCATCTCCATCCTCCAGCACTGATTGCACCATGAAAAAACAAGATATAGACCATCATTAACAATCTACAAAACAGCTAACAAGCTATGCTAGATAACCAGCACTAATTATCAGAGCTTACCAAAAACCATTTTAAGCTTTCCTGGACCTTTAACAATCATATCAGTTGCCCGATACTGGTCTCCAAATGCGTGTCTCCCGATACATATAGGTTTCCTCCAACCTGCATGTCTTATGGGTTTGAGCATTGCCCAACAGAAAACTCAAGCATTTTAGCTCAACATCATGTAATATGTCAATGTACCTGGAACTATCCGTGGTATATTGTGACAAAGAATTGGCTCACGAAAGATAGTTCCTGAAAGTGAACTGGATTAAGAACATGCTTTTTTTGAAAAAAAAAATCATAAGAAAGAAATTGTAGAAAAGACTCAGCAAGGATTAAAGAAATTTGAAAGAACTGAGACAACATTAAAATTTTTCTGGTACAAAATCTGATTTGCATTTGCCAATTGAAGCCTCATCAAGATTCCAAGATATACCAGTACAACAGCTAAAAAAAGTAGCTGGCATATAAAAATAAGAAAAGAAAAACACGCTACTGAAATTCACTTAGCCATCCATGCCCAAATTTTTATATCAAGAGAATAGAATGACCATAGGAAGAATCATGTCACAAATGCTTGATAATAGAAATAATAGAATGCACATTTTCATACAAGAAAGATGGCTTTATAAGGGCACCAGCTTTAGCATACCGACCTCAGCATTCCCCCTTATGCATTTTGCTTCTTCACAAAACCACAAATCTGATCCATACTAAAAAGCATGCCAATATTTTAATCATAACCATGGCTATTAAGCATAAAACTTGGTATAAAGTTGACCTAGTTTTTCTTTAATGTCCAAATATTATTTGATAATTACATTAAAGTTGAACAGTGCACCTTTCATCCAACAAGCAATAATCTTATGCAATACAACGTAATCAACATTCCCTGGTCTTCTAAACATAACCAACTCAGGAAAATTATATCTTTAGGTAAACGCAACAGTGCAATACCTAAAAAAAGGTCTGAAAATTAACAAGGATGCCTTCAATGCAGATGCTACTCTCAACTCAATTCAACTCATCTAAGCCTTTTCCCAACTACATGGGGAAATGCAGATGCTACCTTGATATTTTTCAATCTCCTGTAGCTGAGAGATATTAACAACCATAGGACTTCCATTTCACATTATATACATATTTTAACACATGACAACAACTAGATATATACCACAGATTCATCCTTTATGACAATCTGTTACCGCTGTTATCAATATTATGATAGACATCCAAACAAATTCAAGTGAGAAAAGCAAAAGCTATGAAATATTGAGAAAATAATTTGCTTAGTCAGCTAAAGCTATTCCTTATACAATGTTCATATCACAAAATAGTTTTTTTAAAAAAATGCAAATAGAACAAACCAGGTAAGATGTTCCTTATCGTGCCATTGGGGCTCCTCCACATAGACCTGAGCTTAAACTCTTCCATTCTAGCTTCATCTGCGTTGTGAATAAAGAGAGAATCATATCGTAACTAAGCCATGCATCAAATACTGCAGTCAAACGATGATGGTTTACAACAGTAGTATGCAAAAAATAATTTCTATGTTAACATAAAGAACAAATTGATCCAATTTAATTAACAGAGTGCCTGCAAATCATTTATGTCAAGGAAGAAGCTGAATTCTCTCTAATTAAGACTGCGTGTCAAAGTGGAAGTCTATCCTGGAATCCTTCACATGAGGATTGTAACCCCCCAGCTTTAATTACGGTCACCTGGCATCTAGGGAGTCCTGTTGTCGCTTAGGCTACTGGCAAGACGTCTGGGTCCCCGATTTTTACCTGACCCGAAGCGTCATGGGGGGTTTAAATGGTGACGGAGGGTGACTCCCTCCTTCATCCTGACAGACGTCTTCCTCAGGTAATCCTTCCCTGTCCATGCCAGATTGAGAGAGAGAGAGCGTGAGAGAGGAAGGAAGAGAGATAGAGAAGAGAGAGAGGGAGAAAATTGGGCCGTTTGGGCCGTCCAATCGTTGGGCCCTGTTGGGCCATTTCTGGAGCCCTTTTTGGGCAAGGTTGTAAACCCTATAATGGGCCGGAAATGGAAAATAAAATTATGGCCCGATTCAGGATGAATTCTAGTTTCTTGGGGTAATTTGATTTCCCCATTTGGATGTTTTTATTGGGAGATATTCGAGCCCAAAGTTGGGCCCATGGATTAGTTTGGATAAAGTTGTAGGAGTCTTTTTATCATTCAGATTTTAGAGATCTAATTATGAAAAATAATACTATAGGTGCCTAGTTGTCCAAGTAGCTGGTTTATCATTTTGGAGTTGCGTATTGAGGTAAGTAAGCCAAATATAATAATTTTATAAATTATAAATTGTTGTATTTATAGTTTTATGCATACTTATGAAATTATGTTTTATTAATTATTTTGGAAATTGGTAAACTGTATCATGAGTATTTAATTGAATATTTCTATAACAGTTGGTATTAATTTGCAAAGTAATGGTTTATTGTGTTTATGTCAAATATGATGTATATGTTTATTTTTAACTTTGCAAAGTGAATTGGTTACATGCAATGATTAAAAACGTACAAACCACTGTTTATGTGATATGAAAAGATTATGCTTATGATGATGCATGATGTGTGATATGCATATATAATGATGACCCTGAATTATATTTATATGTCACCGCGGTTCTCCTATGATGTGGCATATGGAGGCCACACACATCTAGAGGATGTGCTCTATTTGATGATGATATGGCATGTGGAGGCCACACATCAAGAGGATGTGCTCTGATTGACGATGATATTGTATGTGGAGGCCACACACATCTAGAGGATGTGTGCTGATTGATTATGATGTGGCATGTGGAGGCCACACACATCTAGAGGATGTGTTCTGTTTGATGATGATATGGCATGTAGAGGCCACACATCTAGAGGATGTGCTTAATTGATGTTATACCAGTTGGGGTGTTGCAGGCCGTGGGATACATAAAATATAATATAAAAATGATCATATAAACAATGGGTTGTTTACAATGCATTTTTGGTATTTATTGTATAAGCTTCCAAATTAATTTGAGTGGTGATATGCTTGTTCTGATAGCATGATAAATGCATTTGAAACCGAAAGTTTATGAAATTATGACTTGATAATATCTTGATAAGATATGATGATATATGACTATTTTATATTATAGGCTTACTTATTGAGTGTGAGCTCATGTAAATCTCACAATGTTTTTCAGAGCCTCAGAATTGAAGATGGATTTATGGGGTAGATGGAGCTTCTATATAAATCAGTTCCATGATATCATTGTGGCCCCAGAATTACTTGTGTGCAGGGTTTGTAGCCCAGAACTATATTGATTGTGTGTAGGGCTTGTAGCCCAAACTTATATTTATGGTTTGTGTTATGGATTTGGATTGCCTAATTATAATTATTGCCTTATATTGATCGATGTGTAAATTTCGGGACGTCTTGCATGCCCAGCATGTGGCGGGTTGTCACCCTAGCTCAAAATTTTGGGTCTGGAGCGTGACAGCTTTTATGGTATCAGCGCCTAGGTTATGACCTTAGGGACACATGCATGATAACACTCTAGGCAAAATACTAGGATGATATTGAGACAATTATGACTTTAAAGGAATTTCAGGAATTATGCTTTGGAAGCTTGAAATTTAAATTTTATCAAGATATTAATTAAATTACAAATTTGATAGGAATTAAGAATGAACCATCGCAAGCCAATGATATTATGTGGGCTCCCTGGCTGGTAGCCTTGACCAGTGGGGAGGCCTAGGGGCTTCTAGAGGTTTTAGCTCCGTCAAACTTGTTGGAAATGGCTCGTAGCAGTTTTAGACCTTGAAATAATATGGGTAGATGAAACTTTTCTTGGAGATGCAATACTAGATAAATGAATATATGGAATATAATATAGTAGTTGAAAATTTCAATTGATGACTAATATAACTAAACATCATTATATCCATATTGCAATTGAGTGCGATATGTGGATTTTGAGGTATTAAATCTGAATTTGAATGTGGATGTATAAAATGAATTTTTATTTGTAGAACTTGCATTGTTGATATTGTAAGAAAAGATTATGAGCTAATCTGCTAGTTATAGAGATGATTAAAATTGATATTTTGGTAATGAAATAGTTATCTACATGTTTTTGATCAATTACAATTGAGTACTTTTTGAATGTAAGTCTGGATGGATAAGTATATATAGTTAATTTTACTAAGAAAACTTTTATTATGGATATTGCTTGTTCAAGACTGATTGTTACTTTGCTAGATATGAGATGGTTGATACTGATGTTAATGAAATAGTTGACTGCATATTATATCATGATGGATCATTTAGGAAGATTATAAAATTTTAATTCTAAGACAATTACTGTTTAAGTTTTTGAGAGCAGTAGACTCTATTAATCTTTAGAACTGATTTTGGCTATAAATGATCAAATATTTTGATGGTAGAAAGTGAAAATTTTAGCAGTAATAAGAATAAGACAAATTTCACTGATAAAGAATTTCATGTGGATTTTCATCTTTTAATAGATTTTTAAATCAAGATATCTATTCATTAATTATTGTGCCTTTCTTCATAGTTCCTAAGTAGATATCTTTCTCTAGGATGGATAAATTATCAATCAGCCGTAAGTGACATGAATCTTTTTTAGGAAAAAGGAGGGAGATGATTTTATTTTGATTTCTAATTATGGATTATGGTTAAGGATACATTTACTATCACTTTCAAATCATAAAGAGATTGCTATAACTTCCAATTATGTCTTTCGGATGGTAAGTGCATTTTCAATCTTTATTGACCTTATAAGTCTTGTATCCATCTGAGCTAGATTAGTGAAGTCACTTTGAGATATTCGAAGGGTTTAAATTAGTTGGTCATGATATGGCATTGCATAATCTATAGGTGATTTTGATAGTCATTGGTAACAAAATAATTAATTCAAGGATTTGAATCATTTAAAATTGCAATATTGAGGATATACTGACCTATTCAAGAGAAATAGATTGGTTGTGGTGATAATTACTGATAAATATGAAGGAGATAAAATAATTATACTGGTGATTAATGATGGCACTATTATTCAAAGAAATAAATTAGTTAATTATGATAATTATGAAAGATATCCTAAATAATTGCATAATATTCATTGATGTTAGCTTGAAGTATTCAAGAGTGAAACCAAGTATGTTATGATGATTGAAATAAGTGTCGTAATGATTAATGGCACATTCAACTATTTATGAGTTGAGAGAGCATTGGAAGAAAACTATCTTATATTTAATTCAAAAGAACTTGGAACTGTCTTATCGAGGAATTAACAGTAATTGATATAGGTTATTAACCTTAAGAATGGATGACATAATATATGTGATGGACTCTATGATATTTATGATGATTGTGTTGTGAGAAGTTAAGGTATATATATATATATATATATATAGGGATGACAGGAAAGAAATACTTCTTAAGGAATTCAATTTTATTTGATAGAAAGATCAAATTAATTATTGAAGTTGGATACATCATTTGGGTACTTGGGAATGAAATAAAAGTTGCTAGTGAGTATCTATAATGGTACAAAATTAGTGAACATTTAATTTTGAGGATGAAATTTTAGTGAGATAAAGATGTTAATATTTATTTTTGGTTTAATGGTAAACTGCGTAAATTGAGTCTGAACCCATTTGTCTCACTCTCCTAATTTGATGATGTCTTCATAAAGTTTTATGGATTAAGCTGAATTTCTGTCCAGCCTTCCACCCTCAAATAGATGGACAATTTGCATGAACCAATTAGATTTTAGATGATATACTACGAGCCTATATGATGAATTTAGAAAATGCTTGGTATAGTTTCTTACCCTTAGTGAAATTGCTTGTTTTATTGATTACCAAGCCAACATTCAAATGGATTCATTTCAATTGTCTATGATATAAGGTGTAGATTCCCTTCATATTGAGATGAGGTGAGAGAGAGACAATTTTGGACTGAGCTGGTGTAGCAACTATGAAAAGTATCGTTAATTAAAGCAGCTTCATGTAGCTCTGAGTTAATAGAAAAGTTATGTTGATGTCAAAAAGAAAGATTTGAAATTTCAGGTTGAAGATCATTTGGAAGTTTTACTAACCAATGATATGATGGGATTTGTGTTAGAGGTGATTTGAGCCACAATACATTGGGCCATTTGAGATTTTGATCAAAATAAAGGAGGTGGCTTATAGCTTAGCATTGTTTTCATTACTCTTTGGGGTGTTCAATGTGTTTCATATCTTTATGACTGAGAAGGTATATTTCAAACCCCCGTTATGTGTTAGAACTTGAACCAATTTAGCTTAAGAAAGAATTGACCTATGAAGATCATCTTGTGCACATTGTGGACTACAAGGATTAAGTTCTGAGATGGTGTAGTATTCCTTATGTCAAAGTTCAGTAGAGTAATCATTCTGAGAGGGAGATTATTTGGGAGTCTAAGGAGAAAATGAAAAAGAAACATCCACAAATATTTGTATCTTATTACAAATCAATGATGTATCGATGACTGTGACTTTTGAATAAAATTTAGTTGATTATGGAATAGAAAATTTGAATTCTATATTTTATGAATGTGTATCAATTTCGAGGACGAAATTTTTATAAGGGGGGAGAATGTAACCCCCCAGCTTTAATTACGGTCACCTGGCATCTAGGGAGTCCTGTTGTCGCTTAGGCTACTGGCAAGACGTCTGGGTCCCCGATTTTTTACCTGACCCGAAGCGTCATGTGGGGGTTTAAATGGTGACGGAGGGTGACTTCCTCCTTCATCCTGACAGACATCTTCCTCAGGTAATCCTTCCCTGTCCATGCTAGATTGAAAGAGAGAGAGTGTGAGAGAGGAAGGAAGAGAGATAGAGAAGAGAGAGAGGGAGAAAATTGGGAGAGAGAGAAAGAGGGGAGGCGCGGCCGGCTCTGGTCCGGCCAACGGTGGTCGGACCGACTCCAATTTGGCCAGATTTGATGTCGGCACAGTGTATATCACGCGGGAGATGAAAGAGAGAAAGAGAGAGAGGGAGAGAAATTGATGAGAGAGAGGGGGGGAGTGGCCGGCCGCGGCGGCGGCCGGCTCCGGTCCAGCCAACGGCGGCCGAGCTACCTCCAATTTGGCCGGCGGCAGCCCTGGCCGCCGGCACAGCTCTCCGCTCCTCTGTTTCAAAAGAAATAAAGGAGCTGGGTGATAGAAGTTTTTGGGCCGTTTGGGCCGTCCGATCTTTGGGCCCTATTGGGCCATTTCTAGAGCCCTTTTTGGGCAAGGTTTTGAACCCTATAATGGGTCGAGAAATGGAAAATAAAATTATGGCCCGATTCAGGATGAATTCTAGTTTCTTGGGGTAATTTGATTTCCCCATTTTGATGTTTTTATTGGGAGATATTCGAGCCCAAAGTTGGGCCCGTGGATTAGTTTGGGTAGAGTTGTAGGAGTCTTTTTATTATTCAGATTTTAGAGATCTAATTATGAAAAATAATACTGTAGGTGCCCAGTTGTCCAAGTAGCTGGTTTATCATTTTGGAGTTGCGTATTGAGGTAAGTAAGCCAAATATAATAATTTTATAAATTATAAATTGTTGTATTTATAGTTTTATGTATACTTATGAAATTATGTTTTATTAATTATTTTGAAAATTGGTAAATTGTATCATGAGTATTTAATTGAATATTTGCTATAACAGTTGGTATTAATTTGCAAAGGAATGGTTTATTGTGTTTATGCCAAATATGATGTATATGTTTATTTTTAACTTTGCAAAGTGAATTGGTTACATGCAATGATTAAGAACGTACAAACCACTGTTTATGTGATATGAAAAGATTATGCTTATGATGATGCATGATGTGTGATATGCATATATAATGATGGCCCTGAATTATATTTATATGTGTCACCGCGGTTCTCCTATGATGTGGCATGTGGAGGCTACACACATCTAAAGGATGTGCTCTGTTTGATGATGATATGACATGTGGAGGCCATACATCTAGAGGATGTGCTCTGATTAATGATGATATGGCATGTGGAGGCCACACACATCTAAAGGATGTGTGCTGATTGATTATGATGTGGCATGTGGAGGCCACACACATCTAGAGGATGTGTGGTGATTGATTATGATGTGGCATGTGGAGGCCACACACATCTAGAGGATGTGCTCTGTTTGATGATGATATGGCATGTGGAGGCCACACATCTAGAGGATGTGCTCTGATTGATGTTACACCAGTTGGGGTGTTGCAGGCCGTGGGACACATAAAATATAATATAAAAATGATCATATAAACAATGGGTTGTTTACAATGCATTTTTGGTATTTATTGTATAAGCTTCCAATTAATTTGAGTGGTGATATACTTGTTCTGATAGCATGATAAATGCATTTGAAATCGGAAGTTTATGAAATTATGACTTGATAATATCTTGATAAGATATGATATATATGACTATTTTATATTATAGGCTTACTTATTGAGTGTGAGCTCATGTAAATCTTACAATGTTTTTCAGAGCCTCAGGATTGAAGATGGATTTATGGGATAGATGGAGCTTCTATATAAATCAGTTCCATGATATCATTGTGGCCCCAGAATTACTTGTGTGTAGGGTTTGTAGCCCAGAACTATTGATTGTGTAGGGCTTGTAGCCCAAACATATATTTATGGTTTGTGTTATGGATTTGGATTGCCTAATTATAATTATTGCCTTATATTGATCGATGTGTAAATTTCGGGACGCCTTGCATGCCCGGCATGCGGCGGGTTGTCACCCTAGCTCAATTTTGGATCTGGGACGTGACAAGGATTTAGTATAAATTCTATAAAATGAACTTCTACCTGCACTATTGTCTTTAAAAGGAAGAAGAAGAAGAAGAAGAAGATTTGCCTTAATTGCTGAAAGAAAGATGAATAGGGGAAAGTACAGGGCACAGTCTTGAAAACTGGAGGGAGGGGGGAAGGTTGGCAACAGCAAAGTTTGGGACCTATTCTAGTGCATTTTGTCCATGTTGTACCTCCTTTGTTTCTTCTTATGGACGTAGAACAATCCTGTTACATTAAAACCATATCCTATTCCTATGCACATCTTACATTCTATGATTCAAATCTAGCTATTTGATATCATCGCACCACAAAACATAAAAAGAAAACACTCAGGCAATACAAAGCTTGCATGATTAATAGTTAATGGTTAGAAAATAAACTTATTTACAGTGAAGAGAGGATAATTGGATTTTTCAATAGTTAAAATAACATATAAAGAAAAGTAAGGACGGATAGGGAACAAAATTCCCTACCAGGCGTTATTGTGGCACATTTCACAGCAACATTATACCTGCAGGGGAAAAAATTACATATCTGTAAAGAAGATTTGAAAGATACGAAGATGGAAAAGAAGCAAAAGTTGCAGATCTGATCAGATAATGGAAGTTTTAGAAGATAGGACAGAGATCAAAATTATGTATTTGGGATGCATGTCTGTAATCAAGATTCAGGAATGTTGATCGTGCATGGAAAATGAATCTTCAATCATCAATATTGAACAAGATAAGAATCCTTAACGGGCGAGTGCCACAAAAATCAGATATATATTTCATGAACTATCAGTTTTAAATAAGTTTCATGACAAATCCAAGGATTCCTGAATAGCTCAAGTAGAACGCAGTGGGTGGGAAGTGCCTCTCTTATTCCTATAGAAGAAGAAGAAGAAGAAGATCCAAAACCATGAACAGACAGCAAGTTATTACAAAGTAAAAAATAAAAAGGAAAATGAAATAAAATAAAATAAGTAAAGAAAAGGAAAATGATGGAGGGATAAAGAAGCTCACTTGAGGGTGGCTTCCGCGCTTTGAACTGTGACCCTGTCGTCGGTGGCATCTCGATTCAAGATCCCCAGATCAAAATACTTGATATCCAAATCTAAATACGGATATATAAGCTGCGATCGAGCAAGCATCCATTAGAAAAGGATACATCTGGCAGTCCCTGATATCAAGAACGAAAGCGAAGGAGCGAGGGAGGGAGTCACCTTTTCCTTTATCATTTTCCAGATGACCCTCGCCATCTCATCCCCTATGGAGGGAGTAAAGAAAGAAGAAACAAATATTATGGTTCTAAAAACTAAAAGGGAAGAAGAGTGGGGAGGGCAATCACACACCATCCATCTCGACGATAGGATTCTGGACTTTGATCCGACCAGCGGTAGCAGCGGAGAGAGATGTCGCAGCCGTGGCGGCGGGCGGGGCAGGCGAAGAGAAATCCATCGAAGCGCCTGCGATCGGAGGGGGGCGAGGCAGAGAGACTGGGGTTGGTGTTTCGAAGAAGCGGAAGAGAAGAGAGGAATGATGAAGAGCACAGATGAGCGGCGGGGGACGACTCGCAGTCGCACCGAAGCGAAAGCACCCCCGCATCGCCACACCAGAAAGCTAAAGCTGGCGGGTTGGGATTGCAGAAGAAACGGAGATGATTCGAATCTAAACAACCAAACCAGCTGCAGACCGATCCGAACGGATTTCACATCAAATCATCTGTGCGTGGCATGACCAGCTGAGCTGGTTGTGTGGCTCCGCCATTTGTGCTGCGCGCCTGCGTCTGCGTCTGGATCGTAGTAATTTGGATTCTTCTACCACTTCCCCCGCTGTCTTGTGGGCGGGCGCGGGGTCCGGTCGGCTTGCGTTTGCATTGGGCCAACAAGGCAAGCATATGGGTTGGCCCAAACATTATCATTGGCCCAATATAGGTGTTGGCCCGATCGATGATCATTGAGCGAAAAATTAAAAAAAAAAATTATGCATCATTATGGTGTAGAAAATCCTACATGGTGCACACCACCATTTCTTATTGATTCACATCGATTCTACATAGCTTGATGCAACGGAATTGGATAAGAAGGATATCAGGTAAGTTTTGAGCGTGATGTATATTAACACCCGATTAGCTTTTTCTTTTCTTTTTTTTGAAATTTTTGTGCATACCAAAATATTCTTTCCCTCCAACTTACTTTTTTTCCCATCTTGCTTGGATTTTGTTGATTTTAAATATTCTTCTTAAAACTTTTGTTTTCTGAAACCTGCTCTGGCTTTCGGATCAAACGAATCAATCCAAGGTTGAAGCAAGATTCTCTCTCGCTCTGAAATATGCTCTGAGTGTCTGGTCTAAGGAATTAGTTTTAGAATGATAACATAAGCCTCTTCCTCGATCTGAAAAAGTGCTATGAGTCTCTAGTCTAAGGTATCAGGTAGTGTCCGAGGATGAAGAAGATTATGAACTTGCTCTAAATAATGTTTTGAGTTTTGAGTATAAGGAAATAGTTTTGATCCAAGGTTGGAATAAGTAACTAAAGACTTCTTTAATAACTTCAGAATAAGATGTCATCCCTAACAGGAAGCAAAAATCCCTTCATAGAATCTTGTTTAATTTTCTTTTTATAGTCCCTTTATTACACCAACTGTTTTGCTAGTTAGAGAAAGTCATTGCATTAGGAAATCATATAATACTCCTTTAGCATCCGTGGCTAGAGATGGGCACTGGGCCAGGCCGCCCATGGCCCAGCCCAGCCCAGCACAAACCGGGCCATGCCTGGCATGGCCCGGTTGCTACAGTATCGGGTCGTACCAAACACGGCCCATTAAAGGGGGCCATGCCAGGCTTGGAAACTTTGGCATACGGACCAAGCCCGGTACGGCCCATTAGGGCCTAGGCTGGCACGGCTAGCATGCCAACCCACAAGGGTCTGATTCTCTAAAAAAAATTTATGTAAAAAAAATATTTTTTAATAAATTAAAAATTATTAGAAATAAAGAATTTATTAATATGAAGCCACCTTAATAGTGAGGGTTTTGGCATAGATCCCTACTAGTTTATTAAGTTTATTAATTTAAAATCAAAATGGTACATGAAGGGAGGGGG
Source organism: Calamus simplicifolius (assembly GCA_900491605.1). Lineage (NCBI taxonomy): Eukaryota > Viridiplantae > Streptophyta > Magnoliopsida > Arecales > Arecaceae > Calamus > Calamus simplicifolius. Next base: position 179,357 of record UESW01004829.1, on the reverse strand, counting down.
GCTATGCCTGACCTTCAGAATACAATAAGAAAGAAGAAAAAATAGAGATGACTCACTTTAACAATTAAAAAAATAAAATATATAATTATAAAAATAGAGATGACTCACTCATCTGTAGTATTTGTATCATCATTTTCGCTGGTTAAGTCATGTCCACCTTTATCTTGAAGTCTCACCTTAGCATCCAACCAATTTTTGAAGCAGAGAAGCATCTCAACCATGCCGCCAGTCATCCTACTTCTCTTTTGGTTCAAAACACGCCGACCTGCACTAAAAGCAAATTTTGATGCTACTGTGGACATCGAACAAAAATATTGCGTGCAATGGCAGACATAACATGATATTGATTTTTAACACTCTTCCACCAAGCTAATACATTTAGAATATCTATTTTATTTTCATCATATGCATGTTGAAGATCATTTCTCAAATAAAGTTATAGTTCACTACTTAAAGATGAAGAATATGAAGATGAACTTGAAGTATGTGTGTGTTTCCTTTGTGCAATGAATGAAAAACAAATGATGAACGAGAACTAGAAGAAGGAACAGAGCTTTGTGTGGGTATTCTAAATCCACGAATTTTTTCATCATATAAAGCATAAATATCATGAAGAAGTTGTGTTACCTCATTTTTAGCAGGTTCAGGATCTTGATTCATGTTTTCACAATATGCATCAATTAAAATTAGTATGCTACTTAATTTAACTCTAGGATCAAATACAACAGCTAAGTTATGTATAGGACAAATCTTGTCCCAATATTCATTTCATTTAGGTTCCATTTGAAAAATAATAGGCATTAAAACTTCATTATATCTATGTTCAAAATTTTTTTCACAAATTATATATGCTTGTTGTAAATATGAACAAGAAGTTGGATAATAAATACCAGAAAGAACATTTGAAGCAGTATAAAAACTAACAAAAAAATCTTTCAAAATTTTATCTTTACTCTAGTCGGTTTCAGTCAATGTAAATTCTAATCTACGATCATTAATATATGAAACTTAATAAATTTTTATATAGATATGCATCATGTATCATGCTATATGTTGAGTTTCAACTTGTAATTACATCAAGTTTAATTTTTAAAAATATTTACCATGATCTAAACATAATTATTTAAATTCTTGAAGTCTTGATCTTGAAGAATGAGTAAAAGAAACTGCATTTCTAATTTTTGAAATAACATCTTGAATCATGCCCATGCCAACTTGAACATAAAGATTATGATATGACATGCATATCTAATATGCAATAAATGTTCATTTAATATGGGATGCAATGAGTTATTTAATAATGTAATAGCAGAATTATTATTAGATGCATTATCAAAAGTAATAAATATAATTTTATCATTAATATTATATGAGCATGCAATTTGATAAATGACATTTGAAATTTGTTGCCGAGAATGCCAAAAATCAAAAGCACAAAAAGCAAAAATATGTTTATTTAATTGCTAATCATTATCAATATAATGAGCAGTAATAACAATAAAACAATTACTACCTCCAAATATCAAAAGTTAAAGAGACTCTTGCATTTAAAATAGAGAGCATTTTAATTAAACTTTGTTTCATTGCTAAAAAGTTTATCATAACTACTCTTCTAAATGTATGCCTACTAGTTCTTCTATAAGCAGGTTACATGGCTAATTGAACATATTCTTTAAAATTAAAAGATTCACATAAATTAAAAGGTAATTCATTATGAACTATCTATCTTACAAGAAATTTCCTCTAATTTTCATGATTATATGCAAAAGTACCTGCAAGTGATGTCTTTGTATATTAAGGGTACTTTGCATACGAGAATCATGCATCCTATGAGTCTCTTGATGTCTTTTTAAATGCCATATCCTCCACTACTACTACAACTATAAAGTTTGCATATTTTCTATATTTTTCTTTCAAGACTCCATCAACCATAATTCTATCAAATTCATTCCAAACATCACTAGTCCTCTTACGAAAAGAGGTTTGACCTTCACTCGGTTCACTGATTATAGAAGAAAACTTGGAGATTAGTTTTCTCTTCCTCAGAAATAGGAGGCATACCAAAATGACTTTCGTCATAAGATATCATATCTAAAATTTTAAATTGATTAATGCAAAAAAATAAAAACTAACCACAAGGAAGAATTAAGAAGAGGACCAGAGGTGGAGGCATGGAGTCGAGATTTGTGAGCTTCCTCTTGTGCTCTCGACTCTCAACAAGAAGTGGCCTCCTTTCTCTTCTATTTCTAACTTCTCAACAAGAACCTCCTCTTGTGTAGCACTTGAACACTTGCTAGAGCACTTGCTAGAAGACTTGCAAACTAAAAATTAAATTGCTAGAGTACTTACCAGAAGAGAGAAATAGTAGTAGTAGAGAAGAAGAGAAGAGTTAGTTTGGTGTGGTAAGAATGAGGGAGGAATGGGGTATTTATAGGACTTCCAAATTTTTTTTCAAAATACCCCTCAATATAGCCGTTTTATAGCTGTTGGGGGTTAAAATGGTAAACCCCTCCCACTAGCCATTTCTAGCCGTTTTCCACCGGCTAAAAATGGCTACAATGGGCTGTATCGAGCGTAATATTTTTTTTTACGGGCCATGCCCAGCACGACCCATTTATTCTTTGGCCCGAGAAGCCTGGGCCGGGCCATGTCGGGCATAGCCCAGTGTCCATCTCTATCCATGGCATGTTATGACATTCTGAGAGTCATAACTCAATCCACAAGTGATAGGTATTCCTGATAGGGCCTTTAGTTTCATGTTTTCTATAGAGAAGTTGTTGGCCCAGATGGCAACCCAAGAGGGGGAGGGGGGGTGAATTGGGTTCTTTAAAAATTTAGCTCTTTAAAACTAAGTGCTTGATATGAAAGTGCTTAAGTGCATATATAGATAAATGCTAAGCACAAACAAATGAGATAGAGAGAGACAAAGAGAAAAGCACGACAAACACAAAGATTTTATAGTGGTTCGGTGTATCCAACACCTACGTCCACTCCCAAGCTTCACTTGGGTCCACACTATAATCCACTTGATTACAGCCGAGTTGTTTTACAAGCTCACAACTCAAAACTTATTGTTTCCCCGGGATCACAACGAACCCAGCTGGTTTTTTTGGGCTCACCAGCACAAAACCCAACCACAAGCTATCCTTAGCTTGTCCCGAGGTATACTACCTCCACTAATTCAATCCCCTGATTGAATTAGCAAAAAGTGAAAAATAGAGTTTTGAATTGACAGCAGCTCCTCAAATGAGCAAATATACAATAAAATAAACAAAGGTAAGAAAAGCCTGTTTGAAGCGATTTGGAAGTGGCTTTTCTTCTTTTCTTCTTTCCTCTTCTCCTTTGAATGATTGAATCAAGCTTCAGCTCAGATTCTTCACAGAAAATGCAGTTGAGAAGTTGAAGATTTTGGGGCTTTTGCTTTCTCTCTTCAAATGTTAAAAATCTCTTGGATTTGATCTTGAGAAGCTTTGGATTTCTCTTTGAACTCTCTGAGATTGATGGACTTAAACTCAGAGTTTTTCCTTTTGATTTCTCTCTCAGGATTTTTGATCTTTCACAAAATATTTATTTTTTTCGTTCTTCTTTTTTTTTAACAGATGAATCTCCTTTTTATAGACTTCAATCCAAGGTTAGGTGGAAAATATAGCCGTTACAGAGTGGTTGGCTTGCTCTACACACAAAGAAAAATAGCCGTTAGAGATTAGGTAGAAAAATCTTACCGTTGGAGTCCGTTCTGACATTTAAAAAATTTGTTCCTGATAGGTTGGAGTCGGCTCCAACTTTTTAGGTGTCGGCTCCAGATCGTTGTGTCCAAAAATAGTAAGAAGTTGTTGAGGAGTCGGCTTCGAAAAAGTTAAGTATCAGCTCGGCGATTTCGGGAGTCGGCTCCGGAATCCAAGGGTGTCAGCTCCAACAATATCCACAAAAACACATTCTCTGTATCTTAGGTTGGAGTTGGCTCCAGAAACTCAGGTGTTGGCTCCCAAACTCTTAGGTGTCGGCTCCTGATCTTAGGTGTCGGCTTCAGAAACTGATGCAGAAAACACTTCTCTGTATCTCATGTTGGAGTTGGCTCTGAAACTACAGGTGTCGACTCCGAACGTGCTGAAATTTCAGAAAAGTTCTGATATGCCCTGGGGTCGGTTCCTGACTGTTTGGGTGTCGACTCAAGTTCTGAACTTAAAATTTTTTCAATTTTGATTCAAAACTTATTTTATATCTTTTAATTGACAAACATTTTTAATCCTGAAACACTTGTAAATTTATCAGAAACATAATGAATATACTCATGTCTTTTGTTAATCATCAAAATCAATAATTGGGTCAACAATCTCCCCCTTTTTGATGATGACAAAAACATTGAGTATATGCATGATTAATCAATAGAGTTTCAAATCAAATTTCAAATTTTAAGTTCTCATAGTTAAGCTCCCCTGAATGAGGTAGCTCCCCCTATGATACTCAATTTAACATCTTCTCTCCTTTACTATTAAACTCATATGACATATCAAATTACATTTGATACTTGATACCAATTAAACTTATTTCATCAAAACTATTTGATACCAATTCCTTAAGCTTGCTTGATCATTACTTAATGCATATACAATCTTCTCTCCCCCTTTTTTGTAATCAACAAAAAGGTTTTAGAAAAGATTCAAGTTCAAATTAATCTTTCTCAAAAGAACAATCAAATTGCAAAAATTCAAGTAATTCATTTACAACATTACATTTAATAAAAAGTAAACATTACATTTCAAAAAGAACTTCATTTATCTAACTTCATTAAACTTCATTACATCATCAAAATATCAAAACATACTAAACTAAACATCATCTTTTAATAACATCAAAAGAACTTCATTGCAACATAATCAAAAATGAGTTCTAAAAAGTCTTTGCAATTCTACAATTTTTTCCATTCCTTCACTTTGAGTTCTGACAAATTCCTTCAGTCTTCTATCAACAAATCCACATGCAGTAACAATTTTGTCTTGAAGCTCTGCATTGCATTTGGAATAAGTCTCTGAATCTCCTCCAATCTCTTTAAGTTCTTCAAAAATGTCATGAGATCAGTCTTCAAAGATTCTGAAGAAGAACCAAGAGTGGACTCAATCTTGCTATTCTATCATCCAAGGAATAAAGAGTCTCTCTCAAGTTCATAAATCTACTATCTAACTCAGTCTTTATCTCTTCCTTTTGAGTACACAATAAACTTTTAAGTTGCTCTAACTGAATATCAGAAAAACCAGCAGAAGGAACAAGCAATGGCACAGGTGCAGGAACTGGAGGGTGCCGATGGTAGTGATGAGGCTCTGGTGAGGATGCCTCACTGATGGACCTGCCTCAGATGGTGTAGTGGCCCTAATGTCAGCTGCTCTTCATCTAGATGACCTTTTCTTTCCCATCTACCATTCACTTTCACAAACCCCATTCTATGCACAGTAGCCAAGCTATAATAATCAGTGTGCCTTAGGTTTTCAATGGCTCATTCTTAGAAATAACAACTCCTTGACTTTTGAATGCCATGGTAGGATCATTCCATAAGGCAAGGGATCTCCTCTTGCCTCCGGCCTCAGCCATATACCATATCATCATTCCTGCTAGATTGATTGGCTGACCCATCAAAATACATAATCACAACAATTCTCGCTCTGAGACATACTCAAACCTACCAGTCTTAGGAAATAAATCCTACCAATATTATGTAACAATCTAAGCTCAAGAGGCAACTGATTTGCCCTAACTTCCTCAAATCAGTAATCTCTCCTAACATCCTTGACAAGCTCCTGCTATCACTGTGATATTTGCAATAATCCAAACAGGGATTTCCAAAAGATTTCCTAAAATTTTGGAAGTGAGATGAATTCTTTTTCCTCTACAACTAATAATCACCATCTCCTCTTGACAAATTGAATAAAATTCTTTAACTAGAGCCGGATAAGTGGGACATCTAAAGAACATACCTTATCCCAACCGAGTTCTTTATTTGTCTCCAATAGCAAAACCCTCACTTCAAAAAATCAAAATCCACCTTTCTTCCCATGTAATGATTCGGCTGGCTAGGGTATCAACTGGTGAGGAGGGCTAGGAATGGCACTGGGAGTGGAGTTGAGAGGATGACGGAGAGGGTTCACGGGACGCCTTGCCGTACGTTTCCCGTCGTTACTCTTCCTCCAAACAATGATCCTCTCGCTTAGGTGCCATTGATCTAGGGAAGGCTAATTTAAGAGATTTGGTTTTGGGAAAAGTTTGAGAGAGTTTGGGAAAGTTTGGAGTTGATTGAAATGAAAGAGGTGTCGCTCTGCCCTAAATAGTAACTTGGGACCACAGGTGTCGACTCCCGCAAAGCGGGTGTCGGCTCCAAGGTCGCTAACACAGTCAGCGCGAACTGGAGTCGGCTAGGTGTCGGCTCCAAAGACTCAGACAGAACTGGAGTCGACTCCCGAGGAGTCGACTCCAAGACAGTTTCAGAAAAAAAAAAGAGTTTCAAAATCTGAAACTTGTCCAATAAATATTTTTAAAAATTTGGAATGTGAGAATCAAGGTTCAAATGTCTAGATAAATTGTCCTTAAAATCATGAAGAAATTTCAAAAATTGATTGAATCTAGATAATCATTCCTTAGGGTTTCAAAATCATTCCAAAGGGTCACAAATCCCTAATTCTCCTCTAAGATAACAAAATCTCTCTTCACTCAAAGGTTTTGTAAATATGTCAGCTAATTGTTCTTCAGTATTAACATAATCAAGACAAATTTCATTATTAGCTACATGTTCTCTTATAAAATGATATCTAATTTCAATGTGCTTAGTTCTTGAATGTTGAATTGGATTTTTAGTTAATTTATTGCACTTGTATTATCACATCTAATAGGAGTTTTATCAAGTGTTATGCCATAATCTTCAAGTTGTCGCTTAATCCAAAGGATTTGAGCACAGCAACTTCCAGCTGCAACATATTCTGCTTCAGCAGTAGATAATGCAACCGAATTTTGCTTTTTGCTAAACCAAGAGATTAAGTTACTTCCTAAAAATTGACATGCACCACTTGTACTTTTTCTATCTAGTTTACATCCAGCATAATCAGAATCAGAATAAGCAATCAAATTTAGTGTTGAGTCTCTAGAATACCATAATCCTACATTTTTAGTTCCACTTAAATATCTTAGTATTCTTTTTACAGCAATTAAATGAGATTCTTTAGGTTCAGATTGAAATCTAGCACATAGACAAACAGCAAACATGATATCAGGTCTACTTGCGTTAAGTAAAGTAGAGATCCGATCATACCTCTATAATTTTTGATCAACTTTCTTACCATCTTCATCTTTGTCTAATTTGCATGAAGGACTCATAGGTGTTCCAAGGGGTTTGATTGATTCCATTCCAAACTTCTTGAGAATTTCTTTGTGTACTTTGTTTGGTTGATGAAAATCCCTCTTTGCTTTGTTTGATTTGAGTCCTAGGAAGAAATTGAGTTCTCCCATCATGCTCATTTCGAATTCACCCTGCATTAACTTAGCAAATTCTTGACACAAAAGATTGTTAGTAGCACCGAATACAATATCATCTACATATATTTGTACTACTAATAAATCTTTATCTTTTCTTTTCAAAAATAAGGTTTTATCAACATTTCCTCTAGAAAAATCATTTTCAATTAGAAATTTACTTAACCTATCATACCAAGCTCTAGGTGCTTGTTTTAAACCATATAGTGCTTTGTGCAATTTAAAAACATGATTTGAAAATTCATGATCTTCAAAACCAGGTGGTTGTTCTACAAAACTTCCTCATTTATAAAACCATTTAAAAATGCACTTTTAACATCCATTTGAAATAAATTGATATTCATATGACATGCAAATGCAAGTAATAATCTAATTGCTTCTAATCTAGCTACAGGTGCAAAAGTTTCATCAAAATCAATTCCTTCTTCTTGATTATATCCTTTTGCAACTAATCTAGCTTTATTTCTAATTACTATGCCATTTTCATCTAATTTATTCTAAATACCCATTTAGATCCTATAACTGAATGACCTTTAGGTCTATCAACTAAGGTCCATACATTATTCCTAGTAAATTGATTTAATTCTTCTTGCATAGCTAACATCCAATTATTATCTTTTTCAGCTTCTTCAATAGTTTTAGGTTCAATTTGAGATACAAATGCAAGATGATTATTGATATTTCTCATGATGATCTAGTTCTTACTCCTTGAGATGGATCACCTATAATCAATTCCTTTGGATGACCATAGGCATATCTCCAATCTCTAGGAAGATCTACATCATTATGATTAGTATCAATAACATCAACCCTAGGAGAATCATCATCTTTAGCTTCTTGTTCATGATCTGAAGATACATCTATATTTAATTTTTAATATCTCTTTCTAGCAAATTTGTATCTTCCTCATCATCAATCTTTTTGAACTTGATGCTAAAGACTCATCAAAAACTACATGAATAGATTCTTCTACAATTAAGTTTTCTTGTTAAATACTCTATAGGCTTTACTAGTTGTTGAATATCCTAAGAATATGCCTTCATCAGATTTTGCATCAAATTTTTCAAGATTATCTTTACCATTATTATGAATGAAACATTTACAACCAAATGCATGAAAATAACTAATGTTTGGTTTTCTATTATTCCATAATTCATAAGGAGTTTTCTTAAGGATTGGCCTAATTAAGCTCTATTAAGGATGTAACATGCCGTGTTTATAGCTTCCGCCCAAAAGTACTTTGGTAGTTGCTTTCACATAGCATGGTACGGGCCATGTCTTCTAAAGTTCTATTCTTTCTTTCTACAACTCCATTTTGTTGAGGTGTTCTAGGTGCAGAAAAATTATGATGAATGCCATGTTCAATGCAGAAATTTTTAAATAAATGATTTTCAAATTCAGTGCCATGATCACTTCTAAGAGACACTATGGTGTTGTTTTTCTCATTTGTGACTTTCTTGAAGAATTTCAGAATATGAGAAAGTCTCATCCTTATGAGCCAAAAATAATACCCAAGTGAATCTAGAATAATCATCTACTATCACAAGACCATATTTCTTTCCTCCTAGTGGTTCTAGTAGGTCCAAAAAGGTCCATGTGAAGTAGCTCTAGTGGCCTAGAAGTGGAAACAACATTTTTAGATTTGAAAGAGTTTCTAGTTTGTTTTCCAAATTGACATGCATCACAAATTTGTTATTTTCAAAATCTAACTTTGGAAGTCCTTTAACTAAATCCATTCTAATTAATTTTGAAATAAGTGTGTGCTTGCATGACCTAATCTACGATGCCATAGCCATCCAATCTCATTAATACTAGCATTATCAGCAACTAAGCAATGATTACTAGTAGACAAATTGTCTAAATCAATTAAGTATACATTGTCATTTCTATTTCCAGTAAATATAATGCTATTGTCAATGGGATTAGAAACAGTGCAGATAGAAGCTTCAAATGAAACTTTGAAACCTTTATCACACAATTGGCTAATACTAATTAAATTATGTTTTAAACCATCTACATATAAAACATTTTCTATAAAAGTGGAGGGAGTTATTTGAATTTTACCAAATCCCATAATTTGGCCTTTGCCATTGTCTCCAAATGTAACAACTCCTCCTCTTATCTTCAAGGGTGATGAATTGATCCTTGTCACCCGTCATGTGCCTTGAGCAGCCGCTATCAAGATACCACTTTGTTTTGATCTTTTGGCCGCAAGACACTCCTGCAAGATGATCAAATCTTATGTTTAGGTACCCAAGCTTTCTTGGGTCCTTCATGGTTAGTAGCATAAAAATTGTTCCTTTCGAACCCATATTTTCTTTCCTTTTATATTTAAATTCTTATTAATTTTTCTAAAATTACATTCATAAGCTTTATGTCCTTTCTTGTTACAGCAATAACATGAAACATCATTTTTATCTTGTTTCTTTATAAAGAAATTTTAACAAACTTTTGTTTCTTGTTAGGCCTATAACCTAATCCAGCTTTATCAAATATAGCTCTTTGATTACTCAATAGCAATTAAGTTTTTCAGAGCTATATGTAAATTTATCAACTATATTTTTATATTTATCAACTTCTTTCTTTAAACTAATATTTTCATTAGAAATTGATTCTTTTTCTTTTACAAATTTTTATTTTCAGATTTCAATTCTTCAACTTCATGAGTTAGTTTATTCTTTTCTTTGTCAAGATTTAAATTATCATTTTTCAAAGATTTGCTTTTCTTTTTCAAAACTTTAAAATCACTAACTAATTCATTAAATGCATCAAACAATTCATCAAAGGTAAAGTCATGAGTTTCGGTACTTACCTCATCGTCATTTGCCATAAAGCAAATGTTTGCAACTTCTTTTTGTTCCTCCTCGGAAGAGGATTCTTCGCTATCGCTCCATGTTGCAACATAAGCCTTCTTCTTCTTTTTGTAGGCTTTCTTTAATTGAGGACAGTCATATCTAAAGTGCCCCGGTTTCTTACATTCATAACATATGAGGGGGTCTTTCTCTTTGTCCTTGTCCTTCTCTTTTTCTTTTTCACCTTCCATTTTGTTCCATACTTTTTCTTATGGAAGGGTCTCCTTCTTTGCATAAATTTTTGAACTTCTTTGCAAGAAGAGCTGTCTCATCATCTTCTCTTCTTCCTCACTGCTGCTTGTTTCCTTTTCTGCAGCTTTAAGGGCAATCGTTTTCTTCTTTTTGACTTCTTCCTCTTGATGTTGCTTCATGGTCAGCTCATGGGTCATCAATGATCCAAGTAGCTCCTCCAAAGGTAATGTATTTAAATCCTTGGCTTCTTGGATTGCAGTCACTTTCGCTTCCCATGATCTTGGAAGAGACCTAAGAATTTTACGCACCAAATCAGAATTAGTATAAGTCTTACCAAGACTTTTTAGACCATTTACAATATCAGTGAATCTAGTGTACATGCATGTGATAGTTTCAGTTTGTTCCATGCTAAACAATTCATATTTGTGCACTAAGATATTAATTTTAGATTCTTTAACTTGATTAGTACCCTCATGGGTAACTTCTAGTCTATCCCAAATTTCTTTTGCAGAAATACATGTAGAAATTCTATTAAATTCATTAGCATCTAAAGCACAATATAAACATTCATGGCTTTTGCATTAAGCTGAGCCATTTTCCTATCATTCTCATTCCAATCCCTTTCGGGTTTAGGAACTATTGAACCATCTACTAAGTGTGTGGGTGTACTAGGTCCATTAGTGATTATACTCCATAGTTCATAATCTAAAGCTTGAATAAAAATTCTCATTCTAGCTTTCCAATAAGAATAATTTGAACCATTAAATAAAGGAGGTCTATTTGTGGATTGACCTTCAGCAAATGAAGATCTAGCTTGAGCTGCCATTTGGATCTTTAACTCTTGATCGTTGGATCAAATAAAAAATGAGTACTAGCTCTGATACCAATTGTTGGCCCAGATGGCAACCCAAGAGGGGGGGTGAATTGGGTTCTTTAAAAATTTAGCTTTTTAAAACTAAGTGCTTGATATGAAAGTGCTTAAGTGCAATGTATAGATAAATGCTAAGCACAAACAAATGAGATAGAGAGACAAATAGACAAAGCATGGCAAACACAAAGATTTATAGTGGTTCGGTGTATCCAACACCTACATCCACTCCCAAGCTTCACTTGGGTCCACACTATAATCCACTTGATTACAGCCGAGTTGTTTTACAAGCTCACAACTCAAAACTTGTTATTTCCCCCGGGATCACAATGAACCCAGCCGGTTTTTCCAGGCTCACCAGCACAAAACCCAACCACAAGCTATCCTTAGCTTGTCCCGAGGTATACTACCTCCACTAATTCAATCCCTGATTGAATTAGCCAAAAACATGAAAAATAGAGTTTTGAATTGATAGCAGCTCCTCAAATGAGCAAATATACAATAAAATAAACAAAGATAAGAAAAGCCTGTTTGAAGTGATTTGGAAGTGAGGTTTTCTTCTTTTCCTCTTCTCCTTTGAAGGATTGAATCAGGCTTCAGCTCAGATTCTTCATGAAAATCACAGTTGAGAAGTTGAGGATTTTGGAGCTTTTTGTTTTCTCTCTTCAAATGTTAAAATCTCTTGGATTTGATATTGAGAAGCTTTCAGATTTCTCTTTGAACTATCTGAGATTGATGGACTTAAGCTCAGAGTTTTTCCTTTTGATTTCTCTCTCAGGATTTTTGATCTTTCACAAAATATTTCTCTTTTTCTGTTCTTCTTTTCTTTTTAAGCAGACGAATCTCCTTTTTATAGACTTCAATCCAAGGTTAGGTGGAAAATATAGCCATTACAAAGTGGTTGGCTTGCGTGTACACACAAAGAAAAATAGATGTTAGAGATTAGGTAGAAAAATCATACCGTTGGAGTCCATTCTGACTTTGAAAAATCCATTCCTGACAGGTTGGAGTTGGCTCCAACTTTTCAGGTGTCGGCTCCAGAACGTGGTGTCCAAAAATAGTAATAAGAAGTTGTTGAGGAGTCGGCTATGAAAAAGTTAAGTGTTGGCTCGGCGATTTCGGGAGTCGGTTCCAGAATCCAAGGGTGTTGGCTCCAACAATGTTCACAAAAATACGTTCTCTATATCTCAGGTTGGAGTCGGCTCCAGAAACTCAGGTGTCGGCTCCCAATCTCAGGTGTCGGCTTCAGAAACTGATGCAGAAAATACTTCTCTGTATCTTAGGTTGGAGTTGGCTCCGAAACTGTAGGTGTCGACTCCGGACCATGCCAAAATTCTAGAAAAGTGCTGATACGCCCTAGGGTCAGCTCCTGACTGTTTGGGTGTCGACTCTAAATTATGAACTTACAAATTTTCTTTTCAATTTTGATTCAAAACTTATTTTCCTATACCTTTTGACTGACTGAACATTTTTAATACCTGAAACACTTCATAAATTTATGAGAAACATAATAAATATACTCATGTCTTTTGTTAATCATCAAAATCAATACTTGGGTCAACAGAAGTCAATCTTTTAACTAAAGTGTCATAATTTTTGAACTAGGGTATCATAATTCTGTTTCAGTATATATTTGTAATTCGTTAGCATCCATCTTATAACATCCTGTGTTTATAATTCATGCTACAACTGATATGTAGCATGTGATGACATCCGTGTCATGTTTTGTGCAGGGGTTTTATAAAGTTTCTTAGATAGAATGTCATAAGTTTTGAAATAGATTGCCATTATTATGTTTAGGCCTGAATTACATTCTTCTTTTCTCCATGGCATGTTATGATATTATAGGAGTCATAACTCAGTCCACAACTGATAGGTATTCCTAGTAGGAGAAGTCAATACCTTTAATTTTATGTTTTTTGCAGGGATGTCATAATCTTTTAACTGGAGTGTTATAATTTTTGAATTAGGGTGTCATAATCCTATTTCAGTATATATTTGTAATCTGTTAGCATCCGTGGCATCTTATAACATCCTAGGATTTATAATTCAGGCGACAACTGATACGTGGCATGTGATGACATCCGTAGCACATTTTTGTGTAGGGGTTTCATAAAGTTTCTTAGATAAAATGTCATAATTTTTAAAATAGGTTGTCATTATTACGTTTAGGTCTAAATTGCATCCTTCTTTTCTCTATGGCATGTTATAACATTCTAAAAGTCATAATTCAGTCCACAAGTAATATGTATTCTTAGTAGGAGGGGTTAACACCTTTAGTTTCATGTTTTCTATAAAAATGTCATAATCTTTTAACTAGGATGTCATAATTTTTAAACTACGGTGTTATAACCCTGTTTCAGCATATATTTGTAATTTGTTATCATCCGTGGCATGTTATAACATCCTTGGATTTATAATTCAGGCCACAACTGATACATGGCATGTGATGACATCCATGGCATATTTTTGTGCAGGAGTTTCATAAAGGTTTTTAGATAAAATGTTATAATTTTTGAAATAGGTTGTCATTGTTATGTTTAGCTTTGAATTACATTTTCTTTTCTCTACAGCATGTTATGACATTTTGGGGGTCATAAATGAGGCCACGGACTATGTGAAGTTATTGTACAAATGGTTAATACCTTCAGTCTCATATTTTGTACAACTATGTCATGATTTTTGAACTAGGATGTCATAATCTTATTTTGGCATATATGTATCATTGTTTCCCATTCATGATATGTTATTACATTGTGGGAGTCATAATTCAATGCACAAGTGATATGCATTCCTATGATATATTATGGCATTGCATAATAATTATTATGCTCTAAATAAAATGTCATCTAAAACTATGGATATCACTTTTTATGATTTTGTATAGATATTTCTACAAATAATGTTGAAATTATAGATCTAGAAAAAATCGAACATTATCAGTTGGATGAGGTTGCTGGTGTTGTTCACAAGAATGCACCTTCTCCTATCACCCCAAATGTAGAGAATGATTCTGTTGATCCTCAAATTGAAATGGAGTTCAATTCACCAAATGATGTATATAATTTTTACAATGGATATACAAGAAGAGTTTGTTTTTGAATCACAACAGTGTGTAGTAAAAATAACAACAACAAAGAAATATGCTTCAAGCACCTGACATGTTGGAGGCAAGAAAAATCTAAAAAAATCGATAACTCCATGAATCCTAGGGATACTGGAAAAATTGATCGTAAGACATCGATAAAAGCAAGACTAAATTCTAAAAATAGTAAGTGAATGTTGGATGATGTTTTTCTAGAATATAACCATGAGCCGTTCGTATCATCAGCTCGTAATCTACGGTCCCATAGGAGGATCAACACACCAAAAAAGATAGAGATCATCAATTTACATGCCGTGAATGTTTTCACAACTCAAATATACTCTACCATAGCAAGAAAAAAAGGGGTAGAAGATAATTAGATTTCATAGAGAATGATGTTCATAATTTCATTTGTCAGAAATGTCTGAGTCAGCTGAAAGAAGGAGATGCACAGTTAATGGTAATCCATTTCACACAAATGCAAGTTAAAAATGTAAATTTCTTTTATACTTTAGACCTGAATAATAATGGACAACTCAGATCTATCTTCTGGATTTATCCAAGATCAGCATTGTAAGCACTTACTCTGGTGATGTACTGACCTTTGACTCAACCTATTTGACACATATATATCAAATGCCTTTTTGTCCATTTATTAGAGTAAACCATCATGAACAGTCCACATTGCTTGGTTGCGCATTGTTATTAGATGAGAAGACTGAGACATTTAAATAAGTATTCTAATAATGGTTGAATGCAAATGATGATCAAACATCTAATACCACATAACTAACCAAGATAAGATAATTGAAGCTGTTGTTAGGGAGGTTTTCCCCAATGCATGACATTGATTTTATCTTTGGCATATATTGAATAAGATTCCTGTAAAGATTGGCCATATTTGCATTGTAAACCCCAAATTTATAGTTGAGTTTGATGAGGCAATATATAATTCAGTTACCATATAGTCTTTTGAGAAAAGGTAGACACATTTCATGGAGAAATATGAAGAATGCGAGGCTATAGATTGGTTAAATGACCTTTGTTGCCTAGAAATCCATTCTTTGACTCGAGTGCAGCCCACCTCTGGATCCGGATGCCTGTCTCTCACCTACAAGATAGTCCTCACGCAGAGAACGTTGGGGGTTGCCCTCTACGGAAGACCCTCTGATGCCCAAGTCAGTGAAGATTCACAATAAGCAGATACGGAAAGAAGGCTCTTGTAGAAGAGTCCCTCAAGAATGGCCTCTTAAGGAGCTGGGAGCTCTGCTTGAGCTTTAATGAAGTTTTCAGTGAAAGAGTGAGTGTACCTGAAGAATTTTTGGACAGGGTATTTATAAGTTGCTGATATGATGGCAGGCAATTACCTGACTTCTTGGACGTGTCACAGGGAATCAAAAATCATCATGATTCAAATCTGATTCGAATCAAATTTTTATGAGGCTGGTAGCACTCAAATCTGGTTAGTTAGAGGATGTTTCCCAAATGTAACAACCCAAGAGGGGGATGAATTGGATAATTAAAAATTAATTACTATGCATGTATCTGCTTTAACACTAATTTAAATTTGATTCGTAGCGGTGTAGTGAAGTGCACAGAATAATAATAATAGAGAATCAAACAACCACAAACACAAAAGAATTTATAGTGGTTTGGTGCCAAACCCAGCACCTACATCCACTCTCCAAAAATCCTTTGGGAATTCCACTAATCGTATCACAACGATTACAACCTCTAGCCCTCCCTGGCTAGCCCTCTTGTTTATACGGTGCAAGGCAGCCAAACCCTTAGCCTTCCCCCACTAGTCCTCTTGTTTCACAGCACAAGAAAGCCAACCCCTAGCCTTACCCAGCTAGTCCTCTTATTTCACGGCACAAGGAAGCCAACCCCTAGCCTTACCCGGCTAGTCCTCTTATTTCACGGCACAAGGAAGCCAATCCCTAGCCTTACCCAACTAGTCCTCCCCTAGCCTTACCCGGCTAGTCCCCTTGTTTATGGCACAAGGAAGCCTTACAACAAGAATATCAAGGTTTAAGTACAAGAAGTCCTAAAATGAGCAAATAAAATGATGAAATATCACTTTACAAATTTCAGAGCTTTTGACTTCTTTGGGATGAAGCTTTGAGGAATGAACGAAGCCTTCTTGTGGTTGTTGGAGGTTTGGATGATGCCTTCAATAAATTTGAAACTCCTCTTTGTAAGCTCTTGAATGCACCAGACCTCTTCTTTAAATGTTATCAACCACTTGAATCAACACTCCAACAACTCTTGAAATGATTCACAAATGAAGGCTCAACACTAGCTTCTCACAAGGATTTTCAATAAGATTTTCACACGATTTTCTCCTCTATTTTTCTCTTTTCCAATCCTTATTTTTAATCCCCATTTTCTTTTTGTAATAGCATCTATTTAAAGCATTCCAACATCAAAAATATCCATTAGACTCAATTGGAATAAATGGAAAGTAAAATGGAAAGAAAAATATAACCGTTGTAAAATGTTTTCCTTGAACATTTAATGCATTGAATCTGGAAGGAAAATTTCTGAAAGAATCAGGAGATCAAAAAGTTAATATAGCTGAAGAAAAAGAAGTCAATAAGAGAGAGAGAGAGAGAGCACGTCCGAGTAGTTGGCTGGAATTAATTCCAGATAGCTGAGAGAGTTGAAGGTGTTCGGCCAAGAAGAAAAGAGAAGCCACAAGCTAGCTAACCAGCTAGCCAAATTTGAATTCTCACGGCAAAAAGGCATCCGTAGTTAGCTCTCCAGCTAACTATCTACAAGAGTTGCACGGCCATAAGAACATCAGGAAGAGTAGTTAGCTCCTTAGGCAACTAAGGTACAAACTAGTTAGCTCTTTAGCTAACTAACCACAAAAGCAAAAATCAAATGTTTCATGAACAGAGAGGCCTTGAAAAATAGTTAGCTCTTTAGCTAACTCAAGCAAGAGCTAGTTAGCTCTCTAGCTAACCAAGGCAAGAAGTAGTTAACTCTCTAGCTAACTCAAGCACAAAGTAGT
This sequence comes from Calamus simplicifolius, assembly GCA_900491605.1. Taxonomy (NCBI): domain Eukaryota; kingdom Viridiplantae; phylum Streptophyta; class Magnoliopsida; order Arecales; family Arecaceae; genus Calamus; species Calamus simplicifolius. The sequence continues at coordinate 161,829 of UESW01004829.1, read as the reverse complement.
TAGCTCTCTAGCTAACTGAGCAGGAAGCAACGTTCATGAACAGAGAGGCCTCAAAAGGTAGTTAGCTGACAAACAATTTAGTTAGCTCCCAAAGGAAATTAGCTAGCTAACAAGGGATCTTAGCTAGCTAGAAAGATAGCCAACTAGCTCCCCAGTTAATTAAAAATAAGCATGGTTCGGCCAATATAATTACAAGAAAAAGTAGTTAGCTAAGAAATCCATTCAGCTAGCTAGGAGAGGAGAAAGCTAGCTAGCTAGCTTACTATTTCAAAATTCCATACGGCCAAGAAAAGATGCAGAAATCCCTTAGCTAGCTGGATTAGAAATTCAGTTAGCTAACTCAAAGATCCACACGGTTTTAAGAATTACAGAAATGCCATTAACTACATTTAGTGGGATTTACAGGATTGCCATGCAATGCTTTGAGAAACAATTTTTACATGATAAATCATCAAATATAGATTTAGTATTTTGAGAAATGAATGATCAAATATTGAAGAACCATGATAAAACATTTGGACTTGAGGAAAAACATTTGGAATACAAATTCATTGGCTCATTTGAAAATGTTTTTCATGCTATAAGGAATAATACAATAGTTCATGCAAAGGTAGTTTTAGTCATTTATAAACAAATATTTTGTGATACTTTTGAAGCAAAATTCCATTTGAAAAATTCATTTGCCCTTTTCAAAAACATTTGGACTTGCAAAAATACAATCACATTACCTTCATTTTACCTTTGTAATACCTTTCTTTTGATATGAAGAGTAATCCAATTTGGAGTAACATCTTCTTGATGATTCACCTGAAATTTGTTTAACTTAACCATAAAATCATTAGTATCATACTTAATTGTTTTGTGATCATCAAAATCAATATGAGGTTAACAATCTCTCCCTTTTTGATGATGACAAAACCATTAAGCATACAAAAGAAATATATAAAATTCTCTTCCCTTTTAATGTATATGCTTTTCTCTTTACATGCTATTCTCTCCCATGAATATCCCATGAATATAATATATGCTAATCTCTCCCATAAATGTAAATGAAGTGTATGCTATTCTCTCCCCCTTTTTGTCATTAATCAAAAAGAGATGAAAGAATGTGCACAATTAAGCATTCATCAAGGAAAAGGCATTAAGCATTCATAATGCATTAAAAGGCATAAGTACGTATACAAACTATTAAGTTTATGGCTTGATCTATAAGATATAATTTCAGCCATACAACAAAGATACATCAAAGTTCATCAAGATTCATAATCTTAAATCATAAAAAAAAAATCAAGGTTTAAAATACATCAAGGTCCAAATATATTAAAGTTCACAACAAAGTTCATATTTTAAAAATTCTAATCTTCAATGGTAACAATAAGATAAAAATATTAATCATTTAATAAAATCATTTTTCATAACTCAATTGATACCAATTTAAAAGCTTTGAATGCATGATCAAAATATCACTTTTTCATATTGAAGCAAGATAGCAGTTTTATAGTTTGATATGCATTCAAATCATTGCCACATATAAGAGTTGATACCACTTTCATACATCAAGGCACTTATAACAATAAGATATTTGATATTCAATACATCATAGTGCTTAATGCATCAAAGTATCTAAATATTCAAGTAAGTTTCTTCTCCCCCTTACTAATTTAAAAGCATGTTGAGATACAATATTAACAGATACCACATCAAATATTTGAGTTCAAATATGCTTACATTCTTCTCCCCCTTAATATTTCAAATTTGGTCTATATGCAATAAAAGTTTTATGCAAGAAATGATACCACTATCATATGATCAAAACATTTTATAAATGTATCATTCTAATCTCAATGAAAATACATAGACATTCTATAACAATCACCACAATTCAATTTCACATTTCATATTATAAAATAAGATTTCTTACATAGGTGATATGCAAACAAGATATTATAATGAAATATGCATCACCTCTATCAAATCTTCTTTTCACAAGATTTTTTTTATATAAGATATGATCAATAAATGATACCACTAATAAAGTAGGCATTTAATAAACCAAGTCTTACAATAGAATCATATCAAGCAAGGAGTAAACAGATTAAACTGATACCACTAGCTATCGATCATGGACCTGCAACCCATATCACTCGACAAATGTATCAATACATTAGATTTCTTCATGCCAAACTTCTTCAAAATTTTCTTGATGTACAAGAATTGGCTTATGAAGATCCTCTTCTTTGATTGCTTGATTTGAAGTCCGATAAAATAATTGATTTTACCCATTATGCTCATCTCGAACTCTCCCTGCATGAACTTTGCAATGTCTTGGAACAAGAAATTATTAGTAGCACCGAATATAATGCCATCTACATAAATTTGTACTATCAACATATCATCATTCTATCTTTTAATTCATAATGTTGCATCAACATTTTCACTAATAAATTTATTGCTAATCAAGAACTTAATCAGCCTATCAAACCATGCCCGGGGTACTTGTCTCAAACCATATAAAGCTTTGTTCAATTGAAATGCATGGTTTGGAGACACAAGATTTTTGAAATCGGGTGGTTGATCAGCAAATACTTGTTCAACAATATATTCATTAAGAAAAATGCTCTTAACATCCATTCAATATAATTTAACATTCAGCAAGCAAATGCAAGAAGTAATCTAATTATCTTTAATCTATTAATCAAGGACATATGTTTCATCAAAATCAATATCTTCCTCTTGATTATATTTTATAGCTAACAATCTTGCTTAATTTCTAATGAAATTATCATGCTCATCCAATTTATTTCTAAATTCCCATTTAGTTTATCATGCATGTCATTTAGGCTCTATATGAAAAACAAATGCAAAATTAATACATGTATTTCTAAATGATGATCTAATCCTAATATCATGAGATGGATCACTTAATATTAGCTCTTTAGGATGATTGTAGACATACCTTTATTCTCTTTCAAATTCAGCATTACCTTGGGCTTCATAATGTTGAATTTCTTCTTCATGTATTGCTTGTATCATTGAATCCAAGGTGAGCTTCTTGACTTGACTTTCAATTTCATCTGTGTTATTCAAAACCTTTCTCTTCCTTAATGGAAGATCATTAGTTTCATCAAATATAATATGAATATAAGGTCCTATGTTCATTACAAGATTTTTCAAAGTGCCAATTTTTTAAATTCTTTTCTATGATCACTTCTAATATATAAAATAGGAAAACCTTTTTCATTTGAAATTCTTCTAAGGAGTTTTTAGAAAAACTGAAGATGCTTCATTTTTGCTAGCTAAGAATAAAACTTTTGTAAATCAAGACAATTATCAATAATCATGAATCCATATGCAAAAGTTCTAAAAGTCTAGAAGTTGAAATCATATTTTTAGACTTAAAAGAAATTCTAATTAATTTTTTAAAATTTTCATGTATCACAAATCTTATCTTTTTTTGAAACTCAATTTTGGCAAACCTTTAACCAAATCATTTTTGAATAATTTTGAAGGCAAGTCCATGCTGACATAAGCAAGTCTATGATGTCATAACTAGATTTATCAATTTTAGCATTCATGACAACTAGACATTCAATAATCTTGTCATTAACAATATAAATATTACTATGCCTATGACCAATGGCTTTCATGCAGTCATTAACAGGATTTGTAATTATGCAAAGAGATGATTCAACAAATAATTTTAAACCTTTTTCATAAAATTGACTAATGCTCAGTAAGCAAGATATTATCAATAAAAGCAGAGGGAGTTGTACCAATTTTATCAATGCCAACAATATTACCTTGGCCATTTTTCAAAGGTAATCACTCCTCCATCAATTGCATTCAAAGTGATGAATTAAGATTCATCAAGTGTCTTAAGCACCCGCTATCCAAGTATCATTTTCTTTTTGCTCCACGAGTTGCAAGACACACCTGCATCCATAATATCAAGTTTTGCTTCTAGGTACCCAAGCTTTCTTGGGTCCTTTAGGGTTAGCTAAAATGGTTCCTTTTGGAATCCATATCCTTCTAACATTGTGTGTGTGACATATATATGCTTTGTGTCTAGGTTTACCACACTTGAAACATGTAACTTCAGTAGAATTATTAGCATGCACATAAATATTTTTCAAAAACTTTTATCTTTTTAAAGGATTGTATCCTAGGCCAGCTTTGTTAAAAACAGCTCTTTGATTTTCAAGAATCATGTTAAGTTTAGTAGAGCTCAAAGTAAACTTATCTACAATAGGTTTCAATCTATCTACTTCATTTTTTAAATTCATGTTTTCTTGTAATAAAACTTCATTTTCTTCTAATAGTTTATCCTTTTCTAAAGTAATATTTTGAACTTGATTTTTCAAATCTTTATTTTTTGAACTGAGATTTGCAAAATCATCGATTAATTCAATAATGCATCATGCAATTCATCAAATGTAAAATCATCTAAGAAGTTGGGGTTTACCTCTTCATTGTTTGCCATAAGACAAAGATTTTCTTCTTTATTCTTCTCTTCTTCTTCAGAGCTTGATACATCACTATCGCTCCATATAGCTACCATAGCTTTCTTTTTGAATTTCTTGTGGCCTTTCTTTAGATATAGACAATCTGGCTTGTAGTGTCCCGGTTTGTTGCATTCATAACAAATTACTTCATATTCTTTTTCATTTCTTTGCTCTCCTTTCATTAATGCTCTCTTTCTTTCTTCAAATTTCTTTCTCATGAATTTCTTAAATTTTCTTGTAATGAGAGCTAGATCATTTTCCTCATCACTTTCACTTGAGGTGCTCTCATTCTCATCATTTAGGATTGCACTCTTTTATCCCAACATCCTCTTCTTTTTGGATTGTTCTTCATCAAAATGTTGTTGCTGCTGAAACTCATGAGTCATCAATAAACCAACTAATTCTTCAAGAGATAGTGTGTTGAGGTCCTTGGCTTCTTGAATTGCAGTAACTTTGGCCTCCCAAGACCTAGGCAAGGATCTCAAAACTTTTCTAACAAGATCACCATTAGTATAGGATTTTCCAAGGCTTTTCAGCCCATTAACAATGTTGGTGAATCTTGTAAACATATCACCAATGCTTTCATATGATTCCATTTTAAACAATTCATGTTCATGTACAAGCATATTTATTCTAGATTCTTTAACTTCATTGGTACCCTCATGGATAACTTCAAGTCTATTCCAAGTTTTCTTAGCAGATATGCATGTAGAAATACAATTAAATTCATTGGTATCTAAAGAACAATATAATACATTCATGGCTTTAGCATTCAGCTGAGCCATCTTCTTATCATGCACATCCCATACCATTTTCGATTTGAGAATATCAATACCATTAGATTTAATAGTGGGCGTGTGAGGTTCATTAGTTGACTGTCCCTCAGTCAAAATTGAACCCATTTGGATTGCTAATGATCTTTGACTCCAAGCTTGTTAAAGCAATAGAAATCAGGAGCACGCTGCTCCGATACCACTTGTTGCCCAAATGTAGCAATCCAAGAGGGGGGTGAATTGGATAATTAAAAATTAATTACAATGCAGGTACGTGCTTTAACACTAAATTAAATTTGATTCGCAGCGGTGTAGTGAAGTGCATAGAATAATAATAGAGAATCAAACAACCACAAACACAAGAGAATTTATAGTGGTTCAGTGCCAAACCCAGCACCTACATCCACTCCCCAAAAATCTTTTGGAAATTTCACTAATCGTATCACAACGATTACAATCTCTAGCCTTCCCCGACTAGCCCTCTTGTTTATACGGCACAAGGCAGCCAAACCTCTAGCCTTCCCTGGCTGATCCTCTTGTTTCATGACACAAGGAAGCCAACCCCTAGCCTTACCCGGCTAGTCCTCCCCTAGCCTTACCTGGCTAGTCCTCTTGTTTATGGCACAAGGAAGCCTTACAACAAGAATATCAAGGTTTAAGTACAAGAAGTCCTAAAATGAGCAAATAAAACGATGAAAGATCACTTTACAAATTTTGGAGCTTTGACTTCTTCGGGATGAAGCTTTGAGGAATGAACTAAGCCTTCTTGTGGTTGTTGGAGGTTTGGATGATGCGTTCAATAAATTTGAAACTCCTCTTTGTAAGCTCTTGAATGCACCTTTAATGTTATCAACCACTTGAATCAACACTCTAATAACTCTTGAAATGATTCACAAATGAAAGCTCAACACTAGCTTCTCGCAAGGATTTTCAATAAGATTTTCACACGATTTTCTCCTCTATTTTTTCTCTTTTCCAATCCTTCTTTTTAATCCCCATTTTCTTCTTGTAATAGCAGCTATTTAAAGCATTCCAACATCAAAAATATATGTTAGACTCAATTGGAATAAATGGAAAGTAAAATGGGAAGAAAAATATAACCATTGTAAATATTTCCCTTGAACATTTAATGCATTGAGATCAAAAGGTTAATATAGCTGGAAAAAAAAGAAGTCAATAAAGAGAGAGAGAGAGAGAGAGATAGAGAACATGTCCGAGTAGTTGGCTGGAATTAATTCCAGATAGCTGAGAGACATGAAGGCGTTCAGCCAAGAAGAAAAGAGAAGCCACAAGCTAGCTAACCAGCTAGCCAAATTTGAATTCTCACGGCAAAAAGGCATCCATAGTTAGCTCTCCAGCTAACTATCCATAAGAGTTGTACAGCCATAAGAACATCAAGAAGAGTAGTTAGCTCCTTAGGAAACTAAGGCACAAACTAGTTAGCTCTTTAGCTAACTAACCACAAAAGCAAAAATCAAACGTTTCATGAACAGAGAGGCCTTGAAAAATAGTTAGCTCTTTAGCTAACTCAAGCAAGAGCTAGTTAGCTCTCTAGCTAACCAAGGCAAGACGTAGTTAGCTCTCTAGCTAACTCAAGCACAAAGTAGTTAGCTCTCTAGCTAACTGAGCAGGAAGCAATGTTCATGAACAGAGAGACCTCAAAAAGTAGTTAGCTAACAAACAATTTAGTTAGCTCCCAAAGGCAATCAGCTAGCTAACAAGGGATCTTAGTAGCTAGAAAGACAGCCAGCTAGCTCCCTAGTTAACTAAAAATAAGCATGGTTCGGCCAATACAGTTACAGGAAAAGTAGTTAGCTAAGAAATCCATTCAGCATGCTTTGAGAAACAATTTTTACATGATAAATCATCAAATATAGATTTAGTATTTTGAGAAATGAATGATCAATATTGAAGAACCATGATAAAAAATTTGACTTGAGGAAAAACATTTGGAATACAAATTCATTGGCTCATTTGAAAATGTTTTTCATGCTATAAGGAATAATACAATAGTTCATGCAAAGGTAGTTTTAGTCATTTATGAAACAATATTTTGTGATACTTTTGAAGCAAAAGTCCATTTGAAAAATTCATTTTCCCTTTTCAAAAACTTTGGACTTGCAAAATACAATCACATTACCTTCATTTTACCTTGTAATACCTTTCTTTTGATATGAAGAGTAATCCAATTTGGAGTAACATCTTCTTGATGATTTACCTGAAATTTGTTTAACTTAACCACAAAATCATTAGTATCATACATAATTGTTTTGTGATAATCAAAATCAATATGAGGTCAATAGAGGATCAATGGCTAGAGAGGCTAGCTGATGCTTTGAGATTCGTGATTTATAGGCTCTAGGCCACATTGACATTATTGGCTTTACTCCCCACTTAGGATGGTTGGGGACCCACATGGTTGGAATCTTATCAGATTATCATGAATTTGAATTTTTTCGCACTTGGTTCTTTATTTCTATTTTAGGAAAAACACTTTGGAAATTAGGCGATCGGGGCCATTCATCATGATGATAGGTAACGAGCGCACTTGGGCTGGGTGTAGAGGTAGCTCTGTTCTGTAGAGGTTCAAGGATTCCTCGATTCTGCTAAGGCATAAAAGTAACTCAGTCTGACTGGAGCATGAAAATAGCTCGATCCGGCCAAGGTATAGGAGCGGCTCGGCCTGGTCGAAGTATAGAGATAGATCAATCTAGCCGAGGTATAAGGATAGCTCGGTCTCGCTGAGATGTATTGGCTTGGTCTTTTTTTGGATGCAACAATTGGTGGATCAAAAGTCGAAAGTAATCCCAACCTTTTCATCATACGCATAGATATTGATGTAATAACAATTCTATCCTGCATCATATGTCCCCCACTCCCTAGTCTGAACTATAAATTCGGGCATAGGGAGTAGAGTTCTAGATGGCTTCATTCAGATGGAGGATTTGACCTTGAAAAGGTGCGCAATGATGGCTTCATAAATGCCACGTTGCCACTTCATTATTTTTCTTGGTGGATGAAGTGAAAAACCCCTCATTTCTTGTGAATAATGATTTGGGGAGCAACACATGGCAAGTCTCTGCGCTTAAGACATCTTAGCTGGTAATTTGAAGATTTGGGGATCCTCATCGATGGTGCTCTGCCTTTCTGCTAGGACGGTTTAAAAAGAGGGTTGAGGAGAGCTATCTCTATCACACTATTTCTTGCTTCTTCTCCAAAGATTCATTTCTCAAGACTCTTGTGCTCCCCTTTGAAGCATATTCCTCTCAACTCAAAAGTATGAAAGGCCTGGGTGATATGGCTTCTGTGATGACCTCAGAGGATTCAGATAGAGTCCACCGAAGGTATAGGATTCCTCGAAAAATTGTTCTACGGTTATCGAAACCTGAACAGATGGTCTCAGAGCAGCCTGAGTATGGGATCTTATTTTACAAAGAGAGTTTGAAAGCAGGTCTTCGATTCTTCATCCACCCGTTGGTGAAGGAGATAATAAAGTTTTATAACATATGTCCAATGATAGTGGCTCCAAATAGTTGGCACAACATTATTGGATTCATATCGATGTGCAGCCGAACTGGGATAACAGCGATGCTTCCCATGTTCTAGATTTGCTACAGTTTGGTCTCCAGAAAGAGCTCTGAGTGGCCCTTTATTGGGCCTCAGAAGTCATTCAAGATGATTTCGGACACCCCACCTCCATAAAGGAATGAAAATCTCAGTTCTTCATTGCCGAAGGGAACACCGGATCGGATTTTCCCCAAGTATGGATGAGCTATGCTAAGGATTTGGAGGCCCACCCGGGGTTGTCTAAGCAAGAAAAGAAGGATTTGATCATCCTTCGTAGCGGTCGGATATTCTCGGCTAGTGTTCTTTTGGTGGAAGATGCACTTTTTTTAGCCCCGTTGATCCCCAAAGTAAGCTCTTGTCCCCTTCCTATGTTGATTATATCCGAGTGATTTTACTATAGACTAAGTTATCATCTGTTGTGTTTACAGTCAAAAGATTGGAGTTCATGGGCCAGATGAAGGGGGAGTTGGGCAAGCGCTAGAGAAGCACCGGCTCTGGGGAGAGGCACAAGTTTGAGAAAAAGCCCTGTCTTTCTGAGCCATGTTCAAAGGAAGCGAAGCAAACCAAGGCCGGCTGGCAATCCTCTACGCCGAAGAAGAAGAAGGAGATGGGAGTGTCAGTTGCAAGAGAGAAGTCTCCCCCATCAAAGGGGGAACCAATAGTAGAGGAGGGCAGGTGGTTGAAGAAAATTTAGAAGGAATCGTCAAGGTTTCCTTTCCACCAGTAATGCTGATACTGGATGATTCGGATGGGACACCGCCGACCGGATGGGACACATCCGAAGATAAAAAAATGCACTTGGAGGGGGTTAGCAGCCCAAGAGCGCCCTCTATATATGAAGGAGGACCCTTAGCTCCAACTGAGAAAATGAGGGAGGTTGGCATGAAAACTTAAGTACAGGAGGAGCTTCCTACCGAGGAACTCCCTCCTAAAGAATCAAGGGGAGTTGAAAGAGAAACCGAGGTATCGAAGGGATCGGAGGGAATAGAGCAGATGCTTGTGGCCCAAGGGGAATCTCCAAATGAGGAGGATGAGGTTCGGGAGGAGGCTCCACCAATCGAAGTATTAGAAAAAGGTATCGAGCAAACCAAAGCTTTTGAGGCTTCCTAGATCAAAGCTCTAACTGAAGAGGCCAAGTAGATTGGAGCTCCTCGAATCGAGGCCCTTCAGGTCAGTTATTCAGCAATAAACATGCTTTCACCTAATCTTGATGCTAAGGAAATGTTGGCCGCTTTGATGCGGTTTGTATTTTATAAGGGGGAAGGCTCTTTGGCGAGTGGACCCATTGAAGAGGATCTTGTTGATGCAGCGTTTGGGCAATCTGGTGTGCTGAAGGATATTTACCTTTTGCCCAAAATTAACAACCCTGCTCTTACGAAAATAGCAACAGCATATGCTTCCCAGGTAAGTTGGCATATCAAAACATCTTGCTTTTATTAGTTGATCTGGTTAGATTTCTCATCCTGCTTTATTTGTAGAATGCTTTAATGGTAAGATCATTGTACTGGCATTTAAATTTGGCTACAGGAGCTTGTGCTCAAGCCAAAAAAAAGGCTATTGACCTTCGAGGGAAGGTGGAATCGATCGACAAGTTTTTAGGGCTTTGGCATTAGCTCAGGAGGAGCTTAAGAAATCAGAGAAATCCAAGAATGATGCTCTAGAAAGGGCATCCAGGCTCCAGACTGAAGTTGATGAACTTTAAGGATTCTGTGAGCAATCTGAAAGGCTTGTTCAAAATTATTACAGTGCAGATCCGAGCATGCTCGAGAGATAGAGTCCTTGAAAAAGCTCTTCGATGAGAAGTGGGATGATGCACATAGGCATTTCGCTAATGAAAGGAGCAGCTTGAATAGAAGGCTTAATGAGAAGGAGAATAGATACAAGCAGCAGCAAGACCAGATTGCCAAACTCACTACCGATCTCGCTCAGTCTCAGCGAGAGGTCAAAGAGAGACAGTCGAGGGTCAATGACATCAAGGAGAGGATGCGTCAGTACAGGAAGGATAAGTTAAAGGCACGCGATAAGATCCAAGAGCTGAATGCAAAAATGGCTCGATGGGATGAGGAGGTATAGCATGTCCTTACTTCTTTTCATGTTTTTCTCCTTCAATCGTTATTACTCTGATTGATTTTGTGTCTCCAGGTGAGTAGGATGGGGTCTAAAGCTAAGAACCAATTAAGGGCTTTGAGAGAGGAGATGGCCTCAAGCTGCCGGAGGTGCTCCGAACTTGAGGGTCATGTGGCAAGGCCAAGAGACAGGCTGCTCTGGCCATGGAGGAGTATAGAAATTTTGCTCAGTTTTTAGATAAGCACAAGGCAGCCTATGTCGATGCATTCTAGTATGGAGAGGAGAAAATGCAAGTAAATATCTCTTAGAAATATCTGGAGTTAGACCTCTCCTTTTTGGAAGATGAATATTATGATACTCAGATACCGAGGACCGAGCTGTCTGCCGAAGTTGAGCACGAAGAGATCCCAGACATCGACTTTGAAGCCGTTCTTGGTACTAGCGGAGTCATGGATTCAGAAGTAGATAGCCGAGGGGAAGAAAGTCATCAACATGTTGCCAAAGAACCCGAGGTTCCTCGTCCAACCATGTTCAAAGTAGGTGAACCAAGTCAGTCTTCTCTAAATATCACTAAAGCTGCTCCTGAGGCAGAGCCTAAGTCCTAAAGATCGCTTCTGTAATCTTTCTTTTTCTTGTAACTAGAGAGGCTTAGTAGAGCCTCATTTGATGATATGAATAATTTTTTTGCTTTTCTTCATGTGTTCTATTGTTTTTGCATTGCATGTTAGATGGTCTTTTAGCTCATCCATGACTTGCCTAAACTTAGCTTATTATAAAGCCAAGTAAATAAACTAGTTCTTAGAAAATTTTTAACAACTTTGTCGAGATTGAAGAAGTCACTCGATCTAATTGAGACTAGCTCAACCAGATGTGCTGAGGTAGAGAATTACTTGGCTTTGCCAAAGTAAAGGAGAAAGCTCGGCTTTGCCGAGGTAAAGATAATAACTCGGTGTTTTTACCGAAGTAAGGGGATAACTCAGTCTTTGCTGAATAAACATTTTGCTCTCCTCAAGGCATTTACTTTATCGTTAATGCATAGTCTTTTCCAATGCGGTTTTGCTTTTTGTATACGTTAAGTATTTGATTGTTAGTGAATCGCAGAGGCTCTGCCAGGCTCGTTTATATCGAAAATAGTCCCTCGCATTTAAGTCTTCCGATTCGAGGTCAAGAGAAGATCTCTTGCCTTTAACTATTTTATGAGGAGAATTTTCTAGTATACCCATACCGAGTTTCACTAAGGTATTTACACGTGGTCTCGAATGTGATGCGATTATCGCGCCCTAAGTCCCGAAGTTTCCCCTTTTGTTAATGACTGCTCCCCATTTAACTCTATAAAAAGGGGAGAGCAGAGGATGCTTGAGCATACCCAAGAAAGCCTTCTTACTTTGTGAGCAGAAGGAAACCTTCATGGCCTTTTCCGCGTTGAAGTTGAGGGCTATAAGGTTGAGTTTTCCTTTTGAGATTTGGCCTGACCCCGATGGTTGGGGCAATGAAGAAGTTGTTGAAAAGCAAATTATCCTCAAGAGAGAGTTATGGAGGTCATATGGGGAGTGCAGAAGGAGGATAGAGGTCATATGAGGAGCGCACGGGGGTGCTTTCTACCTAGCTTCGTCCATCCATCGTGGAACCATGGAGACCATTAAAAATGCAATTTTTGATGGGCCTTAGTTTTCACAGGCTTTCTGTTGGCCCATATGGCAACCCAAGAGGGGGGGTGAATTGGGTTCTTTAAAAAATTTACCCTTTTAAAAATAATTTCTTAACGAAAGTGCACAAGTGAAGTGAATTAATAACTATTATGCACAATCAATTAATGCATAATTGACAAAATATTTTAAAAATAAGGTTAAGCTCCCCCTTAATGAGATAGCTCCCCCTATGTGTGTGCATATGTTAAGTTTATTGAAACTTTACTGCATATCTCAATTCCTTTTGATATAAATGTTCATTTAACATATATTATCTTTATTATCTTTTACCATTGTACATGCATATACAGATATCTCTTCTCTCCCTTATTTTATGCATATACAAATACCTCATCTCTCCCCCTTTTTTGTAATCAACAAAAAGTTAAGAAGGTGCAAATAGGTCTAAATTAATATCAAATGCCAGAATTAAGAAATTCATTCATTAAAATTCAATGCTTCAAAGATCAAGTATGATATTCATTAAGTATCTAAATGTTCATTACATAATTGCTTCATTACATCATTCAACTATAACAAACTATCATTCCTATTACATCAAGAAGCAAACTAAACATCAAAGTCTAATTACATCAAAATGTAAGTTAAGCATCAAAAACTAATAACATCAAAAAGTATCAAAATCTAAGAGAATCTAAGAAGTCTCTTAAGTTCTTCTAAAATCTTCTCCATTCCATCCTTTTGTATCTTAATAAAATCAGTTAATAACTTTTCTACCAAAGAAGTTGCCACAGTTACTTTCTCTTGTAACTCCACATTAAACTTTGAATATGTTTCAGAATCTCCTCCAATGTCCTTTATCTTCTCAAAAATTTGCATTAAAGGCAGGTGTCGGCTCCAAAATCTTAGGCAAAACTGGAGTCGACTCCAATAAGTATGGTGTCGGCTCCAAGATAGTTTCAGTGAAAAGATAAAGAGTTTTCAAGGATCTGAAACTTATCCAGATTGTCATTAAATTTTAAATTCATTCCAATGGATCACAAACTCCTAATTCTCCTCTAAGATAACAAAATATTTCTTCACTTAGGGGTTTTGTAAAAATGTCAGCTAATTGTTCATCAGTACTAACATAATCAAGACAATTGTTATTATTAGCTACATGTTCTCTAATGAAATGATATATAATTTCAATGTATTTTGTTCTTGAGTGTTGAATAGGATTTTTAGTCAAATTAATTGCACTAGTGTTATTCCATCTAATTGGAGTTTTATCAAGTGTTATACTATAATCTTCAAGTTGTCGCTTAATCCAAAAGATTTGAGCGCAGCAACTTCCAGCTGCAACATATTCAGCTTCAGCAATTGATAATGCAACTGAATTTTGCTTTTTGCTAAACCAAGAGATTAAGTTACTTCCTAAAAATTGGCATGCACTACTTACTTTTTCTATCCAATTTACAACCAGCATAATGGGAATCAGAATATGTAATCAAATTTAACGTTGAGTCTCTAGAATACCATAATCCTACATTTTAGTTCCATTTAGATATCTAAGTATTCTTTTTACTGCAATTAAGTGAGATTCTTTTGATTTAGATTGATATCCTGCACATAAATATACCGCAAACATAATATCAGGTCTACTTGCTATTAAGTAAAGTAGTGAACCGATCATACCTCTGTAATATTTTTGATCAACAGGCTTACCATCTTCATCTTTATCTAACTTGCATGAAGGACTCATTGGTGTTTGAGAGGTTTGACTTGTTCCATACCAAACTTCTTGAGAATTTCTTTTGTGTACTTTATTTGGTTGATGAAAATTCCCTCTCTTTCTTGTTTGATTTGAAGTCCTAAGAAGAAGTTGAGTTCTCTCATCATGCTCATCTCAAATTCATCCTACATTAACTTAGCAAATTCTTGACACAAAAGATTGTTAGTAGCACCGAATACAATATCATCTATATAAATTTGTAATACCAATAAATCTTTATTTTTTCTTTTCAAAAATAGGTTTTATCAACATTTCTCTAAAAAAATCATTTTCAATTATAAATTTGCTTAATCTATCATACCAAGCTCTAGGTGCTTGTTTTAAACCATAAAGTGCTTTGTATAATTTAAAAACATGGTTTGAAAATTCATGATCTTCAAAACCTGGTGGTTGTTCAATAAAAAACTTTCTCATTTATAAAACCATTTAAAAATATACTTTTAACATCCATTTGAAATAAATTAATGTTCATATGATATGCAAATGCAAGTAATAGTCTAATTGCTTCTAATCTAGCTACAGGTACAAAAGCTTCATCAAAATTAATTCTTCTTCTTGATTATATCTTTTTGCAACTAACTAGCTTTATTTCTAATTACTATGCCATTTTTATCTAATTTATTTTTAAATACCCATTTAGATCCTATAACAGAATGACCTTTGGGTCTATCAACTAAGGACCATACATTATTCCTAGTAAATTGATTTAATTCCTCTTGCATAGCTAACATCTAATTACTATCTTTTTTAGCTTCTTCAATAGTTTTGGGTTCTATATGAGACACAAATGCAAGATGATTTTTGATATTCCTCATTGATAATCTAGTTCTTACTCCTTAAGATGGATCACCTATGATTAAATCCTTTAGATGACTATAAGCATATCTCCAATCTCTAGGTAGATCTACGTCATTACGAGTAGTATCAATAACATTATCCTTAGGTGAGTCATCATCTTTAGCTTCTGGTTCATGATCTGAAGATACATCTATATTCAATTTTTCAATATCACTTTCAAGCAAAATTGTATCTTTCTCATCATCAATCTTCTCAGAACTTAATGCTAAAGACTCATCAAATACTACATGAATTGACTCTTCTACAATTAAATATTTCTTATTGAACACTCTATATGCTTTAATAGATATTGAATAACCTAAAAATATACCTTCATCAGATTTAGCGTCAAACTTCCCAAGATTGTCCTTACCATTATTATTAATAAAACATCGACAACCAAATGCATAAAAATAACTAATGTTAGGTTTTCTATTGTGCCATAGTTCATAGGGAGTTTTCTTAAGAATTGGCCTAATTAAATCTCTATTAAGGATGCAACATGCTGTGTTTATAGCTTCCGCCCATAAGTACTTTGGGAGTTGGCTTTCACATAGCATGGTATGGGCCATGTCTTCTAATGTTCTATTTTTCCTTTCTATGACTCCATTTTGTTATGGTGTTCTAGATGCAGAAAAATTATGATGAATGCCATTTTTAATACAGAAATTTTTAAATTGATGATTTTCAAATTCTGTGCCATGATCACTTCTAAGAGACATTATGGTAGTATTTTTTTCATTTGTGACTTTCTTGAAGAATTTTAGGAATATCGAGAAAGTCTCATCTTTGTGAGCTAAAAATAATATCCAAGTGTATCTAGAATAATCATCTACTATCATAAGACCATATTTCTTTCTTCCTAGACTAGTGGTTCTAGTAGGTCCAAAAAGGTCCATATGAAGTAGTTCAAGTAGCCTAGTAGTTGAAACAATATTCTTGGATTTGAAAGAATTTCTAGTTTGTTTTTCAAATTGACATGCATTACAAATTCTATTATTTTCAAAATCTAGTTTTGGGAGTCCTTTAACTAAATCAATTCTAATTAATTTTTAAATTAGGTATGTACTTGCATGACCTAATCTACGATGCCATAGCCATCCAATCTCATTTACCTTAGTATTATCAGCAATTAAGCAATGGTTACTTGTAGACAAATTATCTAAATCAATTAAGTATACATTGCCATTTTTATTTCCAACAAATATAATGCTACTGTCTATGGGATTAGAAACAGTGCAAATAGAAGCTTCAAAGGAAACTTTGAAACCTTTATCACACAATTGGCTAATGCTAATTAAATTTTCTTTAAACCATCAACATATAAAAAAAATTTCTATAAAAGTGGATGGAGTTATTTGAATTTTACCAAAGCCCATAATTTGACCTTTGTCATTGTCTTCAAAAATAACAACTCCTCCTCTTTTATCTTTAAGGATGATGAATTGCTCCTTGTCACCCATCATGTGTCTTAAGCAGCCACTATCAAGGTACCATTTTCATTTTGATCCTTTGGCCGCAAGACACTCCTGCAAGATAATCAAATCTTTTTTTAGGTACCCAAGCTTTCTTGGGTCCTTCATGGTTAGTCGCAATAAATATTGTTCCTTTAGGAACCCATATTTTCTTTTCTTTAACCATTAAATTCTCATTAGATTTTCTGAAGTTGCATTCATAAGATTTATGTCCTTTTTTGTTACAGCAATAACATGAAACATTATTTTTGGCTGTTTTCTTAATAAAAAAATTATTTACAAATTTTTGTTTCATGTGAGGTCTATAACCTAATCCGGCTTTATCAAAAATAGCTCTTTGATTACTTAAAAGTAAATTTAATTTTTCTAAGCTATAAGCAAATCTATCAACAATATTCTTATATTTATCAGTTTCTTTTGTTAAGTTAATATTTTCATTAGAGATTGATTATTTTTCTTTTAGCAAAACTTCATTTTTAGATTTTAGATTTTTGACTTTAAGAATTAGTTCATTTTTATCTTTGAGAAGATTTAAATTTTCAGTTTTCAAAGATTTGTTTTTAATTCTCAAAATCTTAAAATCACTGATTAATTCATTAAACGCATCATACAATTTATCAAATGTAAAGTCATCATTAGGAGCTTCAGAACTTACCTCATTGTCGTCATTCGCCATGAAGCATATGTTAGCAACCTCTTTTTGTTCTTCTTCGGATGAAGACTCTTTACTATCGCTCCAAGTTGCAACATAGGCTTTCTTTTTCTTCTTGTATCCCTTCTTTAATTGAGGACATTCAGATCTAAAGTGCCCCAATTTCTTACATTCATAACATATTAAGGGGTCTTTTTCTTGTCCTTATCCTTTTCTTTTCTCTTTCTCCTTCTAATTTTATTCCAGACTTTCTCTTATAGAAGGGTCTCCTTCTTTGCATAAATTTCTTAAATTTTCTAGCAAGGAGAGCTATCTCATCATCTTCATCATCATCTTCACTGCTGCTCTTCTCATTTTTTGCAGCCTTAAGTGCAATTGTTCTTTTCTTTATCACCTCTTCCTCTTGATGTTGTTTCATTGTTAATTCATCGGTCATCAAGGATCCAAGGAGCTCCTCCAAAGGTAGAATATTCAAGTCTTTGGCTTCTTGGATTACAGTTACTTTTGCTTCCCATGATCTTGGAAGAGATCTAAGAATTTTGCGCACCAAATCAGAATTAGTATAAGTCTTACCAATACTTTTCAAACCATTAACAATATCTGTAAATCTAGTGTACATGCATGTGATTGATTCAGTTTGTTCCATGCTAAACAATTCATAATTTTGGATTCTTTTACTTGGTTAGTACCCTCATGGGTAACTTCTAATCTATCCCATATTTCTTTGGCTAAAATGTAAGTAGATATTCTGTTGAATTCATTTGCATCCAAAGAATAATATAAAACATTCATGGCATTGGCATTAAGCTGAGCCATTTTTCTATCGTTCTCATTCCAATCCCTTTCGGGCTTAAGAACTATTGAACCATCTACAATATGTGTGGGTATACTAGATCCATTTGTAATGACACTCCACAATTCATAATCTAAAGCTTGAATGAAAATCCTCATTCTTGCTTTCCAATATGAATAATTAGAGCCATTAAACAAAGGTGGTCTATTAGTGGATTGACCTTCAGCAAAAGATGATCCAGCTTGTGTTGCCATTGGATCTTTAACTCTTGATTGTTAGATCAAATAAAAATGAGCACAAGCTCTGATACAAATTGTTAGCCCAGATAGCAACCCAAGAGGGGGGGGATGAATTGGGTTCTTTAAAAAATTTACCCCTTTAAAAATAATTTCTTAACGAAAGTGCACAAGTGAAGTGAATTAATGACTACTATATACAATATGAAGAAGATAGAAAGAGAGAGTCAAAGGCACGATAAACACAAAGATTTATAGTGGTTCGGTGTTAGCCACACCTACGTCCACTCCCAAGCAACTCTTGGGTCCACACTATAATCCCCTGATTACAGTTGAGTTATTTTACAAGCTCACAACTCTAACTTATTGTTTTACACGGGGTCACAATGAACCCAGCCAGTTTTCACAGGTTTACCAGCACAAAACCTTAACCCAAGCTAAACTAGCTTGTCCCTGAGGTAAACTACCTCAACTAATTCAATCCCCTGATTGAATTAGTAAACAGCAAATCAAGATAATGTTTACAACAAAGTAAAGCTCCTTAAATGAGCAAATATGCAATGTAAATAAATAAGGGTAAGAAAAGCTAATTGAAGCCAAGTGGATTTGAGCTTTTCTTCTTTTCTTTTTTCCTCCCCTCTTTTGAATGGTTGGATCAAGCTTCAGCTCTGATTCTTGACAAAAATCTGTTGGAGAGAACTTTGAGGAAATAGGGCTTTTGCTCTTCTTCTCTTCTCCTTTAAAAATCCTTCGAATTTAAACTTTTAGGGCTTAGGATTTCTCTTAAATCTCTCTTTGAATGATAGATGTGGACTCAGAGATTTTTCTCTCCCTTTTTCACTGGATATATCTCTCAATTTTTTTTGATATTTTTCCTCTTTTTCTTCCTTTTTCTATCTCTTATGTCGAACGGACGAATCCCCCTTTTTATAAAATTTTAAATCCAAGATTAGGTGAGAAAATAGCCATTGAAATGTACCTTGGATGATTCTCCACACAAGAAAAAATATTCGTTGAGAGTTAGGTGAAAAAATATATCCGTTAGAGCTGATCTGGCACTTTTAAAAATCGTCTTTGATACGTTGGAGTTGGCTCCAACTTTTTAAGTGTCGGCTCCAGTTCGTCTTTCCAAAAATAGCAAAAAATTGATTCAACATGGAGTCGGCTCCGACTTTACAAGGTGTCGACTCACCGCTGACTGGAGTTGGCTCCTGATTTCTGAAGTGTCGGCTCCAAGAATTGCTCCGAAAACATAGTCTCTATGAATCAGGTTAGAGTTAGCTCCCAAAATCCATATATCGGCTCTGACTTCTGAAGCAGAAAATAGTTTTTCTGTATCTCAGGTTGGAGTCGGCTCCGCTAGGTTGGGTGTTGGCTCTGAACTGTGCCAAAATTCTGAACTGTTCCGATACGCTCTGGAGTCGGCTCGAGTGGTTCTAGGTGTCAGCTCCAAGTTCTGAACTTAAATAAATTCCATTAAAATTCAATTCAAAACTAATTTCTAAGTACCATTTGGATAAATAACCGATCTTAATTCCTGAAACACTTATCAAATCTATCAGAAACGCAAGGAATATACTCATGGTTTTTGTTAATCATCAAAATAAATAATTGGGTAAATAATTTCTTAATAATTTTCCCAACACTTTCCTTCATCCTTGGTAGCCTTAATTGGGTGCCACTTTGGATCTCTCAGTTTATCCGTCTGAAGATCCATAGGATGGCTTCCAAGGTGAAAGAAGGCCAAAGGTAAGTTCCTCCAGGCTACTTTCTATATCATTGCTCGATGCCTCGGAGGTCTCATTTCAACAGAGTTATCTTATCTGATTTCTCTAATTTCTGAAGCATAGGTAGGAGCTATGTTGATGCAGTGTTATCGGCTGAACTTGTTTGTCCAAGCATTTTCTTTTATTTCCTGTGTTGTAACACATATGTAATGCCTTACAAGAGGTTGTAACTCTTTGTAATTGAAATAAAAGAATTCTTTCTTTTCATATATCTATTTCTTTTTGCTGTTCTATTTCTTTTATGCTAAATGTCAGTTTTCCCATCATACCGATGTCCTTGTATCATCCTGACATATGAATCATTTGTATACTTTGGATTGAATGGGGTGTGGGACAAAGGCTTGGGCCTACTGAGATATAGAAACACCCAATAGGGCACCTCTTCGCTAGGGGTAGACATTTGAATGGTCGCATCCGATTAAATGAAGTGCCTATAACGACAAGAGCGCTTTAGGGATTTGGCTTTTGCCAAGTATTTTGATGATTCAGTTTAGGCTTGCCGATGTGCGTCGGATTATGTTGATCCTTCATGGATAGAGCGCATGATTCATCTTAGGCTATAGGAAAACCTGGGTAGACTTGCTGGCTCTTGATGAAAGTTTGGTCATGCCGAAGATCCTTGAAAGTTTTTTACCTAGTTAATTGAATTTGTAATAAATGATCTGGTCATGCCAAGGGATGAAGAAATCTCTCAGTCCTGCCAGGCTTGGAGAAATTATTTGATCCTGCCGAGGCTTAGAGAAATTACTCGGTCCTACCGAGGCTTGAAGAAATGGCTCGGTCTTACCGAAGCTTGGAGAAATGGGTTGGCCTGGCCGAGGTTTGGAGACAGATCATATTTCGCTTGGTGCTGCCAAGATACAAAGAAAATCCCTTGGGCCTATCGAGGGTGCTCGATCCTGCCGAGTCTTTGTTGATAATTTTATTTGGCCCTGCTAAAGTTTGAAGAAAGCCCCTTGGACCTACCGAGGGTGCTTGGGCCTGCCGAGTCTTTGTTGATATTTTACTTGGCCCTGCCATGGTTTGGAGAAAGCCCCAAGGACTTACTGAGGGTGCTCGAGCCTGTCGAGTCTTTGTTGATATTTTACTTGACCCTACCAAGCTTCAGAGAAAGCCTCTCGAACCTGCCGAAGGTGGTCGAGCCTGCTAAGTCTTTGTTGATATTTTACTTGGCCCTACCAAGGTTCAAAGAAAACCCCTTGGACCTGCCGAGGGTGCTTAGGCCTGCCGAGTCTTTGTGAGGGACCCATAGGTCGGTAGTCGGGTGAAGCCTATCCCTTATCAAAGACTTCTTGAGAAAAGTGATCAGAGCATAAATGTTGCAATTCTAAAAATAAATCTCATTATTATTAGTAGTGTGAGTTCAGTGGGAGCATACTTTACTGATGATATATTTGAAGGTTGTTGAACTCCATGTTCGAAGGACAAACTTTTCGTCCAGATCCTAGAGTTTGTAAGTGTCGGGCCTAATGACCTCTGCAACTTGATAGGGGCCTTCCCAATTTGGGGATAGCTTTCCTTATTCTTATGGTTTGGAGAAAAATGCATTGTGGAGTACAAGATCAACAGGATGGAAGTATTTCCTTTGGCTCGGGAAGAATGGTAACGAGCTACTCTTTGTTGATAGGCTGCCATTCGGATTTGGGCCTTCTCTTTGACTTCTTCTATCAAGTCAAGATTGGTTCGGAGCTACTCGTCATTTGACTCCTATGAATAACTTTCCACCCATGGTGAAGGTAGTCCTATCTCCACAAGAATGACAGCTTCCATGCAGAAGGCCATTCTAAATGGAGTCTCGCCTATGGGGACCCTCTGAGTGGTTTGGTAAGCCCACAAAACGTAATGAAGCTCCTCTGCCCATCTTCCTCGTGCCTTGTTGAGTTGAGATTTGATTCGCTGCAGTAAGGTTCGGTTGGTTATCTCGGCCTCTCCATTGGCTTAGGGGTGCCCGACCGATGTGAGCCGATGATAAATGCCATGATCTTCATAGAATTATTGAAACTTGGGATTGTCGAATTGTCTTCCATTGTCAGTGATAATAGTGTGCGGAAAGCCGAACCGACAAATGATGAATCTCAAACAAAATCCCTAGCTCAAGCCTCAGTTATCTGAGCAACTACCTTGGCCTTGACTCACTTGGTAAAGTAATCAATTGCTACAAACAGAAACTTTCTTTGTCCCGTAGCAAGAGAAAAAGGACTGAGGATGTCCATTCCCCACTTAGCAAAGGGCCAGGAAAATAATATAGGTGTCAGGTGAGCGGAGGGAAGCCTCTAGATGTTTGAATGTCGTTGACATGAGTCATAGGCTCAAACAAAATCGTCAGAATCCTTCTACATGGTTGGCCAATAGTACCCTTGGCGCAGCACTTTATGGCATAAAGCTCAGCCACCAAGATGATTGCCACAGATGCCTTCATGGACCTTCCAAAAAGCATAATCAACTTTCGATGGTCGAAAGCATTTGAGTAACGACATAGAGAAAGATCGTTTGTATAGCTAGTCATCGAGCAGGACATAATGAGTCGCTTGCATCTTCAACTTTCTTGCCTCCTTTCTATTGGTCAGGAGCGATCCTTCTTTGAAATAATTGAGAATTAGATCGAACCAGGAGGGTTCAGCCTTAATCTACATCACTCGATCAGTGTCAGCAATGCTAAACTTTTCAAGGATTTTCAAGTGAAATTTCTGCTCAAGATCCATCAAATCCATAGTTGCTAGGTGAGATAAAAGGTCGGCACATGCATTCTCTGTTCTAGGAATTTGAATGATTTCAAGTTTAGAAAAATGAGCAAACAAGTCGTGCACCTTTTGGAGATACCAAACCCTATTTGGTTCCCGAGCTTCAAATTCTCCCCGCACTTGGCTTGAAACTAGTTGGGAGTCGGTGTATGCATTCAGTCTCCTTACCTTCAAGTCATGGGCAATCCGAAGTCCGGCAAGCAAAGCTTCATACTCTGCTTCATTATTAGACATTGGGAAGGAGAAGCAGATATCGTACTCAAAGGCCACACCCTTTGGACTGGTGAGGACCAAGCCGGTGCCTGAACCATTAATGCTGGAGGATCCATCTGCATGAAACAGCCATAGAGCTTCGGGCTTCGATTGCTCGGAAGTATCCGATGTGGAACCATCCTCTAGTATGGTACACTCAAGAAGAAAATCAGCTAGATTTTGTGCTTTGATAGCTGGACGAGGCTGATACCGGATATCATGTTCACTCAACTCAACGGTCCATTTGGTCATCCTTCCCAACACCTCCGAGCGATGAATGATTGACTTGATAGGCTGGTTAGTTAGGACCACCATAGTATGTGCTTGAAGATAAAGCCATAACTTCCGAACAGATGTTACTAAAGGCAACACCATCTTTTCAATCTGGGTGTACCTTGTCTTGGCGTTCCGAAGTATTTTGTTGACATAATAAATTGGCTTTTGGATTTTGCCTTCTTCTCGGACTAGCACAGACTCGATGGCATTCACTGAGACCACCAGGTACAAGTACAGGGTCTCCCTAAGCCTTAGGCTATTGAGAAGAGGTGGTGAACTGAGGTATTTTTTGAGGTCCTCGAAGGATTTCTGATACTCTGAGGTTCACTGGAAATTCTTGGCTGATCGAAGTGCCTTGAAGAAGGGCAAACATCTCTTGGCTGACCGAGCGATAAAGCGATTGGGGGCCGCTATCCTTTCGGTAAGGCGTTGCACCTCCTTGACCGACTTTGGGGATGCCATATGCTGAAGAGCTTGGATTTTCTATGGATTTGCTTCAATGCCTCGCTAGGAGACCATAAAGCCCAAGAACTTTTCAGAGTTGACTCCGAAGGTGCATTTGGTTGGATTTAGCTTCATCTGATACCTCCAAAGCATCGCGAAGCTTTCTATAAGATCATCATTTGCTGGGATTCCTTCTTGCTCTTAACTAGCATGTCATCAACATAAACCTCCATATTTCGACCGATTTGTCCTTTGAAGACCTTATTAACTAGTCTTTGGCAGGTTGCGCCTACATTTTTAAACCAAAAGGCATGACTCGGTAATAATAAATACCTCGGTCGGTAATGAAGGCGGTCTTTTCTTCATCCTCGAGTGCCATCTAAATTTAATTGTAGCCTGAATAAGCATCCATGAAAGTCAGCATCTGGTGGATCGAAGTAGCATCCACAAGTTGATCAATTCGGGGTAGAGAAAACTGTCCTTTGGGCAAGCCTTGTTGAGGTCCGTGAAGTCGATGTAGATTCTCCATTTGTCATTCGACTTCTTCACCATGACAACATTCACCAACCAATCGAAATAGTTCACTTCTCAAATGAAGTTAGCTTTAATGGGCTTGTCAACCTCCTCTTCGATGGCCTTTTGATGCTCGGGAGTGAAGCTTATTTTCTTTTGCTTGACTGGCCGAAACGTCTCGTCCACATTAAGATGATGGACAAGGATATTCAGGGTAATTTTCAGCATATCCAAAGCAGACCAGGCGAAAACGTTAGCATTCCTTCGGAGAAAATCGACCAAATCTTGCCGAGGCTTCTCCTTCAATTGTGACCCGATCCTTATGCCTTGGTCCGGCTGAGCTTCATCAAGCAGCACCTCTTCAAGCTCTTTGGCTGGTTCTCTCCGCTGCTCAGCAAAATCCTCTTGAGCATCCAGCTCATCAACCTCAGGCCTTCTAGACTAAAGATCGGCAACGAAGCAGTACCAAGCCACAGCTTGATTTTCTCGGACTATTTCCACTCCCTATTCTATGGAAAACTTCATGGTGAGATGAGGGATGAATATAATAGCTTTAATGGACATCTGTCCGGGCCTACCGAGGATTGCATTATAGGAAGATCGAAGCGTGGTTACTAGGAAGTCCGTGTGGATAGTGGCTATACTAGGCCAAATGCCCGTCCAAACCAACAATGTAATGACTCCCTCGGGGGTAATAACATCACCAGTGAACCCCACCAAGGTAGAGTCTATGGTCCAGAGATCTTCCATCCGCAATTTACAAAAGCATCAAAGAATAAAACATTAACAGAGCTTTCACTATTAACTAAAATACGGTGTAGATCATAATCGTTCATGTTAAGAGATACAACCAAAGCATCATTGTATGGATATTGTATCTTCTGGAGGTTATCATCAGAAAAAGAAAGCTCATCAGTTCGGACCTTCTTTGATGGATTTTTTCTTCATCTAGTTGGGCCGATGAGGAGCTGATCGTTGCTATCATATTGACATTTCCAACAACTGATGGGTTCGGTAGAGGAGGTTGGCAAGGCTCAGGCTGACGGTCTCCTCCGTTGTTTGGCTCAGGAGCTCTTCTAAACCGGTCAGCCTTCCCTAATGGATAAGTTGCTCGATCTCATTCCGAAGCTGCCAGTACTCTTTAGTGTCGTGCTCATGATCCTGATGGAATCGACAATACTTGATCATGTCCCTCTAGACCATATTCTCTCGAATAGGTGACGGCCGAGGGATCTCGCACTCGATTTCCATCAAGATCTGTGCCCTTGGTGCAATGAGTGGAGTGTACTGATTGAACCTATGGGTTGGGCTTCAAGTTCAATCCCTGGGTGGCAACGGAGGAGCTCTCTGGCGATGGGGCAGACTTGTACGGCGAGAAGGCCAATTTCTCTTCGAGCCTTTGGACTCTTTCCTCTTTAATTGCTCGACTTGGGCTGACCTCCGTGACTCCTCAACCCTGGCATACTTATCCGCTAAAGCCATTATGTCAGAGAGGCTCTTTGAATAGTTAACCTCCAGGGCTAGATAGAAGTCACCCTCCTTTGATACTCTGCCTGCTAAGACAGACATGGCCACCTCATGGTAGAGGCGGTCTATCTCTAACATAGTCGTGTTTAAGTAGCTGAGATAAATCTTTAAAGACTCCCCCTCCCATTGCTTAACCTTGGAGAGGGAATCAGACCTCCATCCATGGCGGTGACTATTGACGAACTGACTGATGAATAGGCAGCTCAGCTCGTTGAAGGAATTGATGGAACTTGGCTTCAAGCTATTGAACTAGGTTCTAGCAGACCCCTTGAGAGTGAAGGGAAAGGCTTAGCATAAAATCACATCTAACGCTCTGTGGAACATCATGATGGATCAAAAGCCACTTAGATGGTCATAAGAATTAGTGGATCTATGGTACGGCTCGATGGTGAAAAGCTTGACATGGGAAGGGATCACTTTCTGCATGATCTCCTTGGAGAAGGGGATGCCCAGTTCTGCCTTCGGTTGGGCTATGGAGTTTGCTTAACGGTATCTAGCTCTTATCGCCACTCTCAATGCATCTCTTGGAGCTATCTTTGAACCTCCTCATCCTAGGTAGCAGGAGAGATGGGGCGAGGGGATCATGGCCACGACATCGAGTCATGGTGGGAGTACCCTAGAGAGAGAGATCGAGCTCATCTAGATCTAGGTGGACACAACTCTTGAGCCCTTTGCAGTGCTGGTTTAGGCCCTCTTTGGTTGGGCTACTGATGGTTGCTCATGACTTCGAGCGAGTTGGAAGAAGAAATCTTCGGAGGACCAGGGGCAGCGACCCCATCGGGGAGCTATGGAGCAGGGGTAGCCAGACAGAAAACTCCATGAAGTTCTTGCACCAGCTGGGCCAGAGCTTGAACTTGTTGGATCAGCATGGTGAATTGGTCCTGGGTGACCACAGTTGCCAGTGGCAAGAGTGTTTTGGCTGGTGGTGGGTGTGGAGGTGCCATATTTCTTGCAGGATCAGGCCTTTGGGAGGTGGTCTGATCTTGAGCATCTAAAGTTGCTCTCCTTCGATTGGCCATTGAAGGGTTGTTCTTTTGGTTTCAAGCCTTGTCTCCTTGATCACAAGTTTATGGGACTTGAGGCCCTTTCTCTAGCGCCAATCTGTTGTCGTAGAAATCCATTCTTTGACTCAGGTGCAGACCACCTCTGGACCCAGACGCCTGTCTCTTGCCTGGGTGGACCTGCAAGACAGTCCTCACGTAGAGAATGTTGGGGATGGCCTTCTGCGAAAGACCCTTCGATGCCCAAGTCAGTGGAGATTCATAGCAAGCAGATATGAGGAGAAGGCTCTTGCAAAAGAGTCCCTCAAGAATGGCCTCTTAAGGAGTTGGAAGCTCTGCTTGAGCTTCAATGGAGTTTTCAGTGAAAGAGTGAGCGTACCTGAAGAATTTTTAGACAGGGTATTTATAAGTTTTATAGGCTCTAGGCCACGTTCTGTATTATTGGCTTTACTCTTCACTTAGGATGGTTGGGGACCCACGTGGTGGGAATCTCGTCAGATTATCATAAATTTGAATTTTTTTGCACA
Source organism: Calamus simplicifolius (assembly GCA_900491605.1). Classification (NCBI taxonomy): domain Eukaryota; kingdom Viridiplantae; phylum Streptophyta; class Magnoliopsida; order Arecales; family Arecaceae; genus Calamus; species Calamus simplicifolius. The sequence continues at coordinate 134,436 of UESW01004829.1, read as the reverse complement.
TGGTCCTTTATTTCTACTTTGGGAAAAACACTTTGGGAATCAGGCGATCGGGGCCGTTCATCGTGATGATAGGTAACGAGCGCACTTGGGCTAGGTGTGGAGGTAGCTTAGTTCCACAGAGATTCAAGGATTCCTCAATTCTGCTGAGGAGTAAAAATAACCCAGTCTGATCGAAGCATAGGAATAGCTCGATCCAGCCGAGGTATAGGAGCGGCTCGGCCTAGATGAAGTATAAAGATAGCTTGATCTGGTTGAGGTATAAGGATAGCTCGGTCTAGCTGAGACCTATTAGCTGTCTTTTTTTGGATGCGACAACTGGTGGATCAGAAGTCGAAAGTGATCCCAACCTTTTCATTGTGCGCATGGATATTGACGTAATGATGATTTTACCCCGCATCAACCTTTATGAATGTCACAATAAATCGGTTTCAGTTTATCTTAAAGATATATTTTTTACAGGTTTGTAAGACATTATAATTGATTTATATTCATGTTTGCAAAATTCTAATAAACTTTTATATTTAATATTTTTTTCATAATTAAGTACAAGGATGTCATCTTCACAAAGTCGCAAGGGCATCAATCACTTCTTTGATGGGTCTATAAATTCGAAGACTACACTCAATGAATTCATCGATAAGTACAAAGATTCCTTTGAGAAAAGATATTAGATAGAAAATGAGAAAGATAATAAAACATTGCAAATGAATGCTTTCCTAAAAACATCCTCACCTTTTAAGAGACAAGCAGCAAAAAAATATATAAGGTGCATATTCAAAAAAATTTAGAATGAAATCCTTAAAATGGCTGCATCAAATGCTAAATTAATTAAAGAAGTTGACAACTATGTATATTTTATAAAGTTATTTAAAAGAATTGAAGTTGATTGAATAAAGAAGGAGATTATAAAATATTATGTCGTTTCATATGACAAAATTTTGGAGGATATCAAATCCCAATGTCGATCCTTTAAATTTAAGGGTTACTTATATAGGTATGCCTTATTGGTTTTTCATCAAAGTAATGTATTTTGTATCATAGATAAGTACTTCTTAAAGAGATGGTGCAAGGACATGAAATACTAATTCAATAATTTTAAAAGCAATACTTAATTTTGTGATAAAAGTATATAAAAATCATGGTACGTAGTCACATTATTTAAATTAAAATGTCTTATTTTATGTTTACAAAAATCTATTATATGTCATGAAATTCTAATACAAATGTGATATGTTATTGATTATAGATATACTTTGATGAGTCATCGAATGATGAAACTTGTAGAGATAACCTCCATATCTGAAGATGTATTTAATGTAGTGATGGATGATATACCACCATTATTCAGAAGAGTTGTAGATGCTAACTATGCAACAAAGCCAAGTACACAACTTGTAATCTAAGATCCTAACCAAAATAATATGAAAGGTTGTTCAAGAGAAAATAGAATTAAGAGTGAAGTCAAGAAGAAGTCAAAAGATCAAAAAAAAATTATGGATAAGACTTCCGTTAACGCTTCTTCTATGCAAAATCAAAGAAGAGCTAATATAAGTAAGAGGTAGACTTTCTATAAAGTAGTGAAAGTATCCAAAAAAAATAATTGAAAGCACTGTACCATCTTTTGATCCTTTTTTAGATGAGTTTGATGCTTATGTATGCAGTCAGCTAACACAGAAAAGGATATAAAATGCTAAACTTCCCTATAGTCTTGTATAAATTTATATTATCCAAAGAAATTTATAACAACATGTATTCGACATCTAATTGAATATGTTGATTTAAAATATGAATTTTAAGACTAATTTAAAGCATCAAAGACTAAAACATGAATAACAAATTTATGATACCCCTTGATATAATGAATGACATCCAATTACAAATTATTAGACCCCAACATGAAATAATAAAATGAAGGAAATAAATGCTCCTAAAAAGACTTTCCATCATCTATGGTCTAAATAATGATTCACAAAGTGTCACAATATACCATGGATGCTAGAAGATTATTGATATAGGCCGAAATATGATTATGATACCCAGTTAAAAAATTATGACACCCTAGTTAAAAACCTACGACACCCATTTAAAAAACATTAAGCAAATATTTCAACCCCTAATACCTAAATACCTATCATAAGTAGTTTGGATTATAACTCCCAGAGTGTCATAATGTGCCATGATTGCTAGATGATTACTGATATAGGTCGAAATAAGATTATGATACCCTCAGTTAAAAATTATGACATCCTAGTTAAAAAATTATAACATCCATTCAAAAACATTAAGGCAAAGGTTCCAACCCCTAATACCTAGAATACTTGTCATACGTGGCTTTGATTATGACTCTCAGAATATCATAACATGCTACGGATACTAGAAGATTACTGAAATAGGTCGAAACAGGGTTATGACACACCAGTTAAAAAATTACGAAATCCTAGTTAAAAAATTATGATACCCATGCATAAAATGTTAAAACAAACCTTTGAACCCCTTATACCTGGATTACCTATCACCTGTGGTCAGTATTGTAACTCTCAAAATGTCATGATACACCACTAAGTAAAAAATGATAAATAAATGCTAAAATAGGATTATGACACCTTAATTCTATACTTATGACATTCTAATTAAAAAACTATGGCACCCTATCATGAAACATAATATCCCTATATAATATCATGGCATCCATTCAGAAATTTGACATTCAGGAACAAAACATAACACCTAATATACAACAAACTTAATGTAATGAGACAATTATATTTACAACATTACTATTTGAAATAATTATACAATTTTTCTTTTCATTGATGCTTAATGTATAATATCAATTGAGTTACAAATTTATGTACCATATTACAGAAGTTCATGAACTAAAGAGAAAAAATATTACAAATATTTAACTTTTATGTCCTAAAATTTAAAAGCACTATCTATCTTTTGATTGAGGCTCTCTCTCAATAATTTTATTGCTAACTATTGCCGATATACACTAATATAATCTTCTATGAAATCCTAACGAACAAGCTTATCCCTGCGAGCAAGAAATTCCATGTATTTCAAACAATATAGTACGTAATCTAGTGAACCGGCAGGTTTAGAAGGATATTCAACAATTCCTTCAATGGACCATTTCATTACCTCTAGATTATTACAATATATATGGAACATTCGACCAAGTATATTTTGTGACTTCATTGCATCGGATTTGTACTTAGCATTGTGTTTTAGGGAATTTAGGTGCATGAATACCTTTCTTTTCATGTCAACTACAACCAAGTGCCAGTGCGAATTGTCTAAGTTGATAATAGTGAAAATAAATCGAAACTCCTTTTCTTCATCACTAACTCTTTCAAATATTATACTCCCAGCCATTCCTGTAAGTTCTTGAAATAGTCATATAGATGTCAGACACATCTTGGAAGCCATAACAGGTGCAATGATGCACTTATGATATTTATCTGAATGCTCTATCTAGTTCTTTCTAAGCAACTCTTGCCCGGCATCAATTATCTGGCGATGCAATACAAACTGATTAATAAAAAATAACATGATGTCATACAATTCTGAAATCAATATAAAAAATCTATCATAATATACTTCAAAATAACAAGAAAATAAAGTTATACTCCAATAATTACATCATCAATTATCATAATATTGTTAACGAGATCATAAATATTTCTCCATGTGATACTGCCTCCAAATTGATTGGTGTAGATGACCTCTGTAAAATGGATGAGCATAAAAGATATTATACATTTTGAAAGATAAATTAGAATACATAATAGAAAAAAAATATCACTTGCGAGCTGATGCTTTCTTTCAAAAAATTGTTGATCAAATTTTTATCCTCTTCAATTTATAGATGCAAATTTAATTGACCGGCCTATGATGTGCCCATTGTCTTGGACTTTTTTGTGGCTCGGCCTATTCCAAAAGTAGAATCCATTCTCAATTGTGAGGCCTTCTGCAGCCTAGGTTATTTTTTCACCCTCTTAATAAGTGAAAGGAACAGAAATATTTCTTTGTCCCCCTCGATATCCTTAGTTACAAGGGTGTCCCTCATTTTTTTCCACCATCCTAGGTTCATCTTGGCCCATGAATTCCACCACCTCCTCAATATCATCCCCCTCCTCTCCTTTGTCCTCTTCTTTATTTGCATTGCTCTCCTTTTTTAGCAATGAACTTAGGAGGTTCTTAACTATGGCAAGCCTCTTCTTAACATCTTCTAGTTCATTCTTCAACTCTGCATAGCTTGCATTGTTATTTTTTAGTTCCAAGGGCACTACTATTTCTAGAATGATAACCCACCACTCCTGTAGCATAGATACAATAGCTCTCTGCAAGCCAAGATTAAAAATAAATTAAATTTAAAATTATAATAATAATTTATTGTTTAAAATATTTATGATATAATGGATTATCTTACCAACTCATGATGTTGCATGTTGACAACCTAAACATTTTGCATCTTTAACTAACTTTCATACCACTTCAACAGCTTAAGTAACTTATTAGGGTATGTTAGGGCTCTTATTATGGTATACTCAATAAACTACACCTGTACATAATAATTTTATGCTTTAAAAATATAAAAAAAAAAATAAAGATAATTGCACTCTTTCTGCATATGAATGATTCTTACCACCAAAACAGTTGAACATCCAAAAAGTGTAGGCTGCCTCCTACCCTTTATCACATCTCTTTGATTGGATTGGCTCGTCAGCTCTGGTAGACCCATAAGAGTTAACTCCTTGATTGTGGAAGCCTAATCGATTTTTTTCAATTGAGATAAATCATCCAAGTAAGGGATCAGATATCTTGGACATGTTTGATTTGACTTTGGAGTCAAAAATATTGCAAACATGTATGCGATTCGAAGTTTTATGGTATCCTCAATATCCTTTTGTATCCTGGATGATTGAAGTTGCGCTATCAACTTCTCTAGCCCCTTATGCTGAAGATTTAATTTCCAGCCAAATCTTTGAAATAACCTACCCTTTTTGTTTTGACCTGCCATTGTAATCTTCTTACCATGGCATGGAAGACCCAAAATTAGTATCACTTCTTCAATACTGAATGTAACTATCTTGCCACAAAAAAATGAACTCGTTAGCTCCCTTGTGACATCTAATTATATTTGCAAGTAGTTGCCCATCGACTATGAATGGCTACATGTCGATGAAGGCACCAAACAGAGTCTTCCAAATTATTTCTAAATAAAGAGTAGAAAAACCCATCTTCCACACATTCTGAACGCACACTGTTGGCTTGCAATAATTTTTAAACAATTTTAAAGCCTTCACACTAGGTAGTGGAATAATTGAAAAATCATCTGAAACATAGAAAGAAAATAAATGTAAGATTATAAAAAAATAAATTCTAACTAACTATTATAAAAATTATAAGCCATCCTAGCTTAAATATGTGTAGGGTGTCATAATATTTGAACTATGGTATCATAAATTCTGAACTAGGGTGTCATAAAACAATTTTGGGCTAAATTACAATTGATTTTTTTGACCGTGACATATTATGGCATCGTAGGTGTCATAATTCACCCCACGGATAAAAGACCTTCTTGGTAGAAAAGTTCAATACAATCAGTTTCTTAAATATATACAATATATCATAATATTTGAATTAGGGTGTCATAAATTCTGAACTACGGTGTCATGAAACTATTTCAAGCTAAATTACAATTGATTTTTTTCACCATGGCATGTTATGACATTGTGTGTGTCATAATTTACCCCATGGATGAAAGACCTTCCTGGTAAAAAGGTTTGATCCAATTAGTTTTTTAAATATGTGCATGGTATCATAATATTTAAACTAGGGTCTCATAAATTATGGAATAGGGTGTTATAAAACTGTTTCGAGCTTAATTACAATTGATTTTTTTCAATGTAACATGTTATAATATCGTAGAGAAAGCATATTCATGTAGCCGACCTCATGTAGTTGGGAAAAGGCTTAGATGAGTTGAGTTGAGTTGAGTTGAGCATGTTATAATATCGTGGGTATGATAATTCATCCCACAAATGAAAGACCTTTCTGGTAGGAAGGTTTGATACAATCAGTTTCTTAAATATATGCAATGTATCATAATATTTGAACTAGGATGTTATAAAACTGTTTCGGGCTGAATTACGATTGATTTTTTCACCGTGAAATGTTATGACATCGTGGGTGTCATAATTCACCCCATGGAGGAAATACCTTCATGGCAGGAAGGTTTGATATAATCAGTTTTTTAAATATGTATAGGGTATCATAATATTTAAGCAAGGATTTCATAAATTCTGAACTAGGGTATCATGAAACTATTTTGGACTGAATTACAATTGATTTTCTTTACTGTGGCATGTTATGATATCATGGGTGTCATAATTCACCTCACGGATGAAAGACCTTCCTAGTAGGAAGGTTTGATACAATCAGTTTTTTAAATATGTGAAGGGTGTCATAATATTTGAACTAGGATGTCATAAACTATTTTGAGCTGAATTACTCTCGATTCATATAACCGTGACATATTATGACATCGTGGGTATCATAATTTAATCCATGGGAGAAAGACCTTCCTAGTAGGAAGGTTTTATACAATCAGTTTCTTAAATATATGCAGGCACTACAAAAAAGTATGGTTTTTGTGGCGAACATATTACGGCGAAATATTTTCATCGTTATATGTTTATCTATAACGGCGAAATACAAATTAAATTCGCCGTAACACCTCTTTATTACGGAAAAACTATTTTTGCCGTAATAAACTGCCTTATTACGACGAAAATTAATTTTCATCGTAATAGGGTACCGTAATATATTAGGATTTTATTTTTTTTATTTTTCTTTTCGTTTTATTACGGCAAAACTATTTTTCACCTTAATAAACTGACTTATTTCGATGAAAATTAAGTTTCATCATAATAGGATACGGTAATATATTAGGATTTTATTTTTTTTATTTTTCTTTTCATTTTATTACGGTGAAACATAGTTTTGCCGTAATAAAGCCTTATTATGATGAAAATTAATGTTCGTCGTAATAGGGTAGTAATATATTAGATTTTGTTTTATTTTTTATTTTTCTTTTCATTTTATTACAGTAAAACATAGTTTCACCGTAATAAACTGCCTTATTATAACGAAAACTAATGTTCATCGTAATAGGGTATGGTAATATATTAGGATTTTATTTTTTTTATTTTTTTTCATTTTATTACGGCGAAACATAGTTTCGCTGTAATAAATTGCCTTATTACGATGAAAACTATTTTTCGTCGTAATAGGATACGGTAATATATTATGATTTTATTTTTTTTATTTTTCTTTTCGTTTTGTTATGGCGAAACTATTTTTTGCTGTAATAAACTGCCTTATTATGATGAAAATTAATTTTCATCATAATAGGGTATGGTAATATATTAGGATTTTTTTCCTTTCATTTTATTTTTTGCCTTAATAAAATTCCTTATTACGATGAAAATTAATTTTCGTCGTAATAAGGTACGGTAATATATTAGGATTTTTTTTTCTTTTCATTTTATTACGGCGAAACTATTTTTCATCATAATAAACTGCCTTATTACGATGAAAATTAATTTTGTTGTAATAGGGTACCATAATATATTAGGTTTTTATTTTTTTTATTTTTCTTTTTGTTTTATTACGGTGAAACTATATTTTGCCATAATAAACAACCTTATTACGATGAAAAATATTTTTCATCGTAATAGGGTATGATAATATATTAGGATTTTATTTTTTTATTTTTCTTTTTCATTTTATTATGGTGAAACTATTTTTTGCCATAATAAACTACCTAATTATGATAAAAATTAATTTTTATCATAATAGGGTACGACAATATATTAGGATATTATTATTTTTACTTTTGTTTTATTACGGTGAAACTATGTTTCACCGTAATAAACTATCTTATTACAATGAAAATTAAGTTTCATCGTAATAGGATACCTTAATATATTAGGACTTTTTTATTTTTCTTTTCGTTTTATTACGGCAAAACTATGTTTCGCCATAATAAACTGCCTTATTACGACGAAAACTAAGTTTTATCGTAATAGGGTACTGTAATATATTAGGATTTTATTTTTTTATTTTTCTTTTCATTTTATTACGGCAAAACTATGTTTTGCCGTAATAAAGCCTTATTACGACGAAAATTATTGTTCGTCATAATAGGGTAAGGTAATATATTAGGATTTTATTTTTTTTTATTTTTTATTTTCATTTTATTACGGGGAAACTAAGTTTCACCATAATAAACTGCCTTATTACAACAAAAATTAATGTTCGTCATAATAGGGTACGGTAATATATTAGGATTTTATTTTTTTTATTTTTCTTTTTGTTTTATGTTTCGCCGTAATAAGATGCCTTATTACGATGAAAACTATTTTTCGTCATAATAGGACATGGTAATATATTAGGATTTTTTTATTTTTCTTTTCATTTTATTATGACGAAACTATTTTTCACCGTAATAAACTGCCTTGTTACGATGAAAATTAATTTCGTCGTAATAGGGTATGGTAATATATTAGGATTTTACTTTTTTTCTTTTCATTTTATTACGGCGAAACTATTTTTGCCGTAATAAACTGCCTTATTACGACAAAAATTAATTTTCATCCTAATAGGGTACTATAATATATTAGGATTTTATTTCTTTTTTCTTTTCGTTTTATTACGGGGAAACTATGTTTCACCGTAATCAACTGCCTTATTACAATGAAATTAGGTTTCATCGCAGTAGGGTATGGTAATCTATTAGGATTTTATATTTTTTCTTTTCATTTTATTATGGTAAAACTATGTTTCACCGTAATAAACTATCTTATTACGATAAAAATTAAGTTTCATCGTAATATGGTACGGTAATATAATAGGATTTTTTTATTTTTCTTTTCGTTTTATTATGGCGAAACTATGTTCCGCCGTAATAAAATGCCTTATTACGACAAAAATTAAGTTTCGTAGTAATAGGGTACGATAATATATTAGGATATTTTTTATTTTTCTTTTCATTTTATTACAGCGAAACTATGTTTAAACTGCCTCATTACGATGAAAATTAATGTTCATCGTAATAGGGTATGGTAATATATTAGGATTTTATTTTTTTATTTTTCTTTTCATTTTATTACGGTAAAACTATGTTTCGCCATAATAAACTACCTTATTACGATGAAAACTATTTTTCGTCGTAATAGGATACGGTAATATATTAGGATTTTTTGTTTTTTTGTTTTTCTTTTCATTTTATTACGGCGAAACTATTTTTTGCCATAATAAACTGCCTTATTACGATGAAAACTATTTTTCGTCGTAATAGGGTATGGTAATATATTAGGATTCTATTTTTTTTATTTTTCTTTTCCTTTTATTACAGTGAAATTATTTTTTCGTAATAAACTGCCTTATTACGATAAAAATTAATTTTTATCGTAATAGGGTACGGTAATATATTAGGATTTTATTTTTTTCTTTTCATTTTATTACGGTGAAACAATGTTTCACCGTAATAAACTGCCTTATGACGATGAAAATTAAGTTTCGTCGTAATAGGGTATGGTAATATATTAGGATTTTTTTATTTTTATTTTCATTTTATTACAGCAAAACATTCGCCGTAATAAACTGCCTTATTACGATAAAAATTAAGTTTCATCATAATAGGGTACGGTAATATATTAGGATTTTATTTTTTTATTTTTCTTTTCATTTTATTACGGCGAAACTATGTTTTGCTGTAATAAAGCCTTATTACCACGAAAATTAATGTTCGTCGTAATATGGTACGGTAATATTTTAGGAATTTATTTTGTTTTCTATTTTTCTTTTCGTTTTATTATGGCGAAACTATGTTTCGCCGTAATAAAATACTTTATTACGATGAAAATTAATATTCGTCGTAATAGGGTACGGTAATATATTAGGATTTTATTTTTTTACTTTTCTTTTCATTTTATTACGGTGAAACTATGTTTCACCGTAATAAACTAACTTATTACGATGAAAACTTTTTCATCGTAATAGGATACGGTAATATATTAGGATTTTTTTATTTTATTTTCGCTATGTTTTGCCATAATAAACTGCCTTATTACGACGAAAACTATTTTTCATCGTAATAGGATACGGTAATATATTAGGAATTTTTTTATTTTATTACAGAAAAACTATTTTTTGCCGTAATAAACTGCCTTATTATGACAAAAATTAAATTTTGTCGTAATAGCGTACGGTAATATATTAGGATTTTATTTTTTTTCCTTTTCATTTTATTTTGGCAAAACTATTTTTTGCCATAATAAAATGCCTTATTACGATGAAAATTAATTTTTGTTGTAATAGGGTACGGTAATATATTGGGATTTTATTTTATTTCTTTTTGTTTTATTACGGCGAAACTATATTTCACCGAAATAAACAACCTTATTACGATGAAAATTAATTTTTGTCGTAATAGTATGCGGTAATATATTTGGATTTTATTTTTTTTTCTTTTAATTTTATTGCGGTGAAACTATGTTTCGCTGTAATAAATTGCCTTATTACGATGAAAATAAAGTTTCATCATAATAAGGTGAGATAATATATTAGGATTTTTTTTATTTCTCTTTTCATTTTATTACGGCAAAACTATGTTTCACCATAATAAAGCCTTATTACGATGAAATTAATGTTTGTCGTAGTAGGGTATGGTAATATATTAGGATTTTATTTTATTTTTTATTTTTTATTCATTTTATTAGGGTAAAACTATTTTTTTGCCATAATAAACTGCCTTATTATGATGAAAATTAATTTTTTGTTGTAATAGGGTACAGTAATATATTAGGATTTAATTTAATTTTTTATTTTTCTTTTCGTTTTATTACGGCAAAACTATGTTTCACCGTAATTAACTGCCTTATTACGATGAAAACTATTTTTCATCATAATATGATACAGTAATATATTAAGATTTTTTTTTTTTATTTTCTTTTCATTTTATTATGGTGAAACTATTTTCACCATAATAAACTACCTTATTACGATGAAAATTAATTTTCATCGTAATAGGGTATGGTAATATATTAGGATTTTATTTTTTTTCTTTTCATTTTATTACGGCGAAACTATTTTTCACTATAATAAACTACCTTATTACGATGAAAATTAATTTTCATCGTAATAGGGTACGATAATATATTAGGATTTTATTTCTTTTTTTCTTTTCATTTTATTACGGTGAAACTATGTTTCGCCATAATAAACTGCCTTATTACGATAAAAATTAAGTTTCGTCGTAATAGGGTATGGTAATTGTTAGTAATAGTACCCTAGGCCTATTGTATGGACATGGTATTTTGAATATTTATAAATATTTACTATTATCATAATTTGCATGTTTATTATATAATAATGTCCTTGAATAATATTATGAATTATTCTAAATGTCCCTAATCGGTTATTGTTGTGGGAATAATAATAAATTAAGATTAGTATAAATTTGATTGATATTCATGGGATGAATATGTGTATGAGATACAAATCAAATTTATATGTATTTATTGAGAATAAATATTGGACAAGACCCGCCTTGAGATTAATACATGGATCAAAGTCATAAGTTAATCTCTAGTAGTTGTGTCATTAAATCCTTAGACCTGAGATTGCCATAGTTCTCAACATGAGGAATATTATGTTTTGACATAATCAAACGTTGTGATGATTATAAAGATTATGATTGAACATAATAAGAATCATGTAGTGAGATGTGAGTGATTAAGATGGAATTTGTCCCTCTTATTATAAGAGAGATATCTCTGGGCCCCTCGATGATTGAGACTGAGAAATGCATGGCCATGCTCAAATAAATTGATGGAGATCAATATCATTTGTTTAGTCAGTCTAATTGGGTTTCGAAAAATTAAAGATAGAGAGATATAAGGTTGACTTTATCCATGCCTTATATTCTATCAAGATATCATGTGACAAAAGGATTATGTTAATAGCTACTTTAAGGTTGTCTCGGAACATGAGCTTTTCATTTAACTTGGGTAGTCATAATGTCTTGCTAGAGGCCGCTTATGACTTGTAGGTTCAAAATGTGATTTAGGCCTACTGCCAACGTTAATTGAACCTATAGGGTCGCACACTAAGAACGGACAATAATGGTTACGATTTGTTACTCTCTATATAATTTAAAATGATGAGATTATTTTAAATTACAAATAATAATTAGTTGTCATTTAGATTTGAGTTTAATTTTGAGAAAATTTAAATTCGTAATTTAAATTGTGGCAAGTAATTAAATTGTTACATTTTCTTATTGGATAAGAAATAATCCATAAAGTTTTTTTTGGTTAAAATATATATTCCTTATTTTGTAAGGAAAGGATTTAAATTGTTATTATTTAAAAGGAGTTTTAAATAAATATCAATTAAAATCTTAGTTAACCAAAATTCCTAGCAGGCTTGTATATATGTTCGATATATACGTTTTAGAGTGTGGGGCATTTGAAAGGTAACGTTGATTGGGCATTTGAAAGGTCACGTCGATTGGGGCATTTAAAAGGTCACGGGGTTTTTGAGCGTCATCTTTTGCCTTAAAGATGGAAAAACGAGAGTTGAAAACAGGGGTTCATTTTTATGAAAAATGGAATGTTGAACTAGCATTCAAAACCATTTTGGTGTCCGTTCGTGTGTGGATACTTGTAGATGGTGATCGTCTTTCTGAAAGGCAGCACCTTTGAAGATCCGAGAAAACCCAACACAAGAACAGAAGGATTACATACTGATTAAAAAGGTAATAATAAAAGGTAATATTTTTGTTTATCCTTCTTTCGGTTTTTATGAAACGCATGTGATTCTTGGTGGGTTATAAATTTATTTTGTTTTCGCTGCAATTTTATTCCAATTAGATTGGGATTTTTTATTCTGTAACCCAACAGTGGTATCAGAGCCTCTTGCATTTTCATAAAAATTGAAACTGCCATGTTTGATTGTATGTATGAGATGTATATGATCTTGGCATGGTTTGCATTCTTGTATATATATATGATATTAGTGTTTGCATGAATGACATAGATAATAGTTTTCTAAGGTGTTAATTGATGAATCTATTTCTGTAAGGATTTGTTAATATGATTAAAAATCCGAATGGGATATTGCAATTAAAGTGTTTAATATCTTGATATATGATTTTGGTGATGTCTTAATTAGATTAATACATGAACTGAATTCACATATCAATAAGGATTTATCAATTGCTGTTTATGGTGGTGCGGATGTGAGCCTTAAATTTATTGATGAGATCAATAAAATCAAATTTTAGGATGAAACTTTATTGTATCTCCAAATTTTAGAACCGCAGTACTACCTAATCAGAGCGCCTTGTAAATTTAATTGTTTTAAAAACATGCCTATTTTCTTTAATGCAATATGTATATGCTATATGATAACATGATATATTTTGCATGGTGTGTTGCTTTGCTTTGTATGGTGCATGGTATGGCCTTGTGACCAATATGATTGGCAGGTTTTTATTATTCTTTTACAAGGGTTGTAATTATCATATATATGGCCTGCATGCTATTTTGTTTCATTATAATTTTTTTTTACTTTTAGTAGTATTTGTTATTTATTGTAATAAAGCAAGAAGACAAAGCAAACCATTTAAAATCCTGCAATCCAACCATGGTGATAGAGGAGCTAGGTGTCTATGCACATGATGATGGTCAAGTAGACATTATGGTGTTGCTCATTATTACCTAGGATTGACCATTGATCTTCATATGGCTTATGAAGATCAATCTTGATAAGGTCATACTATGACATGTTTATTATATACATGTATGAGATGCTATGTATGATGTTTTATAAGTATGTGATGCTATGTATGATATCAATGAGTATGTGATACTAAATGCATGATGAGATCTGTTAATCTATCTAGATCCCTCACATAAAATCTTAAGTTGACATGCCATCCATATTTGAACACTTGTCAAGGCTTTTATCACCTTAATGTGGGTTCTACCAAAGTAGAAGTACATTGGGTTACATTAGTGAGGCAAGATGGGTAATGGTGCTACCCATATGTTTAAAAATGGTTTAACTTAATTAGGTTATCAAAATGGTTTTGGGCCTAATGGCATGAGATGGGATTTAAACATGCCGAGACATATGATGTCATAATCCCATAAATTTCTAAGAGTTGCATGAGTTGCAATTGGTAAGAGTTACCTACCTAAAAAACTTAATTTTAAGCGTCATGCCAAAGCTGACTTAAAGTTGAGTATAAATATGGATCTTAGCTCACTAAATTAATATGATTTTATCATTGAGGGTTGTTAATTTAGTTGGAGTTTTTCATAATCAAAATACTTAACGAACTTTGCATTTATTGTAGATGGCCAACAATGATAACAATTCTACTATGTCACTGCGATCAATCCTTGCGAAGGACAAACTTACTGGGACTAATTTCCTTGACTGGTTTCAAAATTTGAGAATTGTTCTCAAACAAGAAAGGAAGCTTTATGTCCTGGATCAACCTCACCCTGAAGAACCAGCCGATAATGCTTCTAGAGCTGAAAAGAATGCTTATGAGAAGCATCATAATGACTCTATTGATGTTGCATGCTTGATGCTAGCTACCATGAGTTCTGAACTTCAGAAAGATTTGGAAAACATGGAAACTTATGATATGATTGTCAATCTAAAGGAAATGTTCCAGCAACAAGCAAGGCAAGAAAGGTATGATACTACCAAGGCATTGCACTCTTGTAAAATGGCTGAGGGTGCTTCAGTTAGCGCTCATGTGTTGAAAATGAAAGGCTATATTGAGCACCTTGATAGGCTTGGATTTCCAATGAGCCAAGAGTTGGCAACAGATTTGATCCTAAATTCACTTCTGATAGTTATGATCAGTTTATCATGAACTATAACATGAATGAAATGGACAAATCAATTTCTGAGCTGCATACGATGCTTAAAACTGCTGAACAGAATATTAAGTCCAAGCCTGGCCATATTCTGATGGTTCAAAAGGGAAAGGGCCTTATGAAGAAAAGAAAAGGAAAGGTAAGGGAAGGGCTGGAAAGTCCAATGCTCAACCCAAGCCCAATCCTAAACCCAAGGCTAAAGCCCCAAAGGAGGGTGTCTGTTTCTTTTGCAATGAACCTGGTCATTGGAAGAGAAACTGCAAGCTGTATTTGGAGGATCTAAAGAAGAAGAAGAAGACTGGTGAGACCGGTTCTTCAGGTATTTATGTTATAGAGATTAATTTCTCTCCTTCTAGTTCCTGGGTATTAGATACTGGATGTGGATCTCACATTTGTACAAATGTGCAGGGGCTCAAAAGGAGTAGACAACTGAAGAAGGGCGAAGTTGATCTTCGAGTAGGCAATGGAGCAAAAGTTGCTACTTTAGCTGTAGGAAGTTATGAACTTTCTTTGCCCAGTGGGCTTTTGTTAGTTTTGAACAATTGCTATTATGTTCCTACAATATGTAGGAATATTATTTCAGTTTCTTGTTTGGATAATGATGGTTTTTCTTTTATTATTAAGAATAATAATTGCTCCATTTATCATAAAGACATGTTCTATGCAAATGCCGAATTACTAGATGTCTTTATGGTTTGAATCTTCAAAAATCCAACAATTCTTCTGTCTATAACATAACTACTAAGAAAGTTAAGTCCAATGACTTAAATTCAACCTATCTTTGGCATTGTCGCCTTGGCCATATAAATGAGAAACGCATATCAAAACTCCATCAAGATGGACTTTTGAACTCATTTGATTTTGAATCATATGATACATGTGAATCTTGTCTATTGGGTAAGATGACAAAGGATCCCTTTACTGGACACAGTGAAAGGGCCAATGAATTATTGGGCCTAATACATACAGATGTATGTGGACCATTAAGTTCAGAAGCCATAGGAGGTTACAAGTACTTCATTATATTTAATGATGACTTCAGTAGATATGGTTATATCTACTTGATGAGACAAATCTGAATCATTTGAAATGTTTAAATCTTTTCAATATGAAGTACAAAACCAACTTGGCAAGACAATCAAGGCACTTCGATCTGATCGAGGTGGAGAATATTTGAGCCAAGATTTTTATGACCATCTTAGAAGTTGTGGAATCATTCCACAGCTAACTCCTCCTGGAACACCGCAATGGAATGGTGTGTCTGAAAGAAGGAATCGAACCTTATTAGATATGGTTCGATCTATGATGAGTCCAACAGATCTTCCACTTACCTTTTGGGGTTATGCACTTGCCACAGCTGCGTTCACACTAAATCGAGTTCCAACCAAAGCGGTTGAAAATACGCCATATGAGATGTGGAATGGTAAAAAGCCCAGTTTATCTTTTCTTAAGATTTGGGGTTGTGAAGCTTATGTAAAACGTTAAGTTTCAAATAAGCTGGAACCCAAGTCTGATAAATGTTTTTTTATGGGATATCCTAAAGAGACTAAAGGATACTACTTTTACAATCCATTGAGAACAAAGTGTTTGTTGCTCAATGGTGTCTTTCTAGAAAGGGAATTTATTTCTAAAGGAACCAGTGGGAGCAAGGTACAAATCGAAGAGATTCGAGAACCACAAGATAACATTAAACCACCTGTGGATGCTCAAAGTCAATAAACCACTGTTGACACACCACCTGTAGCACAAAAGTTACGTAGATTGATAGGATACGTCATGAGCCCGAGAGATATGGATTTCTTGTGACTGATAATCATGATGTATTGTTAGTGGATCAAAATGAACCTACTACCTATCAAAAGGCTATGTTAGATTTAGACTCTGAGAAATGGTTAGAGGCCATGAAGTCTGAAATCCAATCCATGTATGATAATCAGGTATGGACCTTGATTGAGCCACCTGAAGGTACAAAGACTATTGGGTGCAAATGGGTTTTCAAAAAGAAAACTGACATGGATGGTAAAGTGCATACTTACAAAGCAAGGCTAGTTGCAAAAGGTTTCAAACAAACTCATGGTATAGACTATGATGAAACTTTTTCACCTGTAGCTAAGTCTATTAGAATTCTTATTGCCATTGCTGCATATTATGACTATGAGATTTGGCAAATGGATGTTAAAACGTTTCTTAATGGAAACTTACTTGAGGATGTGTACATGACACAACCTGAGGGTTTTGTACAACCTGAGTAAAGTATGCAAGCTTCAAAGATCCATTTATGGTTTGAAGCAGGCTTCTCGGAGTTGGAATCTTCGTTTTGATGAATCAGTCAAAGAGTTTGGATTTATCAAAAATGAAAATGAACCTTGTGTTTACAAGAAAGTTAGTGGGAGCGCCATTGTATTTTGGTCCTATATGTTGATGACATTTTACTCATTGGGAATGATATCCCTACCCTACAGAGTGTCAAGTCTTGGTTAGGGAAATGTTTCTCAATGAAAGACTTAGGTGAAGCTGCCTATATCCTAGGGATAAAGATCTATAGAGATAGATCTAAGAGGCTGATTGGTCTAAGTCAAAGTACTTACATAGACAAAGTACTGAAAAGGTTCAGTATGCAAGATTCCAAGAGAGGATACTTGCCTATGTCTCATGGTATTACACTCAGCAAATCTCAGTGTCCTAACACAAAAGATGAGCGAGAGCGCATGAGTAAGATTCCTTATGCTTCAGCAATAGGATATCATGTATGCTATGTTGTGCACTAGACCAGATGTCTCTTATGCTTTAAGCATAACGAGTAGATACCAGTCAGATCTCGGTGAGAGTCACTGGACGGCGGTTAAAAACATTCTAAGTATCTGAGAATATCTAAAGATATTCTTGGTGTATGGCGGATTGGAAGATGATCTAGTTGTAAGTGGTTACACAGATGCAAGCTTTCAATCTGATAAAGATGATTTCCGATCGTAGACAGGATATGAGTTTTGTTTAAATGGTGGTGCTGTTAGCTGGAAGAGTTTGAAGCAAAGCACTGTTGCTGATTCTACAACTGAAGCTGAATA
The DNA here is from genome assembly GCA_900491605.1 of Calamus simplicifolius. NCBI lineage: Eukaryota > Viridiplantae > Streptophyta > Magnoliopsida > Arecales > Arecaceae > Calamus > Calamus simplicifolius. The sequence continues at coordinate 116,399 of UESW01004829.1, read as the reverse complement.
CATAGCAGCATCTGATGCAGCAAAGGAAGCAGTTTGGATCAAGAAGTTCATTACTGACCTTGGAGTGGTTCCTAGCATCACAAATCCTGTTGATGTTTATTGTGACAATAATGGTGATATCGCACAAGCAAAAGAACCTAGGTCACATCAGTGATCCAAACACGTTCTTAGGCGTTATCATCTCATTCGAGAAATCATTGAGAGAGGTGACGTAAAAATATGCAGAGTTCCAATAGATGATAATGTTGCTGATCCATTGACCAAGCCTCTACCACAAGCAAAGCATGATCGTCATGCTAGGTTCATAGGTATTAGATACATTGATGAGTGGGCCTAGTGCAAGTGGGAGATTGTTAGTAATAGTGCCCTAGGCCTATTGTATGGACATGGTATTTTGAATATTTATGAACATTTACTATTATCATAATTTGCATGTTTATTATATAATAATGTCCTTGAATAATATTATGAATTATTCTAAATGTCCCTAATCGGTTATTGTTGTGGGAATAACAATAAATTAAGATTAGTATGAAATTTGATTGATATTCATGGGATGAATATGTGTATGAGATATAAATCAAATTTATATGTATTTGTTGAGAACAAATATTGGACAAGACCCGCCTTGAGATTAATACATGGATCAAAGTCATAAGTTAATCTCTAGTAGTTGTGTCATTAAATCTTTAGACCTGAGATTGCCATAGTTCTCAACATGAGTGATATTATGTTTTGACATAATCAAACGTTGTCTTTAACCGGATGATTATAAAGATTATGATTGAACATAATAAGAATCATGTAGTGAGATGTGAGTGATTAAGATGGAATTTGTCCCTCTTATTATAAGAGAGATATCTCTGGGCCCCTCGATGATTGAGACTAAGAAATGCATGGCCATGCTCAAATAAATTGATGGAGATCAATATCATTTGTTTAGTCAGTCTAATTGGGTTTCGAGAAATTAAAGATAGAGAGATATAAGGTTGACTTATCCATGCCTTATATTCTATCAAGATATCATGTGACAAAAGGATTATGTTAATAGCTACTTTAAGGTTGTCTCGGAACATGAGCTTTTTATTTAACTTGGGTAGTCATAATGTCTTGCTAGAGGCCGCTTATGACTTGTAGGTTCAAAATGTGATTTAGGCCTACTGCCAACATTAATTGAACCTATAGGGTCGCATACTAAGAACGGACAATAATGGTTACGATTTGTTACTCTCTATATAATTTAAAATGATGAGATTATTTTAAATTACAAATAATAATTAGTTGTCATTTAGATTCGAGTTTAATTTTGAGAAAATTTAAATTCGTAATTTAAATTATGACAAGTAATTAAATTGTTACATTTTCTTATTGGATAAGAAATAATCCATAAAGTTTTTTTTGGGTTAAAAATATATATTCCTTATTTTGTAAGGAAAGGATTTAAATTGTTATTATTTAAAAGGAGTTTTAAATAAATATAATTAAAATCTTAGTTAACCAAAATTCCTAGCAGGCTTTATATATGTTCGATATATACGTTTTAGAGTCTGTGGGGCATTTGAAAGGTAACGTCAATTGGGGCATTTGAAAGATCAATTTAAAAGGTCACGTCGATTGGGGCTTTTGGAGCGTCATATCTTTTGCCTTAAAGATGAAAAAATAGAGAGTTGAAAACAGGGTTCATTTTTATGAAAAATGGAATGGTTGAACTAGCATTCAAAACCATTTTGATGTCCGTTTGTGTGTGGATACTTGTAGATGGTGATCGTCTTTCTGAAAGGCAGCACCTTTGAAGATCCGAGAAAATCCAACACAAGAACAGAAGGATTACATACTGATTAAAAGGTAATAACAAAAGGTAATATTTTTGTTTATCCTTCTTTCGGTTTTTATGAAACGCATGTGATTCTTGGTGGGTTATAAATTTATTTTATTTCCGCTGCAATTTTATTCCAATTAGATTGGGATTTTTCATTCCGTAACCCAACAGTAATATATTAGGATTTTATTTTTTTTTCTTTTCATTTTATTACGACGAAACTATGTTTTGCCATAATAAACTGTCTTATTATGATGAAAATTAAGTTTTGTCGTAATAGGGTACGATAATATATTAGGATTTATTTTTTTTCTTTTCATTTTATTACGGTAAAACTATGTTTCACCATAATAAACTGTCTTATTACGATGAAAATTAAGTTTTGTCGTAATAGGGTACGATAATATATTAGGATTTTATTTTCTTTTCATTTATTATAGCGAAACTATTTTTCACCGTAATAAACTGCCTTATTACGATGAAAATTAATTTTTACCGTAATAGGGTATAGTAATCTATTAGAATTTTTTTCTTTTCGTTTTATTACGGTGAAACTATGTTTCGCCGTAATAAACTGTCTTATTATGATGAAAATTAGGTTTTATCATAAAAGGGTACGGTAATATATTAATATTTTTTTCTTTTCATTTTATTACGGCGAAACTATTTTTTGCCATAATAAACTGTCTTAGTACGATGAAAATTATGTTTCATCGTAATAAGGTATGGTAATATATTATGATTTTATTTTTTTTATTTTTCTTTTCATTTTATTACTGTGAAACTATTTTTTGCCGTAATAAACTGCCTTATCACGACGGAAATTATGTTTCATCATAATAGGGTACGGTACTATATTAGGATTTTTTTTCTTTCCGTTTTATTACGAAGAAACTACTTTTCGCCATAATAAACGGTCTTATTACAATGAAAATTAAGTTTCATCATAATAGGGTATGATAATATATTAGGATTTTATTTTTTTTATTTTTCTTTTCCTTTTATTATGGCGAAACTATTTTTCGCCATAATAAACTACCTTATTACGATGAAAATTAATTTTCATTGTAATAGGGTATGATAATATATTAGGATTTTATTTTTTTTCTTTTCATTTTATTACGGTGAAACTATTTTTTATGGTAATAAACTGCCTTATTACGATGAAAATTAGTTTTTTTCATAATAGGGTACCGTAATATATTAGGACTTTATTTTTTTATTTTTCTTTTCATTTTATTACGATGAAACTATATTTCGCCGTAATAAACTACCTTATTACGACGAAAACTATTTTTCATCATAGTAGGGTACGGTAATATATTAGGATTTTATTTTTTTATTTTTCTTTTTATTTTATTATGGCGTAACTATTTTTCACCATAATAAACTGCCTTACTATGATGAAAATTAATTTTTATCATAATAGGGTACGGTAATATATTATGATTTTATTTTTTTTCTTTTCATTTTATTACGGCGAAACATAGTTTCGCCGTAATAAATTGTCTTATTACGATGAAAAGTAAGTTTTTTCGTAATAGGGTACGGTAATATATTAGGATTTTTTATTTTTCTTTTCATTTTATTATGGCAAAATTATATTTTGCTCTAATAAATTGCCTTATTACGATGAAAAATAAGTTTCGTCATAATAGGGTTCGATAATATATTAGGATTTTTTTATTTTTCTTTTTATTTTATTACGGTGAAACTATGTTTCGCCGTAATAAACTGCCTTACGACGAAAATTTAGTTTCATCGTTATAGGGTACAGTAATATATTAGGATTTTATTTTTTTATTTTTCTTTTTACTTTATTATAGTGAAACTATGTTTTTCGTAATAAAGTCTTATTACGATGAAAATTAAGTTTCATCGTAATAAGGTACGATAATGTATTATGATTTTTTTTTTTATTTTTGTTTATTATGTTAAAACTATATGTTCGCTGATAAAAATTAAGTTTCATCATAATAGAGTATGATAATATATTAATTTTTTTTTATTTTATTACGTGAAACATAGTTTCATCGTAATAAATTATCTTATTATAATAGAGTACGATAATATTTTTTTATTTATTAGGACGAAACTATTTTTTGCCGTAATAAACAAAATCCGACTTCTGAGTTCCGAACCGATGCCCCCTTATTTCATTCGTTCTGCTGCTCAACCCTAGCTCCCAATCCTCTTCATTTCCGCCGCTCGTTCCTTCTCCCAGGCTCCAGCTATCCACCTCCTCGCCTCGTCGACCCGAATCCATCACTGGTGATAGTGTCTTGGCTTCGCCTCCCTTTCGAACGAAGGGAGGAGAAGGGGTAGCTGCCGCTAGTTTCTTCTTCCAGCATATCCACCTCACCCCATCGACCCGAGTCCTTCATCGGTGTCTTAGCTTCGTTCGCCTCCCAGTGGAAGGAAGAGAGGGAAAGGCTCTAGGTGAAGACGACCAGCAGGCTCAGGGTCAGGTAATTTGCTTGCCCTTTTCTGGTTCTTTGGTTACCTTTCAGCCCCTTGGATTTGGGTTTTGGAATTCGTTTTTTTAAGATCTTGGTTTGGGTCTGCAATTTTTGGGAGAAAAGAGAAACGATGATGGAAGAAGAACAGGAGCTGTTTATTGATGTCTCTTTTGATGCATCTTTTCTTTATTTTCTGCCTTGGTTGAGCTTGGCAATATAGTTAGGTTAGGAATATGTTGAGAGATACTGAAAATTTTCTCCAATTGATTTTAGTCTTCTTTAAGCTGTTCAAGGAATGCTAAATTTTTCCCAACTGAAAATTTTCTCCGTTGCAACACAAGCGCCAAATTTTTCCCAACTGTTTCTATCTCCAATAACGAAAGCATTCTCTTGTCATCCCTCTGTTTCTTTCTTTGAGGCTCTGACCGTTTTCTCTCGTACAATTTTGGGCTAAAGGCGTTGATCTTTGGTGGAAAGCCGTGGCGGATGTGCTGAGTAAAAGCGACATTATCTCGAGTAATTGAAGATATGTGGACATTATTCCCACTAGTCAAATTATAAAACCGTCGATACGCTCAGTATGGGGCATACTAATCTCATACTTGTATTTGTATGGTATGGTACATGTACTTGCCATGATCTTCTGTAGGTGGAATGATTAAGTACATCTGAAAGACTTTGTATACGTGTTCAATGCATGAACTGGTCAAGTGTCTGAAGAATTATGCATCATGAAATATTGAACTCATTAATTTAGTTCCCTTGGTTTGGCCTTTTTTGCAAATGATGCTTGTTCTTGTGCAGCTTCTTCCCAATTGCTTTCTTGACCTTCAATTTTCTTTCTAAGAGCTTCTTTTTGACTTGATAAAATATCTTAAGTTTAAGACAACATCAATGTACCTCAAAAGGTACATGCATGATACATATCTTGACTCATCTCTCAGGTATCATTGCAGTATATGATATGATCTGAATATGTTAAATTTTCAAACTTTATTATTTCTTGGCTGAATTTGTGATGAAATATTTAAGAGAAACACTAGGTCATGCCACCTATGACGTGAATTATGTATACAAGATATGAATCAAATTCATATAAACATTGCGGAAGATATAATATAAAATTCTCAGATGCTAAGAATTTTAAGAACAAATTCATTATATCTCATATGAAATCTAATTTTATTCATACCTGAATCCTTTATCGATGTAGATGAGGATAAAGCCGGTTAATCCCTGCCACTAGTCGTCCACGTGTTCAGCCTCTAATAGTGATCCACGCAGAGAAGAAGGGATGAAGACCTTCAAGGTATGAAGATGACACCACGAGAGAGAGAGAGGGGTGCTAGCCCTTACAGAAGATATCTTTGAAGAAAAGTCTAATCTTTTCTTCTCATGCTCTTCTTTCTTGGTAGGAAGGATCTATATTTATAGGTTGAAAATGAGACGTTCCAAAGAGGAAGAGACATCTCTTCAAGAAACTCCTATCATTATTGGTAAGAAACTCACATCTTCATGGTAAAAAACTCCTTCCATCTTCATGGTAAGAAACTCCCATCTTCATAGTAAGATTAATCCAAGTGTCACAATCTCAGCCTTTGAAATTAGGAGTTGGTTATCCCATAACTACATGCCCTAATTTGTACGTGTTCATCATCGAACCGTAGAGATTCATCATGCCCCATCCCATGGGCATAATTCCATCTTCACATGGCTGAGATTGGACATCCATACTTGAATAATCAGAGCCATCCATCACATAGATCAAGTCACATATCGGTATCCAATTATTTATTCATCATATGTACAAATAATTTCTCCTTAACAATCCTTCTATTATAATGGATCATATCCATTATAATTATATCTTCTTTAAATTTGGGTCTCACCCAATTATTTAATTGGTCATCTTATCTGAATTAAATCTAATTTAATTCTCATTTTAATTCATCCAATATTCTCTTTAATGCGTGTGACCCATTAGGCCTTTTAACATGTTGGTAATAATCATGTCCTAATCATAGACCCTAGGAATGATTGGATAACTCTTTGTCTAATTCAACAACATGATTATAGATCATGAAAGGCCTCTAGCAAAGCATCATGACCACTCAACTGCTAAAAGTTTTGTTGACGTTACCATCAACACCTGTCCATAAACGGTTACCGTATGATCAAATCCTTTCGTCACATATCCCAGATCAATCAGTGGTATGAATGTGTCAACATGTAATTGATCTTTGTTTACTTGATCTCAGGAAAAATTGACTATATAAATTAGAACTTCAAAACCATTTCGAATTCCAACTCAACCTTAAAAGGATTTATCAATCAATTTAATCCATCAAGTGGCCATGAGATATAACCCTTTCTATCAAGGGAGACGAATCATGTATTGATCAAACACCATCTTCATGTGCTTCATGTCATATCCAACCGACACCATATTTGCCACCCGTGGCTAGAGCGATGTTTGGATACCGTCAAAGAATGACATTCCACACATGAGATGCAATGAAGATCTCAAGTCAAAGGATCACTCACCACCGTCATTAGATATCAACCATTGACACTATATAGAATATCATATGGGATCTCTGTACGGGTCATCCAATGCATCGTTACAATAATGAGCATCCACACACCTATCCAAGTATCTTCATACTTTAGCTTGTGAAATCAGTTGCTTCACCCCAAGGTAGAGGATATGCAATGTGTGCTAGTCTCACGGTGTTCGATGGTGTTCAGTCCCATCTACACATCTACTAGGGAAGTTTAAAGAATCGAATCATAACGTGCAATTTGAATCTCACAATTTGTAATCTCTATTACAAATTCCATATGCACGGTTCACATTCTTTTGGACTTTATCTCACAGACAAATATATCAAATAAAAGACATCTGGATAGATAAAGAAACCATTTTATTTGATTTGTATTCATAGAATGTATATAGCATCCAATCCGATTGCATCTAGAGCATACACTAACAATCTCCCACTTGCACTAGAGCCAATCACCCATGTATCCAATACCAAGTGAGTCAGCATGACCATCATGCTTCTGCTGCGGTAAGACTTTAGTGAGCGGATTAGCTACATTATCCTCAGTGGAGACTCGTTCTATTTTTACATTATTTCTACCAATAATCTCTCTAATTACATTGTATCTCCTGAGTACATGTTTGGACTTCTGATGAGACCTTGGCTCCTTAACTTGCGCAATAGCTCTATTGTTGTCACAATACAAGTGTATTGGATCAGCAATGCTTGGAACCACACCAAGCTCAGTGATGAACTTTTTGATCCAAACTGCTTCATTGGCTGCATCTAATGCTGCAATGTACTCAGACTCGGTTGTAGAGTCAACAGTCGTTTCCTACTTGGAACTCTTCTAGCTGACTGCACTACTATTGAGTATAAAGATAGCTTGATTGAGATTTATAATCATGTTTATCAGACTGAAAACTAGAATCCGTATAACCCTGAACTATGAGTTCGGGTCCTCCATAAACCAAGAACATATCCTTAGTCCTTCGTAAGTACTTAAGGATATTCTTGACAGCCATCCATTGTTTCTCACCAGGGTTTGCTTGGTATCTACTAGTGATACTCAATGCATAAGAAATATCAGGTCTCGTACATAGCATCACATACATGATGGATCCGATTGTTGAGGCATATGGAAACCTATTTATGTGCTCTCTCTCCATTTGGGTCTTAGGGCTCATGTCCTTGGAGAGATGTATTCCATGCGATACCGACAGGAATCCCTTCTTGGATTCCTCCATGCTAAACCGTTTTAGCACTTTATCTATGTACGTTGATTGGGACAATCCAAGCAACCTCCTAAATCTATCTCTATATATCTTAATACCCAGTATGTAGGCTGCTTCTCCCAAATCTTTCATGAAGAATTTGTTGGACAACCATTACTTCACTTCTTGCAGCAAGGATACTTTGTTTCCTATCAATAATATGTCATCTACATATAATATCAGGAAAACAATAACACTCCCACTAACCTTCTTGTACACACATGGATCATCCTCATTTTTGATAAAATCAAACTTTTTGATTGTTTCATCAAAACGGATGTTCCAATTTCTAGAGGCTTGCTTAAGTCCATAAATGGACCTTTGCAGCTTGCATACCTTTTTAGAATCAATGGACTCAAAACCCTTAGGTTGTGTCATATACACATCCTTCACTAAATCACCATTTAGGAAGGTGGTCTTGATATCCATTTGTCGTATCTCATAATCGTAATAGGCTGCAATCGCAAACAAAATCCTTATGGACTTAAGCATGGCTACGAAAGAAAAGGTTTCATCAAAGTCAACACCTTGCCTTTGCTTGTAACCTTTTGCAACTAGCCTCGCCTTATAGGTAATCACATTACCATCCATGTCTGTCTTCTTCTTGAAGACCCATTTACACCCAATGGGTTTTATCCCTTCAGGTGGATCAACCAAAGTCCATACTTGGTTGTCATACATGGAGTCCATTTCAGACTTCATGGCTTCAAGCCATCTCTTGGAGTCAATGTCACAAATTGCTTCATCGTAGTTAGTAGGCTCATCATCTTCTATAAGAAATCAATATCTCTTAGGAATAAGATGTGTTCTACTAGACCTACGTAGCTGATGTGTACTTGGAGCTTCCTGTGGCTCCATCATTTCTGATAGAGGTTCACGTAAATGTTGCCTGAATGTGAGTTGAGTCTCCTGCTCAACTCTCACTACATTTGACATTTGCTCCATGTCATCTAATCGGTCTGTGTCAATTTGTGGTTCTTGAGTTCACTAATCTCAATATTTTTGCCACTACCATTTCTTAGAAAAATCTCATTCTCTAGAAACATGGCATGCCTTGAGACAAACACCTTTTGCTCGAGTGGTGGTAGAAGTAGTATCCTTTTGTTTCTTTAGGATACCCCATAAAATTACACTTGTCAGATCTAGCTCGTAGCTTGTCTAACTCATTACGCTTTACATAAGCGTAGCAACCCCAAATCCTTAGATGACTAAGGGTTGGTTTCTTTCCAGTCCATATCTCATAGGGAGTGGAACTGACCGACTTAGATGAAACTCAGTTTAGAGTGTATTCGGCTGTGTGTAGGGCATAACCCCAAAACATTTTTGAAAGATTTGCAAGGCTCATCATTGATCGCACCATATCTAATAATGTGCAATTTCTTCTTTCTGATACACCATTATGCTGTGGCATACCAGGAGGAGTCCACTGAGAGAGAATCACATTCTCCTTCAAATATTCTAAGAACTCATGGCTTAAGTATTCCCCACCTCGATCTGATCAAAGTATCTTAATACTTTTGCCACTTTGTTTTTCTACCTCGGATCTGAATTCTTTGAACTTTTCAAAGGCTTCAGATTTGTGCTTCATCAGATATACATAACCATACGGTCATATATAAATGTGATGAAGTAAGAAAAACCTCCTATTGCTTTAATATTGATAGGACCACATACATCCGAATGTACTAGTCCTAAACATTTAGTTGCTTGCTCATCCTTTTTAGTAAAGGATGACTTAGTCATTTTGCCACGTAAGCATGACTCACATTCCTCAAACGATTCGCAATCGAATGAGCCCAAGTAGCCATCCTTATGTAACTTGGTTAAACATGTTTTATTTACATGGCCTAAACGACAGTGCCATAGGAATGAGTTCTTAGAATTATTTGATTTTAATTTCTTAGTTTCTACATTAAGAATAGGGCATTGTAAATTCAAAACATAAATCCCGTTGAACATTTCAGCAGAACCAAAGAATATTTCATTTTTAAAAATTGAAATTCCTTTATTTCCAATTTCAAATGTAAATAAAAAATTGAAATTTCTTTATTTCCAATTTCAAATGTATATCCATCATTTACAAGACATGAAATAAAAATAATGTTCTTTGTTATGTTTGGAACATAGTAACAATTATTAAGCTCCATTACAAGCCCAGTGGGCAAAGACAAAGAACAAGATCTTATAGTTAAAGCAGCAACCTTTGCTCCATTTCCATGCGCAGAATCACTTCATCTTTTTCTAGCTTTCTACTGCTTCTTATCATTTGCATATTAATACAAATATGAGATCCACAACCGGTATCCAATACCCAAGTGGAATAAGAAGTAACAAAAGAAAATATCTCAATCATAAATATACCTGAAGTAGAAGCATCTGTATATTTCTTTTCTTTTAGGCTAGTCAGATAAGCTTTGCAGTTTCGCTTCCAGTGCCTTTCCTTCCCACAGAAGTGACATTTCTCCTTGGCTATTTTGTTTTTCTTGATGCCCTTATTTGGTTTAGTCGCCTTGGCCTTTTGAACCTTATTCTTCTTTGGCCGCTTCTTACGAGCGCCAGAAGACTCCACGATCATAACCTGCCCCTTTTCTTTCTTAATGTTGGGCTCGGCATTCATGAGCATATTTGCGAGCTCAGGTAGAGATGTCTCTAGCTTGTTCATGTTGAAATTAAGAATAAACTGCGAATAGCTGGGAGGTAATGACTGTAGAACCAAGTCAACACTTAGTTCATGATCCATCATAAAACCTAATCATGCCAACTTTTCAATCAAATTGATCATTTTCAGTACGTGGGCACCCACTGATGAATCCTCAATCATTTTGCACTAAAACAGCTCTTTAGAAGTTTGAAACCTCCCATATCGAGACTGTACACCAAACAACTCTTGCAAGTGCATCAAAATCTCCTAAGCATTCATATGCTCATGCTGCTTCTGAAGATCAGGTGACATTGAGGCCAACATCAAACATGTGGCCATATCTTCAGCATCTTTATACTGGTTGTCTGCCACATGAACCTCAGTCGGAGCATCCGCTGGTGGGACCTCCGGTGCAACCTCATCTAGGACAAAAAGAATTTTCTTATATCGAAGAACGATCCTTACATTCGTTAGCCAATCAGGAAAGTTGAGTCTAGTCAATTTGTTGGATTCTAAAATATTCCTTAGGTTGATGTTTACACTCATGGTTTCTCCGATAACCTACATAAAATTAGAACGAGTCAATTACTATGAATATTAATCACCAACTTAATATGGTAATTCTAGATTTTTAATTAAGTTGGTTTCTCCCACTATTTTATCAAGGTTAATAGCCTCTCTATTAATCTCGAGAAATTGACATTCAATTTCCTTAGTGGGCTAGGATCCTCATTTGAATTACCTTGACCTTGGCTTTGGCGCAACAAATCTCGGTAAGCCAAATTTCATAGATTATTATCAATCAAATCTAATGTGACTCCTAGATCATTTAGGGGACATTGCTTTGTTAATTACATCCATATGTGATCACCCTAAAGTTTGCCTCTAGATTAGACTGACCCTGACTTTGGCCAATTATGCCAGCTAATCTAGTTAAGTCAACCCATTGTTCCACAATCAACTCCTCATAGGTACACTCGACCTCGGCTTTGGCACGACAAATCTCATGACCTAATGATTTTGTATCATGTAACAATGGAAGGCTTATGATTTAATATTCGTGGAGGATTTAGCGCATAAAGGTCCCATCTACATCTACAACATTTGTACTATACTAGGTTACATATCCTATATGTAGATTTTAGATTAATCTCAATTAACCTTAATTTCATAAGATCCAATCTATGATTGGGACTCCTAATCAAATTAGGATCTTGATCCCTATCTAATTTAGGAACCCTAATCATGTGACCAAATCAATTGCTACCATCCTGATCAACCTTAATTGATTTAATCAATTAAGAGCTTTCCCTAACAATGGCCAGATCAGCTGATCAATAGGGTCCTATTTAGCATACCCTTCGATCCCATTGAATGGGTTTTCCCAGGCAGCGAACGGAGCAATTAAAAATCATGATCAAACCTTTCTAGATACCAATGTAGTTAAGCCCAATTGATTAAATCAATTATAGGATCATAGGATCAAACAATGACATGGTTAAGTCTAAGTTTCCTAAATCTTTATCATCTATTAAATTTTATGATAACTATAGATAATGATCTAGCTAGGGTGTTATGATAAGAGTTCTTAATTTAAATTTTAAATTTTCTTATCATTGAATTACATATTATGACAGGTCGGTTTCATATCCCATGTAAATCCTAATGTCTCTAACAAACCCTAAAGTTTTCAATGTTCATTATCATAAGAATATCAGATCTTAATCATATCAATCATCATGCTAAAATTAAATCATAAACATGATTTCTAGGATTTCAGCATATAGTATCTATCATGCATAAATAATAATTACTATTTTAACATGACACATATATGATTAATTATTGTTTATTATCATATAATAAACCTTTTCCTCTATATATCAAAGTACTCTATTTGAACATGATAATGGATATGCATAAATCTAAATAATATTATTTATCATCAAATAATAAATATTTTATTATATTTTAGATTTATTATCAACATATGAAAACTCTTCATGATTTTAAGCATTATATTATCAATCATATTGACTCAAGTATCCTATCAAATTAATGAATCTATAGCCTAAGGAGGCTCTAATACCACTGATGAGAATTATGTATACAAGATATGAATCAAATTCATATAAACATTGCGGAAGATATAATATAAAATTCCTAGATGCTCAGGATCCTTAGGAACAAATTCATTATATCTCATATGAAATCTAATTTTATTCATACCTGAATCCTTTATCGATGTAGATGAGGATGAAGCCGGTTAATCCCTGCGCTAGCCGTCCACGTGTTTGGCCTCTAACGGTGATCCACGTAGAGAAGAAGGGATGAAGACCTCCAAGGTATGAAGATGACACCACGAGAGAGAGAGGGGTGCTAGTGCCTCTTGAATCCCCTTACAGAAGATATCTTTGAAGAAAAGTCTAATCTTTTCTTCTCATGCTCTTCTTTCTTGGTAGGAAGGAACTTGTTGGGGAGATTGTCGAGAAATTGTTGCCCTAATCTTATTAATTTTGATGATTACCAAAAGCCATGAGTATATTAAAAGATGCAATGAGTTTATTTACATGAGCAATGAATTTATTTAAGTATGACTTTAATCAATTTAAAAGTAACTTCAAGCTCCATGTTTATGCTTTCAAAAAGAAATTTTTATACTTCATATCTCAATCAATGAGTTTTTGAACATTTCTTGAATTGATTCCTAATGACAATTTTATTGTATTCAAGTCAAAAATTAATTTAAAATGAATCTGGAATGAATTTCAAGTCAATCAAAAAATTTTCTGATTTTTGATACATTCCGGAGCCGACTCTAGAGTTTCAGAGTCAACTCCACTCAGTATTCAGAGATATCTGTTTGTCTCGAGTCGACCCATGTGATTTCTCGAGTCGACCCCCGATTCTGTCGAGCCGACTCCATGACTGTGTGAGTCGACTCCGCTCAGACACCAGAGGATTATTTTTCTGAGCACTTCGCGAGTCGACCCCTTGCTTTTATGAGTCGACCCCCGACTGTCAGGAGTCGACACTTTATTTTCGTTGAGTCGACACTTTAACTTTCTGAATATTTCTATTTTTGGTATCGCGTCTTCGAGCCGACTCGCCTAAAGCTGGAGTCGACTCCAACAAATCTGGTCGTGATTTTTCTGAATGCCAACTCAGCGCTAACTGTAAGATTTTTCAATAACGGCTATATTTCTTTGTTTCTAACGGCTATATTTTTGCAGAATCTATAAATAGAGAAGCCGCTTTCAAATCAAAGACATAGAGATACAAATCAAGAGAGAAAAAGAAAAATCCTTCAGAAAAAGAGGAAAAACAGAGCGTCATTTGAAAAATCCGAGATTCAAAAATAGAGTGAAAGAAAAAGTGTGAAATCAAAGGAAGCTTCATCTGTGCTCAAGTTCATCAATCCAAGAAAGCTTCAGAAGAAAATCCAAGAGCTATTCAAGAGCAAATCAAGAGATTTTCAACATTCAAAGAAAGGAAGAAAAAGCTAAAATCAACTTCAACATTCAGTCCATGAAGAATCTGAGCTGAGGCCCGATTCCACACTTCAAAGGAGTTGAGGAAAAGAAGAAAAGAAGAAAAGCTAAAAGCCAACCAACTATAAATCAGGCTTTTCTAAACTTTGTTCATTTATTTGATTATCTGCTCATTGAGGAGCTGTGTACTTGAAAAACAATATTTCTTTTGGTTGTGTCTAGTTCAATCTGGGGGATTGAACTAGTGGAGATAGTCTTACCTCGGTACAAGCTTGGTATAGCTTGTGTTAGGGTTTTTGTGCTGGTGAGCCCTGGAAAACCGGCTGGGTTCGTTGTGATCCCGGGAAAAACAAGTTTGAGTTGTGAGCTTGTAAAACAACTCGGCTGTAATCAAGGAAGATTATAGTGTGGACCCAAGTGAATCTTGGGAGTGGACGTAGGTGTTGGATACACCGAACCACTATAAAATCTTTGTGTTTGCCGTGTCTCCTTTATCTCTATCTCTATCTCTATCTTATTGATTGTATTTTGTTTTTGCATCTACATTCACTTTACTCACTAAGCAAACAAATACTTCAAAAGGTTTAAATTTTTAAAGAACCCAATTCACCCGCCCCCCTCTTGGGTTGTCATCTGGGCCAACAATTGGTATCAGAGCTTGTGCTCATTAGATTTTGATCACACGATCAAGAGCTAAAGATCCAAATGGCAACTCAAGTTGGATCATTTGTCGAAGGTCATTCTACAAATATACCTCCTTGTTTAATGGTTCCAACTATTCTTATTGGAAAGCAAGAATGAGGATATTCATTCAAGCTTCTGATTATGAATTATGGGGAGTTATAACTAATGGACCTAGTACACCCACAGGTTATTGATGACACTATTGTTCCTAAGCCCGAAAGGGACTGGAATGATAATGATAGGAAGATGCACAGCTTAACGCTAAAGCCATGAATGTTTTATATTGCTCTTTAGATGCAAATGAATTTAATAGAATCTCCACATGTAATTCCGCAAAGGAGATTTGGGATAGATTAGAGGTTACCCATGAGGGTACCAACCAAGTAAAAGAATCTAAAATTAATATTCTTGTTCATAAATATGAGTTGTTTAGCATGGAACAATCTGAAACCATTGCATGCATGTATACTAGATTTATAGATATTGTAAATGGTTTAAAAAGTCTTGGTAAGACATATACTAACTCAGAACTTGTTCGAAAAATTCTTAGGTCTTACCAAGATCATGGGAAGCAAAAATGACAACAATCCAAGAAGCAAAGGACCTCAACACTCTACCCTTAGAGGAGCTTCTAGGATCACTTATGACCTATGAGCTGACAATGAAGCAGCACGTAGAGGAGGACACAAAGAAGAAGAAAGTGATTGCCCTCAAAGCTGCAAAAGAAGAAGAGAGCAGCAGCAATGATGATGATGATGATGATGAAGACTGTTCTCTTAGCTAAAAAGTTTAAAAGATTCATGAGGAGAAAGAAAATCCTTCCATAAGAAGAAATTTGGAGCAAAGTGGGGAGGAGAAAAGGATAAGAACAAGGACAAGGATAAAGAAAAAGAGAAAGACCCCTTGACTTGCTATGAGTGTAATAAACCGGGGCACTTTAGGAATGAATGTCCTAAATTAAAGAAAGCCTACAAAAAGAAAAAGAAGGCTTATGTGGCGACTTGGAGTGATAGCGAAGAATCTTCTTCCGAAGAAGAAGAACAAAAGGAAGTCGCAAATGTATGTTTTATGGCGGACGATAACGATGAGGTAAGTTTCGATAACCTTGCGATGAGTTGCATTTGATGAATTATTTGATGCTTTTAATGAACTTATCGGCGATTTCAAGGTTTTGAAAAAGAAATACAAGCTTTTGAAAAATGAAAAATTTAACTTTCATTAAAGAAAAGGAAGTTCTTAATAATGAAGTTAAGAAACTTAAATCTGAAAATGAAATTTTGGTAAAAGAAAAAGAATTAATTCAATGAAATGATAAACTAAGGAAAGAGGTTGAAAAACATAAGAACATAGTTGATAAATTTACCTTAAGCTCAGCTAAATTGGACATGTTATTAAATAGTCAAAAAGCAGTTTTTGACAAAGCCGGATTAGGGTATAACACTTTAAGAAAACAAAAATCACTGAAAATATTTTTGTGCATGCTGGCCAAAGTAATTTTACATGCTTTAAATGTAATCAAAAAGGACATAAATCTTATAAATGTAAAATTCTAAAACCTAATAAAAACTTAAATATTAAAGGAAAGAAAATATGGGTTCCAAAAGGAATAGTTTTTATTGCTACTAACCATGAAGGACCCAAGAAAGCTTGGGTACCTAAACATAAGACTTGATCACTTTACAGGAGTGTCTTGCGGCCAAAAGATCAAAGTGAAAGTGGTATCTTGATAGCGGCTGCTCAAGGCACATGACGGGTGACAAAGATCAATTCATCACCCTCGAAAGCAAAAGAGGAGGAGTAGTTACATTTGGGGATAATGGCAAAGGCCAAATCTTGGGGCTTGGTAACATTCAAATAACTCCCTCCACATATATTGAAAATGTCTTATATGTTGATGGTTTGAAACATAATTTAATTAGCATTAGTCAATTATGTGACAAAGGTTTTAAAGTATCATTTGAATCTTCTATATGCACAGTTGCTAATCCCATTGATAATAGCATTGTTTTATTGGAAATAGAAATTGCAATGTATACTTGATTGAATTAGACAATTTGTCTACTAATAATCATTGCTTAGTTGCTAATAATGCTAATATGAATGAGATTGGTTGGTTGTGGCATCGAAGATTAGGTCACGCAAGCACACACCTGATTTCAAAACTAATTAGAATGGATTTAGTAAAAGGTCTACCTAAATAGATTTTGAAAATAACAAAATATGTGATGCATGTCAGTTTGGAAACAAACGAAAAGTTCTTTTAAATCTAAAAATGTTGTTTCAACTTTTAGGCCATTAGAGCTACTTCACATGGACCTTTTTGGACCAACTAGAACCACAAGTCTAGGAGGAAAGAAATATGGTCTTGTGATAGTAGATGATTACTCTAGATTCACTTGGGTAATGTTTTTAGCTTACAAAGATGAGACTTTTTCGATATTCCTGAAATTCTTCAAGAAAGTAACAAATGAGAAAAATACTACCATAGTGTCTCTAAGAAGTGATCATGGAACTGAATTTGAAAATCACTTATTTGAAAGTTTTGCAATGAAAATGGTATTAATCATAATTTTTCTGCACCAAGAACCCTCAATAAAATGGAGTAGTTGAAAGGAAAAATAGGACTTTAGAAGACATGGCCGTATCATGCTATGTGAAAGCAACCTACCAAAGTATTTTGGGCGGAAGCTATAAAACACGGCATGTTACTTTTAAATAGAGCTCTAATTNCGGCTCCCAAATCCTTGTGTTGGCTCGGCTTCTGAAGCAGAAAATAGTTTCTCTGTATCTCAGTTATAGTCAGCTCCGCCAGGTTAGGTGTCGGCTCCGAAACTTCAGGTGTCGGCTGAAACTCTAGGTGTCGACTCCGAACCATGCCAAAAATATAGAACTGTTCTGATACGCTCTGGAGTCGGCTCGAGTGGTTCTAGGTGTCAGCTCCAAGTTTTGAACTTAAATAAATTCCATTGAAATTCAATTCAAAACTGACTTCTAAGTTCATTTGGATAAATAACTGATCTTAATTCCTGAAACACTTATCAAATCTATTAGAAACACAAGGAATATACTCATGGCTTTTGTTAATCATCAAAATCAATTAATTGGGTAAATAATTTCTCAATACTTTTCCAACAAAAATCTCTATGACATGTTGCATGTCATCAAATAAAGAGTGCTGGCTCTCCTTTGCCTTTTTCTTCTGCTTGCAAGTAGAATGACTTATGAATTATGATATCTGGGTTTGTTTTGGATCTTGTTATTTGGGTTTTACTTGAATTTCATGTGATCCATGATAGTTTTCTGTTGTTTATACTTGTCCTGGAAACAGTGTCTATGCCTCTCTTTGAACCATTTTATTTTTGAAAATGGCCATCCTTCTTGGTTCTGTTCTTTACTATAATCAGGGAACATGACATGCTGAAAGTAAAGACATTTAGTTAATGATTGTTTTAATTATCAGGATAAGGATAATGCATTTGTGATGAAATATTTAAGTGAAACACTAGGTCATGCCACCTACTCATCTGATCATGGATCTAAACCATCCATTCTCTAAGTTTTCTTGTTTGGTGAAAGATTCAGATATCAAAAGTTGTAGAAATAAACTTAGAACTAGTATATTGGTAACTAGTATATTGCTTGTAAATTTTGATACTAGTAATATTGATACTTGTTAATATTGATATATGAATACTAATACTTGTCATATTGATATTTAAATTTTGATACTTGTCATATTGATATTTGTAAATTTTGATACGAAAATTAGGCCTATTATGTCTTCTAAATTGTTACATTTTATTACCAACAACAATAATTACTTTGAATCTAATTATATATATGTAGCTCCATATATGGTTTACATGAGTTTTAGAGATTTTTTTAAATGAGTAGGATATTTTTGAGATAAATCTGAATTTCTTTAAATGAGGTTCACTATTTTTACTCAGATTTGATGTTATCCAATGATATCGATTGATAAGAGTTGGATACATAAGAAATGAATTGTCCAGAATATGATGCCGGTATTAAGAAGTTCATAGAAAAGGCAAGGCTTCATGTTAATGAAGAAGGAAAGATACGTTGTCCTTGTGTGGTGTTAAATGGCAAATGGCATAAGCCTAATTTAGTTAAATTACACTGTATGTTAAAGGGTTTCTCGAAGACGTATCAGACGTGGTATTTTCATGGAGAACAGTTTGGAAGCAATGTCTCGGATGAAAATGAGAATGAAGATGATGACCCAGAAAGGGAACAAGATGAGATGGTCGAAGCATTGCAGGACATCGCTGGCCCAAGTGGTGCTCACACTGAGGTTGGCAATGATGATTACAATCCGATGATGTTTGACCATGGAAGGACCAATCACAGTAAGAAATTGAATGATCTTTTCAATGAGGTGGAATCCGAGCTTTATCCTAGATGTGAAAAGTTTTCTGCTTTGACTTCTTAGTTAAGTTAATGCACATTAAGGTCCTCAATCGGTGGACAAATAAGTCTTCAATATGTTGCTTGAACTATTGAAAGAGGCATTTCCGAATGGTACTAGGATACCATCTTCGCACTATGAGGCCAAAAAGAAGATGAATGAGTTGGGTTTAGGCTATGAGAACATACATGTATGCAAGCATGATTGTGCTATCTTTTGGAAGGAGAATGCCTCTTTAGAAAAATGTCCGGTATGCAACGAGCCTAGGTACCAAGTGGTTGGAGACAAAGGTAAGAAGATACCTTATAAAGTTATGTGGTATTTTCACTCACACCTCATTTGAAACATCTATATGCCTCAAGACATACAGCTGAAGATATGAGGTGCACTATAATAAGCGACCGATCACAGATGGGGTGTTACGACATCCAGCAGATGGAGAAGCATGAAAATATTTTGATCAAAAGTATCCTAATTTTTCCAGTGAACCAAGAAATGTAAGGTTAGGTCTTGCTTCAGACGGATTCAATCCATTTGGGAACATGAGTAATGCATACAGTATGTGGCCCGTTATTTTAGTACCTTATAACTTGCCTCCTGGAAATATATGAAAGAGACATTCTTTATGATGTCATTACTTATCCCCGGTCCTAAATCTCCAGGAAGGGATATGGATATATTTTTAAGGCCAATAGTGGATGAGCTTAAACATTTATGGACCGAAGGTGTTGATGTATATGATGCATATGAAAGAGAGTTTTTGGATGCACGTAGCTGTTTTATGGACTATAAATGATTTTTCAGCATACTCATTATTATCTGGTTGGAGCACAAAGGGTTATAAGGCATGTCCAGTTTGTAATGAGCAAGCCTCATCCAAAAAGCTGAAAGACAATATTTGCTATATGGGACATCGCCGTTACTTGCCTATTGATCACAAGTGGCGAAATAGTAGACTCCATGATGGAAGTAGAGAGCATGGAGTCAAACAAAAATGTTGACGGTGAAGAAATTTTAATGCAATTAGAACACATAGCTGCTAAAAAGTCCAAAAAGCATCCAAACAATAAACATCGAAAGCGAAAGCGTGCACCAAATGAGTTGAATTGGTATAAGAAGAGCATTTTCTTTGAGTTGGAGTATTGGTCATCATTAAAATTGAGACATAACTTAGATGTAATGCATATTGAGAAGAATATTTGTGACAATGTTGTGGGAACTTTATTAAGCATCGAATGTAAGACAAAAGACACATATAAAGCAAGAGAGGACCTGGCTTCAATGGGGATCCAAAGGGAGTTGTGGTTACAAACTCAAGGTAATAGAGTTTATAAGCCTCCTGCATCTTACACATTTACATTAGATGAAAGAAGACAATTCTGTAAGTGGCTAAAATCTGTGAAGGTGCCCGATGGATATTCTTCCAATATTTTAAGGTGCATAATGAAGGTGATGGAAAGATATCCGGCTTGAAGACACATGATTGTCATGTACTACTTCAAAGATTGTTACCTATTGGCATTCAACCATTCTTGCAGAAACATGAGAGTAGTACTTTAATTGAGCTTTCTAATTTCTTCCAACAACTTTGTTCAAGGACATTGTATGTTAGGGATTTGGAGTTGTTACAAGAGTAGATTGCGGTGATCTTATGTAAGCTTGAACGAATGTTCCCACCAGCATTTTTTGACGTTATGGTGCACTTATCAATACATTTGCCTTACGAGGCCTTACTTGCCGGATATGTTCAAAGTAGATGGATGTATCCTTTCGAAAGGGCACTTGGTATATAAAAATATGTACATAATAAGGCTCATCTGGAAAGGTTCAATTGCAGAAGCTTATGTTGTCAACGAGTCTCTTACATTTTGTTCAATGTATCTTCGAGGCATAGAAACAAGATTCAACCGTCGGAATGAAATTTTGATTCGGATAGCCATTTGGACAAGCAATTAAATATATTTGCAACTCGTTGGCGGCCTCTTGGAAAAGGAAGAATGTGCATTTAGATGATAAAACTTTAAAACAAGTACATTGGTATCTCATCAATAATTATCCAGAGGTGCAACCATTTCTCAAGTAAGTATACTTTTAAAATTATTTCTTCATATCTCTAAATTTTTTGTAGTGCTCATTAGCGTAATGTTCTCTATAGCCAACACATTGATCAGCTAAATCCAACTAAACTGGAACAACTGGACCAATTACAGAAGGAAAGATTTCTTGAGTGGTTTAAAAATGAAGTAAGCATACATTCATTAATATTGTAAATTAATATATCATTATCTTTATTTCAAATGACATTGATGTTTGGTTTATCCAGATGTTAAATAAGCATTTTGCTGGGCATCTAAAGCTACTGATGAGCTTTATTCATTGGCTATTGCTCCCGACAGTCGTGTGTGCTCGTATACTGGCTGTGTGTGAACGGTTAAATTTATCACTGTTAATCGGGATGTTGGCCATAAAACACAGAATAGTGGCATTTGTGTTCCTTCTACTCATCTAGGAGAAGAAATTAACTTTTATGGTATATTATTAGAGGTCCTTGAATTTCATTTTGTTAAAGGTTGTAAGGCGATAATGTTCAAGTGCAAATGGTTTGAAACTAAACCAAAGCACAGGAGAATGCAACAACATTATAAAATTACAAGTATAAATATTAGTTCAGAATGGTACAAACATGAGCCATTCATTTTAGCATCACAAGCTGAAAAGGTTTTCTACTTGGATGATTTGAAGAACAATTCTAATTGGAAAGTGGTATACAAGGTTAATCATCATCATTTGTGGGATTTCCAAAAAAGATGATGATGTTCAGGAAGAAGTATATCAAGAAGATGATTCAGCAGTCCTTCGATTCACATGTGAGCAACTTGACATGGACTTAATAACATCTCGGCGTACGGACACTGATGCTGAAATAGTTACAATTCAAGAAAATTTAGAGGTCAAAGTGAGGTCGGTCAAGATGAGTTTATATGCGATGTTAAGAGGATGACACACTAGTTGATTATGACAGTGAGGGATCTATACATAATTCTGATATGAGGATGATGAAGACAATGAGCATATTAGTGATGACAGTAATTAATTTGGTAGCATTCATGTTTTTTTTTTACTTATTACAACTATATGTTCTTATACCTTCTTATTTATTAATTCTAATTTGTATGTTTGTTTGCAGATGTCTTCGAGAGATACTCCTGCTACATCGAGGCCAGATGATTCTCCTTACATTCCAGCTCTGACAGAGGGGTCATCTGTCGGCGCATCATAATAACTATACTTTAAACTTATCTTATTTGGCTATATTTGTTTATGTTATTTTGCACTAATTTAGTTCATTATGTTTTGCAGCTACGCCATCAAAGAAGAAGGGCCGAGGTCTGCTCGCGGATACAAGTCCGCACATCTGATTGATACGCATCGTGGACAGAAGTTGCCTATTCTTTTGCCACCTAAGGTTGGACGACCATTAGGAGAGTTTTGCTCTGAGTTTTGATCGAGATAGGAGTGGTTGTACATGACATGGCACCACTTGCGGTCAGAAAGTGGAGTGAGATCACTGATGTACAGAAAGCATCTATGATCGATCGACTTCAGGTCAGTTTAATTGTATTAGATTACTTTAGATTACGTTTAACACACTTAATATACCTTATAACTTTTATAATTTATATATATATTTGCAAGAGAAGTTCGATCTTGATATGAATTTATATCATATTAAAAAAGGTATTGAGTTTCAAATGAATAAAGTATATCAAGAATTTAGATATCGGCTTCATATACACTTCATTAGTCATGGTGGGGACACAAGTGTGAGCTTAGCAAAGCAAAATAAGCCATCTCGTGTCTCACAGAGTGATTGGGACTTTCTATGTGATTACTTTTATTCATATGAGTATAAGGTAAATACATCCATACAAATATTTTAATAGTTTATATTTTTTACAAACTCATGTAACCATTTCCATTAATTCTTTGATGTAGAAAAAATTAGAAACAAATAAATCTAATCAAAAATTGCAGCCATAT
Source organism: Calamus simplicifolius (assembly GCA_900491605.1). NCBI lineage: Eukaryota > Viridiplantae > Streptophyta > Magnoliopsida > Arecales > Arecaceae > Calamus > Calamus simplicifolius. The sequence continues at coordinate 93,018 of UESW01004829.1, read as the reverse complement.
GCTGCTCTCATTGGATCGAAGTCTATACCGGCTCACTCTTATGATATGGTAAGGAATACTGTGAACTAGTGCTTTTATATTTATGTATTGTGTGGTCTGATATTATTATAGTGTTATAATCTAGTGCAACCATATTTATAGATACATTGATACATTGTAGATCAATAAGGTCAGTAAGCTAATTATATTGATACTTGATAATTGTATTAGATTATTACATTGATACATTGATACATTATATTAGATTGTTACATTGATACATTGATAATTGTATTAGATTATTACATTGATACATTGATACATTGTATTACATTGATACATTGATACATTGATACATTGATACATAGATAATTGTATTAGATTATTACATTGATACATTGATATATTGATACATTATATTAGATTATTACATTGATACATTGATACATTGTATTAGATTATTACATTGATACATTGATACATGATAATTGTATTAGATTATTACATTGATACATTGATACATTGTATTAGAATATTACATTGATGCATTTATACATTGATAATTGTATTAGATTATTGCATTGATACATTGTATTAGATTATTACATTGATACATTGATACATTGATACACTGTATTAGATTGTTACATTGATACATTGATACATACATAGATAATTGTATTAGATTATTATATTGATACATTGATACATTGTCTTAGATTATTACATTGATACGTTGATACATTGATACATTGATAATTGTATTAGATTATTACATTAATACATTGATACATTGTATTAGATTATTACATTGATACATTGATACATTATATTAGATTATTACATTGATACATTGATAATTGTATTAGATTATTACATTGATACATTGATACATTGTATTAGATTATTACATTGATAATTAATACATTGATAATTGTATTAGATTATTATCTTAAATTATTGTCTTAAATTATTATTGTTTCTTTTCAGAGAGATTCTGCTACCTAAGAGGAGCCATCAAGACTTCATCTTTGGAATACTCTTCATTTTGACAAAAAGAAGAATCAATGGATAAATGAAAAAGATGAAGAAACCCATGTAAGTTTTATCAATTAAAAATACAATATTATTGAATGTAATGTTTTATACTAAACATATTGAATTTGTTTTCTTTTCATTGCAGGCACAGTTAGCAGAGCAACTTTCCTCACAGGACTCTACAGCAGAACCAATCAATGAGGATATCATTTTTTAGGAGGTTTTAGGCTCTAGATCTGGTTATAAAAGGGGATGGGGTCTACTACCGAAGAGTACATCGAGAATTAGAGGTAGTTTTTCATCTTCTGAAAACTCACAATTAAAGGTTGAACTACGTGAGTGCTGAGCTCATCGCTCAGCAAGAGGATAAGCTCACTCAACAACAGAATGAGCGCATTCAGCAAAGAAGACCATCCAGGATCTAAAGGCGATGACTGATGAGTTCACTACTTTCATGCAAAACTAGTGCTTGGATATCGTCCTAGTGGATCCCAGCAGACCTCACCTCCATAGTACATGTATTTTTTTTAATTATGTATTTTAAAAAACATTGTATATGATTATTTATTGAAATGAATGAAAACTTTATTAAATTTTTTGTGAAACTTTTATATTAGAAATTATTTCTAATATCGTTGCTTTAATATTATATTATATTATTGTAACAGATGCAAAACAAAAGAATATTAAAATAAAGTCATCGTAATAAGTTTTTATTTAAATTAAAAATATATTAAAAACTTATTACGGTGACTTTTTTTTTCCGTAATATCAGCCTATTATGGCGAAAATAAGTCACCATAATAAGGTTTTATTTAAATTTTAAAAATATTTAAAACTTATTACGTTGACTTTTTTTCCCGTAATAGCATCCTGTTACGGCGAAAATAAGTCGTCGTAATAAGTTTTTATTTAAATTTTAAAAATATTTAAAACTTATTACGATGCTTATTTTCACCATAACAGGCTGATATTACAGCAAAAAAAAGTTATCGTAATAAGTTTTTATTTAAATTAATTTTTTAAAAATATATAATGATATATTTTTGCCATAATAGGGTGCTATTACGATGAAAATAAGTCGTCGTAATAAGTTATTACGACGATTTTGTATTTTATTACGATGAATATTTTATCATCGTTATTATGGTGACTTCTGTACTTATTGCGATGAATTAATTCGTCATAATAAGTCATTTTTCATATAATGAATCCAATTACTTTAAAGCTATAATGACCCTGAGATAACATCCTTTAAATAACCTCTTAGCACTTTGGTATGTTTTCCAACCTTCCACGTCAAGGTTTTATAAAACTTGAGTTGAAAAAGTCCTTTTGCACCACACGCTATGCAGAAATGCGCACATCGCATGCAGTGATTGGTCCACGCGTGCGTATGGCCGCACGTGCGATGCAGAAAGGATGAAAATGTCCTCGACGCATGCATGTGCAGACCAATCACCGCGTGCAAAACGGACTCAACTTGGGTTTTATACAAATACTACTTGTTATCTAAACTCAACGCCTACTTAACCGTGAGGACTTTAAAGTTATAGGCCTGATTGTTTTAACTTTCATTCCCCATGCACGCCATGTGCCAGACAAGACAGACATATCTCCAAGTCCCCTCACCTCACCATCAACTCCACAAAAGCTAACTTCCTGATATTATTGGCTGAGTCAATGGAACGAAATCATTGTTGTCGTTGTTGTTGTTATCGTTGAAGGTTAGATACCATCACTTTAATGATTTTGGCACAAGTGAAGGCCCAACCCAGTTGGCTTGAGATTAAGTTTTACTTTTCATTGTTGTTGTCGTTATCGTTGTTATAGTTGTCATTGTCGTTATCGCTGTTATTGTTGAAGGTTAGATACCATCACTTTAGAATAACTAACCTACTTACCAATGCCAAAAACTTAATATTCCATATTCAGAGCCAGATATTAAACCTTCCAACTAGAGATCTCAACCACAATCACTTTAGCATTCCAATCATTAAACCTAGGTACTTGATAGGACCTTCTCTGTTGCAAAATCCATCACAAGGGCTCCCAACTTATTCTGCCTATTCTGAACCACAATCAACTCAACACTCCCCTTCACATTAACCTTTAAGCCCATAACCTACTATAAATGTTTAAAAATAAACAAAAAAATTTCACTAACTTCCAACACTATTTCACACTACACGGTACAGAAGGATATCGTTGACACATACAAAACATCTTAACAGTCATAACAAAATTATCCACTCAGTACATCTATAATCAATTTTGATTATCAGACTTAACCAAGACCAATCAGGCTCATATATCCGGTCTGCCAATTTTATGATATATGTTGATTAACTCACATTTCATCAGTCAACTTAGAGGAAGTTTACTCTGATGAAGAGGGGGAGGGGGGCAGACTTTAGGAAGCTATTTCATGCATCTCTCTTGAATTAAAAACTTTGATTCCCAAGACAAATTTTCTAGACACCACTAACTCTTCTCACTCACGGCCTCACAAACAATTGCATGTCTCCAACTAACCAAAAGCAATGTTTCAAACAATCCTATATATTGATAATAAAAATTCTACTTTTCATTTGGAATTACTAGATTAGAGTAGACAAACTAAGATCTGTCAACAAAATGTAATGTAAAAAGCAAGATAAATACTAAGAATACTTCAACTGTTCTAATTGAAAAGGAAAAAAGAATTAATTTACCTCTATTTTCTTTATTATTTTGCCTAAACATGAGGACAATTAAATCTCTCATAGGAAATATAATTGAAAGTGGCTATTATGAAAGAAATCAAGGAAAATATTTATTATTTATTATTTAAAAATATATCCATAGTCAATAGTGGGCAAAAAAGGGGAAAAACCACTGTTCTAACATTGCTTAATAACTTGTTGAATAACACCTCTTCATATTCTCTTTGTTAAACACCTCTTCCAATGTATGAATTTCCTAATCTGTCAAAATTTTAACATAGTTAGACCTTCCACTTGACATTTTATGGAATATTTATTGCATCATTTTTCCCTCTGCACCAAACAATCCATGTTCTTGTCACCATTCCAACTTGTCCTTTTATGCTGATCTCCATATCTATCTTGAATATGATGAGTCAGATCTTAAATTCAACCTAGCCAAACATCCACCATCCCATAAGTTTCCTTCCATAATTTAAGCATTCCTAACATATAGCTAACACAAAAGCTGTATGCAAGAACCTGATCCTTCTCCTATAGAATCAGCAAACTTGCTTCCCTATTTTGTGTTCTTTAACAACATATACTAAAAAGGGAAAGATTGGATTTAAACCAACTCCTTCAGATTTCATAAGATTGGGAATATGATCAGAGAAGGACTAGGAAGCAACATAGAAACAATCCAGTGATGCAACACTTCAGCATTCATTCCACTGAATTTCTTACTCTTTTTCTCATAGGTTAACTAAATTATGTATGATTCCCTTCATGAAAGTTCTCAAACTATCTTTTGAATCAACCATCATAATCTTAAATCTTGGGCTCCTTAATGCCATTATCATCTTAAAAGTGTAACTACATCACGCATTATTATTGCGTCGCTAATTGAGTCGTTATTTTTTTTTCTCGCTGAGTTGTCGCAATTTGATCGCAATTTAGTGACGCAAAAATGAGTCGCTAAATTGGCATCGCTATTTCTAATTTTTCCTGTAGTGGTGGTTTGGGTTGTGTGCTGGTGAGCCCGAAAAAACTGGCTGGGTTCGTTGTGATCTCGGATAAAACAAAAGTTGGAGTTGTGAGCTTGTAAAATAACTCGACTGTAATCGATGGGATTATAGTGTGGACCCAGGTGTTGCTTGGGAGTGGACGTAGGTGTTGGATACACCAAACCACTATAAAATCTTTGTGTTTGCCGTGAATTTATCTCTCTCTCTATCCTCCTTATTTATGCTTAGCTTTAATTAATTCAGTTTACTTGAGCACCTTCATATCAATCTGAATATTTTCAAAGAGTTAAATTTTTTAAAGAACCCAATTCACCCCCTCTTGGGTTGCTATCTGGGCCAACAATTGGTATCAGAGCTTGTGCCCATTTAAATTTGATCTAACGATCAAGAGTCAAATATTCAAATGGCAGCTCAAGTTGGACCATCTTTTTCAGAAGGTCAATCCACTAATCGACCTCCTTTATTTAATGGTACAAATTATGGTTATTGGAAAGCTAGAATAAAAATTTTTATTGAAGCACTTGACTATGAACTATGGGGCATCATAGTAAATGGTCCTCACACACCCACAATAAGAGTAGACAACATGGTGATTCCTAAGCCAGAAACGGAATGGGATGAACATGATAGGAAGTTGGCTCAGCTTAATGCTAAAGCCATGAATGTTTTGTACTATTCTTTAGATGCTAATGAGTTTAATCACATCTCTACATATATTTTTACAAAAAAATTTGGGATAGATTAGAAGTTACCCATGAGGATACTAATCAAGTTAAAGAATCTAAAATTAATATTTTAGTGCATAAATATGAATTGTTTAGCATGGAACAAACTGAATCGATAACTTGCATGTACACTAGATTCACTGATATTGTGAATGGCTTGAAGAGTCTTGGCAAGATATATACTAACTCTAAATTGGTGCGCAAGATTCTTATGTCTCTTCCAAGATCATGGAAAGCCAAGGTGACTGCAATCCAAGAAGCTAAAGACTTAAATGCTCTACCTTTGGAGGAGCTACTTAGATCATTGATGACCCAAAAACTAACAATGAAACAACATCAAGAGGAAGAGGTCAAAAAGAAGAGAACCATAGCTCTCAAGGCTGCAGAAATTGAAGAAACCAGCAGTGAGGAAGATGAAGATGATGATGAGACAGCTCTCCTTGCTAGAAAATTTAAGAAATTTATGCAAAGAAGGAGACCCTTCCATAATAGAAAGTCTGAAACTAAAATGAAAGGAGAAAAAAGAAAGAGAAGGACAAAGAAAAAGAAAAAGAACCCTTGACATGTTATGAGTGTAAGAAGCCAGGGCATTTCGGATATAATGTCCTCAATTAAAGAAGGGTTACAAGAAGAAGAAGGCATATGTTGCAACATGGAGTGATAGCGAAGAATCCTCTTTTGAGGAGGAACAAAAGGAAGTTGCAAACATTTACTTTATGGCAAACGACGATGAGGTAAGTTTTGAAACTCATGATTTTACATTTGATGAATTATATGAGGCATTTAATGAGCTAGTTAGTGACTTCAAAATTTTGAAAAAGAAAAACAAATCTTTGAAAACTAAAAATTTAAATCTTCTTAAAGAGAAAAATGAATTAACTCTTGAAATTAAAGATTTAAAAGCTGAAAAGAGAGGTTGTCTAAAAGAAAAAGAATCAATTTTCAATGAAAACATTAATTTAAAGAAAGAAGTTGATAAGTATAAAAATGTTGTTGATAAATTTACATATAGTTCAAAAAAATTAAATCTACTTTTAAGTAATCAAAGAGCGGTTTTTGATAAAACCGGATTAGGTTATAGACCTCACATGAAACAAAAATTTGTAAATAATTTTTTATTAAGAAACCTAATAAAAATGATGTTTCATATTATCATTGCAACAAGAAAGGACATAAATCTTATGAATGTAATTTTAAAAAGATTGATAAGAATTTAAATATTAAAAGAAAGAAAATATGGGTTTGAAAAGGAATAATTTTTATTGCGACCAACCATGAAGGACCCAAGAAAGCTTGGGTTCCTAAATATAAGATTTGATTATCTTGCAGGAGTGTCTTGCGGCCAAATGATCAAAATAAAAGTGGTATCTTGATAGTGGCTGCTCAAGGCACATGATGGGTGACAAGGATCAATTCATCACCCTTGAAGATAAAAGAGGAGGAGTTGTTACTTTGGAGATAATGACAAAGGTCAAATTATGAGCCTTGGTAAAATTCGAATAACTCCATCCACCTTTATTGAGAATGTTTTATATGTTGATGGTTTAAACCATAATTTAATTAGCATTAGCCAATTGTGTGATAAGGTTTTAAAGTTTTATTTGAAGCTTCTATTTGCACTGTCTCTAATCCCATTAACAATAGCATTGTATTTATTGGAAATAGAAATGACAATGTATACTTAATTGATTTAGACAATTTGTCTACTAGTAATCATTGCTTAGTTGCCGATAATGCTAATGTAAATGAGATTGGATGGCTATGACATCATAGATTAGGTCATGCAAGCACACACCTAATTTCAAAATTAATTAGAATGGATTTAGTTAAAGGACTTCCAAAGTTAAATTTTAAAAATAACAAAATTTGTGATGCATGTCAACTTGAAAAATAAACTAGAAATTCTTTTAAATCTAAAATATTATTTTCACTTCTAGGCCACTTGAACTACTTCACATGGACCTTTTTGGACCTACTAGAATCACTAGTCTAGGAGGAAAGAAATATGGTCTTGTGATAGTAGATGATTATTCTAGATTCACTTGGGTATTATTTTTGGCTCACAAAGATAAGACTTTCTCGATATTCCTGAAATTCTTCAAGAAAGTCATAAATGAGAAAAACACTACCATAGTGTCTCTTAGAAGTGATCATGGCATAGAATTTAAAAATCATCTATTTAAAAATTTTTACATTAAAATGATATTCATCATAATTTCTCTGCACCTAGGATACCCCAACAAAATGGAGTCATAGAAAGAAAGAATATGACTTTAGAAGATATGGCCCGTATCATGCTTTGTGAAAGCCAACCCAAAGTACTTCTAGGCGAAAGCTATAAACACGACATGTTACATCTTAAATAGAGCTCTAATTAGACCAATCCTTAAAAAGACTCCCTATGAATTATGACATAATAGGAAACCAAACATTAGTTATTTTTATGCATTTAGTTGTAAATATTTCATTCATTATAATGGTAAAGACAATCTTGAAAAGTTTAATGCAAAATCTGATGAAGGCATATTCTTAGGATTTCAACATCTAGTAAAGCCTATAGAGTATTCAACAAGAGGAACTTAATTGTAGAAGAATCTATTCATGTAGTTTTTGATGAGTCTTTAGCATCAAGTTCAAAAAAGATTGATGATGAAGAAGATACAAATTTGCTAGAAAGAGATATTAAAAAATTAAATATAGATGTATCTTCAGACCATGAACAAGAAGCTAAAGATGATGACTCTTCAAGAGTTGATGTTATTGATACTAATCATAATAAGGTAGATCTTTCTAAAGATTGGAGATATGCCTATGGTCATCCAAAGGAATTGATTATAGGTGATCCATCTTAAGGAGTAAGAACTAGATCATCAATGAGAAATATCAATAATCATCTTGCATTTGTATCTCAAATTGAACCTAAAACTATCGAAGAAGTTAAAAAAGATAGTAATTGGATGTTAGCTATAGAAGAGGAATTAAATTAATTTACTAGGAATAATATATGGTCCTTTGTTGATAGACCCAAAGGTCATTCGGTTATAGGATCTAAATGGGTATTTAGAAATAAATTAGATGAAAATGATAGTAATTAGAAATAAAGCTAGACTAGTTGCAAAAGGATATAATCAAGAAGAAGGAATTGATTTTGATGAAACTTTTACACCTGTAGTTAGATTAGAAGCAATTAGACTATTACTTGCATTTGCATGTCATATGAATATTAATTTATTTCAAATGGATGTTAAAAGTGCATTTTTAAATAAATTTATAAATGAGAAAGTTTTTTGAACAACCACCAGGTTTTGAAGATCATGAATTTTCAAATCATGTTTTTAAATTACACAAAGCACTTTATGGTTTAAAATAAGCACCTAGAGCTTGGTATGATAGGTTAAGCAAATTTAATTGAAAATAATTTTTCTAGAGGAAATGTTGATAAAACCTTATTTTTGAAAGAAAAGATAAAGATTTATTAGTAGTACAAATTTATGTAGATGATATTGTATTTGGTGCTACTAACAATCTTTTGTCAAGAATTTGCTAAGTTAATGCAGGGTGAATTCAAGATGAGCATGATGGGATAACTCAATTTCTTACTAGGACTACAAATCAAACAAATAAAGAGGAGATTTTCATCAACCAAACAAAGTACACAAAGGAAATTCTTAAAAAGTTTGGAATGGAATCAATCAAACCCCTTGGAACACCAATGAGTCCTTCATGCAAATTAGACAAAGATAAAAATGGTAAGAAAGTTGATCAAAAGCATTATAGAGGTATGATCGGATCTCTACTTTACTTAACAGCAAGTAGACCAGATATTATGTTTGCTGTTTTCTATGTGCTAGATTTCAATCTGAACCTAAAGAATCTCACTTAATTGCTGTAAAAAGAATACTTAGATATTTAAGTGGAACTAAAAATGTAGGATTATGGTATTCTAGAGACTCAACACTAATTTAATTGCTTATTCTGATTCTGATTATGCTGGTTGTAAATTAGATAGAAAAAGTACAAGTTGTGCATGTCAATTTTTAGGAAGTAAATTAATCTCTTGGTTTAGCAAAAAGAAAATTTGGTTGCATTATCTACTGGTGAGGCTGAATATGTTGCAGCTGGAAGTTGCTGTGCTCAAATCCTTTGGATTAAGCGACAACTTGAAGATTATGGCATAACACTTGATAAAACTCCAATTAGATGTGATAACACTAGTGCAATAAACTTAACTAAAAATCCAATCCAACATTCAAGAACTAAACATATTGAAATTAGATATCATTTTATTAGAGAACATGTAGCTAATAATGACATTTGTCTTGATTATGTTTGTACTGAGGAACAATTAGCTAACATATTTATAAAACCTTTGAGTGAAGAGAGATTTGTTATCTTAGAGGAGAATTAGGGATTTGTGACCCATTGGAATTATTTTGAAACCCTTAAGAATGACTATCTAGAATTTAATCAATTCTTAAAAATTCTTTATGATTCTAAGGACAATTCATCTAGATATTTGAACCATTTGATTCACCCATTCCAAAGATTTTATCCAATTTATTGATTATTCTTTTGACAAGTTTCGGATCCTTGAAACTCTTTTTTTTTCTTCTGAAACTGTCTTGGAGTCGATACCCTACTCAGTGGAGTCGACACCTCGTCTGTGTCACTCTCGGTCTGAGACCTTAGAGCTGACATCCGCCTTAGCGGAGCCGACTCCAGTTCGGTGCTAATGAGTTAGCGACTTGGAGTGACACCCGACTTTGCGGGAGTCGACACTGTAGTCCCAATTTGACTATTTTAGGGCAGAGTCGACACCTATTCGGCCCCATTCTATTCCAAACTCTTCCAAAACTCTCTCAAAATCTTTCAAAACCCAAA
>UESW01004829.1:32643-80333 GCA_900491605.1 Calamus simplicifolius | reverse complement strand
CAAAGGTTTCATCAAAATCAATACCTTCTTCTTGATTATATCCTTTTGCAACTAATCTAGCTTTGTTTCTAATTACTATGCCATTTTCATCTAGTTTATTTCTAAATATCCATTTTGATCCTATAACAGAATGATTTTTAGGTCTTTCAACTAAAGTCCATACATTATTTCTAGTAAATTGATTTAATTCTTCTTGCATTGCTAACATCCAATTATTATCTTTTTCAGCTTCTTCAATAGTTTTAGGTTCAATTTGTGATACAAATGCAAGATGATTACTAATATTTCTCATAGATGATCTAGTTCTTATTCCTTGAGATGGATCACCTATAATCAATTCCTTGGGATGACTATAAGCATATCTCCAATCTCTTGGAAGATCTACATCATTATGATCAATATTACATCATCATCCTTAGTGAATCATCATCTTTAGCTTCTTGCTCATGATCTGAAGATACATCAATATTAATTTTTCAAGATCTTTTTCAATTATGTTTGTATCTTCCTCATCATCAAGCTTTTCAGAACTAGTGCTAAAGATTCATCAAAAACTACATGAATGGATTCTTCAACAACTAAGGTTTTCTTGTTAAATACTCTATATGCTTTACTAGTTGTTGAATATCCTAAGAATATTCCTTCATCAGATTTAGCATCAAATTTGCCTAAATTGTTTTTACCATTATTATGAATAAAACATTTACAACCAAATGCATGAAAATATTTAATGTTGGGTTTTCTTTCATGCCATAATTCATAAGGTGTTTTCTTTAAATTGGTCTTATTAAGGCTCTATTTAAGGATGTAACATGCTGTGTTAATAGCTTCCGCCCAAAAGTACTTTGGGAGTTACTTTCACATAGCATGGTACGGGCCATGTCTTCTAAGTCCTATTTTTCCTTTCAACTACACCATTTTGTTGTGGGTCCTAGGTGCAGAAAAATTATGATTAATACCATTTTCATTGCAAAACTTTCAAATAAGTGATTTTCAAATTCAGTTCCATGATCACTTCTTAGAGACACTATGGTAGTGTTTTTCTCATTTGTGACTTTCTTGAAGAATTTCAGGAATATCGAGAAAGTCTCATCTTTGTGAGCTAAAAACATTACCCAAGTGAATCTAGAGTAATCATCTACTATCACAAGACCATATTTCTTTCCTCCTAGACTTGTGGTTCTAGTTGGTCCAAAAAGGTCCATGTGAAGTAGCTCTAATGGCCTAGAAGTTGAAACAACATTTTTAGATTTGAAAGAACTTCTAGTTTGTTTTCCAAATTGACATGCATCACATATTTTGTTATTTTCAAAATCTATTTAGGTAACCTTTAACTAAATCCATTCTAATTAATTTTGAAATAAGGTGTGTGCTTGCATGACCTAATCTACGATGCCACAACCAACCAATCTCATTTATATTAGCATTATCAGCAACTAAGCAATGATTACTTAGTAGATAATTTGTCTAATCAATCAAGTATACATTGCCATTTCTATTTCCAATAAAACAATGCTATTATCAATGAATTAGCTACAGTGCATATAGAAGATTCAAATGAAACTTTAAAGTTTTATCACATAATTGGCTTATACTAATTAATTATGCTTTAAACCATCAACATAAAGTACATTTCAATAAATGTGGATGGAGTTATTTTTACCAAGGCCCATAATTTGACCTTTGCCATTATCGCCAAATGTAACAACTCCTCCTTTCTTTTCTTCAAGGGTGATGAATTCTCTTTGTCACCCGTCATATGTCTTGAGCAGCCACTATCAAGATACCACTTTTTCTTTGATCTTTTGGCCACAAGACATTCCTGCAAATAATCAAACTTTATGTTTAGGTACCCAAGCTTTCTTGGGTCCTTCATGGTTAGTAGCAATAAAATTATTCCTTTCGGAACCCATATTTTCTTTCCTTTAACATTTAATTTTTTATTATTATTTTTTGCATTCATAAGATTTATGTCCTTTTTGATTACATTTAAAACATGTAAATTACTTTGGCCAGCTTTTACAAAAATATTTTTCAATGATTTTTGTTTTCTTAAAGTGTTATACCCTAATCCGCTTTGTCAAAAACTGCTTTTTGACTATTAAAACATGTTTAATTTAGTTGAGCTTAAGTAAATTTATCAACTATGTCTTTATGTTTTTCAACCTCTTTCCTTAGAAAATCATTTTCATTGAATTGAATTCTTTTTCTTTAAAATTTTCATTTTCAGATTTTAAGTTTCTTTTCATTAAGATTTTCTTTTATCTTTTAAATCTTTTTTAATTCATTTTTCTCTTTAATTAAATTTAAGTTTTCATTTTCAAAATTTGTTTCTTTTTCAAAACCTTGAAATCAATCATCAAGTTCATTAAAAGCATCAAACATTTCATCAAAAGTAAATTCATCATCAAGGGTTTCGGAACTTACCTCATCGTTGTCGTCCGCCATGAAGCAAATATTTGCAACTTCCTTTTGTTCTTCTTCTTCGGAAGAAGATCTTCGCTGTCACTCCAAGTTGCCATGTAAGCCTTTTTTTTTTTGTAGGCTTCTTAATTTAGGACATTCATTCTAAAGTGCCCTGGTTTTTACACTCATAACAAGTCAAGGGCTCTTTCTCTTTTCTTTGTCCTTGTCCTTGTCCTTATCTTTTTCTCCTTCCCATTTTTGCTCCAAATTTCTTCTTGTGGAAGGGCCTCTTCTTTCATAAATTTCTTAAATTTCTAGCTAAGAGAGCAGTCTCATCATCATCATCATCATCATCATGCTGCTCTCTTCCTTTTGCAGCTTTGAGGGCAATGGTCTTCTTCTTTCTTGTGTCCTCCTCTACATGCTGCTTCATTGTCAGCTCATGGGTCATAAGGATCCTAGAAGCTCCTCTAAGGTAAATGTTGAGGTCCTTTGCTTCTTGGATTGCTGTCATTTTTGCTTCCCATGATCTTGGTAATGACCTAAGAATTTTGCGAACAAGTTCAGAGTTAGTATATTCTTACCAAGACTTTTCAAACCATTCACAATATCAGTGAAATCTAGTGAACATGCATGCATGGTTTCAGATTGTTCCATGCTAAACAATTCATATTTATGAACAAAATATTAATTTTGATTCTTTTACTTGGTTGGTACCCTCATGGGTAACCTCTAACCTATCCCAAATCTCCTTTGCGGAATTACATGTGAGATTCTATTAAATTCATTAGCGTCTAAAGAACAATATAAAACATTCATGGCTTTAGCATTGAGCTGTGCCATTCTCCTATCATTATCATTCCAATCCCTTTCGGGCTTAGGAACAATAGTGCCATCAATAACGTGTGTGGGTGTACTAGGTCCATTAATTATAACACCCCATAATTCATAGTCAGAAGCTTGAATGAATATCCTCATTCTAGCTTTCCAATATGAATAATTTGAACCATTAAATAAAGGAGGTCTATTCGTAGAATGACCTTCAGCAAATGATCCAACTTGTGTTGCCATTTGGATCTTTAGCTCTTGATCGTGAGATCAAAATCTAATGAGCACTTGCTCTGATACCAATTGTTGGCCCAGATGACAACCCAAGAGGGGGGGTGAATTGGGTTCTTAAAAATTTAAGCTTTTTGAAATGTTTTAAACAAATTAACTCAAGATGTGCAAGTGAGAGAAATTAACTTAAGCAATGCACAAACAAATAAAAGAGATAGAGAAGAGACAATGAGCACGGCAAACACAAGGTTTTATAGTGGTTCGGTGTATCCAACACCTACGTCCACTCCCAAGATTCACTTGGGTCCACACTATAATCTTCCTTGATTACAGCCGAGTTGTTTTACAAGCTCACAACTCAAACTTGTTGTTTTCCGGGATCACAACGAACCCAGCTGGTTTTCAAGGGCTCACCAGCACAAAAACCCTAACACAAGCTTACCAAGCTTGTACCGAGGTAAGACTACCTCCACTAGTTCAATCCCCCAGATTGAACTAGACACAAATAATAGAATTGTGTTTTTTAGTTACAAAGCTCCTTAATGAGCAGATAACAAATATAAGAATAAAGTTTAGAAAGCCTGATTTGCAGTTGGTTGGCTTTTGAGCTTTTCTTCTTTTCTTCAACTCATTTGAATGTAGAATCGGCCTCAGCACGGATTCTTCACAGAATGAGTGTTGGAGTTGATTTGACTTTTTCCCTTTTCTTTGAGTGTGGAAATCACTTGAAAATGCACTTGGATTTTCTTCTGAAGCTTCCTTGGATTGTTGAGCTTGAGCACAGAAGGAGCTTCCTTTGATTTCACCTCTTTCTTTCACTCTATTTTGAATCACGGATTTTTTCAACTAACGCTCTGTTTTTCTGATTTTTCCTTCTTTTTCTTTGAAATAAATATCTCTCTCTATTGCTCTCTTTGATTTGAAAATAGCTTCTCTATTTATAGATTCTGCAAGAATATAGCCGTTAGAAACAAAGAAAAATAGCCGTTAATCAAAAATCTTACCGTTGGAGCTGAGTTGGCATCCGTAAAAATTTCGCCCAGATTTGCTGGAGTCGACTCATGCTTTTCCCGAGTCGGCTCGAGCTCGTCTTACCAAAAATAGAAATGTTTATAAAGGTTAGGGGTCGACTCATCAAAAATAAAGTGTCGACTCCTGAAAGTCGGGAGTCGACTCATGAAAAGCTGGGGGTCGACTCGCGAAGTGCTCAGAAAAACACACCTCTGGTGTCTGAGCGGAGTCGACTCGCACAGTCATGGAGTCGGCTCGACAGAATCAGGGGTCGACTCGACAAATTTCGTGGGTCGACTCGAGACAGATGCACATTTCTGTACACTGAGCGGAGTCGACTCTGAAACTCTAGAGTCGGCTCCGGAACGTATCAAAAATCAGAAACTTTTCTGATTGACTTAAAATCATTCCAGATTCATTTTAATTCATTGTTTTGACTTGAATTCAATAAAATTGACATTAAGAATTGATTCAAAAATATTCCAAAAACTCATTGAATAAAACATGAATTATAAAATTTCTTTTTGAAAATTTAAACATTGAGCTTAAAGTTACTTTCAAATTGATTAAAGTCAAACTTTAACATTCTCATTCATTGTTCAAAATAAATTTATTGCTCATTCAAATAAACTCATTATCTTTTAATGAACTCAATGGCTTTTAGTAATCATCAAAATCAAAAGGATTGGGTCATATAATTTTTCAATAATCTTCCAACAAAACCACTCAACCAAATTTCAATTTTTCGATGTGGAACTATTGGGAGAGGCATCACAATCTACCCCCCTTACAGGGGCCCGCATCATTATAATATGGTATCAGAGCCACGCACTAGTCGAAAGTGCAGGAGCTAGGTGCCACACATGGCAAAGTGCTACATCGATAGGAGCCACCTCTTGAACCTGTGGAGGCCACCTCTAGAATCTTGCTTAGTGGTTATGATCATGTGCCCTTGGTGACGAGGACGTCCCCTCTGTATGTGGATAGATTGTGATGCCCCTCTCAATAGTCCCACATCGAAAAATTGAGAGTTTGTTGTATGATTTATAACCAGTTAAGGAAGATGGACAAGTACCAATTAGATCCCTTTTGGGATGTGGTGGCCCAAGTGGTGTGGAAAGGAAATATCTTCCATTTGAATTCAACAAAAAATATTAAACTTCTTAAGAATAAAAAAGTCAACTCTTACTCTTAAAAATAAATTTGGAGAATGTCAAGAAATCTTGGTTTAGTAAATAGTAAGTTAAGGTACTTCCACTTCACATAAAAATCTTTGAAAATCAATTTAACTTAGAACTGATAAGAAAATAAAATATCAAAAAAATGTTAAAATACAATTTATAATGCTTTGTTAACACTTATCAAATTAATAGGGTTTCTAGACTTAAATAGGATCACAATAGTAGTGAACCTCATATTATCGTATGTCGACTTGATTTACAGCTCATCAAAATAGCAAAATCAAACTTACTATAAAATCCTAAGGTTAAAACGTATTTCTTAAAATCTAAACTATGACATATTATTAGCCCACCTCAGCTCAGCCATATACAACAAATGATAAGTAATAGACAATAAATCAAAGAAAAAAAGAGTCTATGAAGAACAATAGCAAATTCTTCAACTTTACCTTTTAAGTATAAAAGAATTGGTAACGAATTCTTTTCATTTCATCTATCAAAAAGACCCCTAAACAAGGGTTCTTTGCTCATATGCTAGTTGGCCTTTCTTAAAGAAAAAAAAATTAAGTCAATTATACTAGGATGACATTGAGACGATTATAACTTTAAAGGAATTTTAGGTACTATGCCTTGAAAGCCTGAAATATAAAGTTTAACATGATATTAATGAAAAATAATTTATCAAGAGATAGGAATGGTTCTCGCACTAGAATCCTTTAAGGGGAGTAGATTGTGATGCCCCTCCCAATAGTCCCACATCGGAAAATTGGGAGTTGGTTGAGTGGTTTATATGTAGTAAAGCAAGAAGGACAAGGCACCAATTGGATCCCTTTTGGGATGTGGTGGCCCAAGTTGGTGTGGGCCTTATCCATCTTGCTTTCTTGTAACGGAATGGGTCTGTGGGTGCTGCGGGCCCAGGCCCAGGTCATTATAATATGGTATCAGAGCCATGCACCAGCCAAAAGTGCAGGAGCTAAGTGCCACACAGGGCAAAGTGCTACATCCATGGGGGATGGGAGCCACCTCTGAAATCTTGCCTGCCTGGTGGTTGCCTCTGGCGTTGGCCCTTTAAGGGGGGTAGATTCCCAATAGTCCCACATCGGGAAATTGAGAGTTGGTTGAGTGGTTTATATGTAGTAAAGCAAGAAGGACAAGGTACCAATTGGATCCCTTTTGAGCTGTGGTGGCCTAAGTTGGTGTGCACCTTGTTCGTCTTGCTTTCTTGTAACGGAACGGGTCCTGTGGGTGATATGGGCCGCCGCCAACCAATCCCCGAGCAGATCGGCTGCCAGCGATCGGTCTAGAGCTGGTCGCCACCGTGTGCCTCCTCCTCTCTCTCTTTCTCCCTCTTTCTCTCTTTCACGGCTCCTTACTATGCCAGTGGTACGGCCGGCCAGACCCTCACCGGATGCACACCCGGTGCCGGTGGAGGTCACCTGCCGCCCCCCAGGTCCGCGAGGCGGCAAGCACGCCGCCAAGCCTGAACCTACGCTGGAGCCGGTTCGGCTCCCGCTCAGGAGAAGGGCCACCTTAGCCCTCTCCTCCTCTCTTCCACGTTCGGTCCCCCATCGGACACCGCCTTCGGTGCCGGTGGGGCTGTCGGCCACAGCTCAGGCCCGGCAAGGCGACGGGTACACCGCCGGGCCTAAACCAATCCGTCATAGGAGGACCGCTCGCCATGGCCCCTATTTTGCTCGTGGTGCTCTCTCTCTCTCTCTCGGACGGGTAGAAATCTTACCGGCTGAGGATGGGGGTGAGGATGAAGGACAGGGTCTACCAGCATCCTCCTTTAAAGCTGACCGACGAAGAAGGTTCATGAAGCCTCAGTAAAAGGGATTAGGAACCCAATCGTCACATTGAGATTGGGAATCTAGTCATCGTGCCGAGGACTTAGTCATCCGAAGGAATTCAATCGGTAGAGGTTCCGGGCTTCTCACATAACGGGGGTTACATTCACCCCTCCTTATAAAAATTTTGGCCTCGAAATTGATACACTTCAATAAAAAAATTGGAATTCAAATATTCTATCATAAAATCAACTAAATTTATTCAAAGATCAACAGTTATCGACACATCATTTATCTATATTAGGATGCAAATAATTATGGATATTTCTTTTTCGTTTCCTCCTCAAGCTCCCAAGTAGCCTCCCTCTCAAAATGATTACTCCATTGAACCTTGACATAGGGAATGGTACGTCATCTCAGAACTTGATCCTTACAGTCCACGATATGCATATGATGCTCCTCATATGATAATTCTTTCTTTAACTGTATTGGTTCAAACTCTATTACATGGCTGGGGTCAGGAATATACTTTCTTAGCATAGAAACATGAAATACATTGTGTACCCCAGATAGTATCAGAGGCAGTATCATTCTATAAGCAACTTCTCCTACTCTGCTCAAGATCTCAAAAGGTCCAATATAACGTGGACTCAGCTTTCCTCTAATCCCAAATATCATCACATCTTTGGTTGGTGATATATACCTTTAAGAAGACGTGGACCCCAACCTAAAATTTTAATTCCCTTCTCCTGACATCAGCATAGCACTTCTGCCTGCTCTGAGCTATACGAAGGCACTCCCTAATCAATTGCACCTTCTCTACTGTCACTGAATTAGCTCAGGGCCTAGCAATTTCCTTTCCCCCACATCATTCCAACATAAAGGGGATCTGCACCTCCTACCATATAGAGCTTCAAATGGAGCCATCTGGATACTGGCCTAGGGTGTGATAGCTCTAGTGGTATCAGATTTTTTGGTCTGGGGCATGACAGCTCTAGTGGTATCAGAGCCATGCACCAGTCGGAAGTGCAGGAACTAAGTGTCATACAGGGCAAAGTGCTATATCCATGGGGGATGGAAGCTACCTCTTGAACCTATGAGGGCCATCTCTGGAATCCTACCTTCCTGATGGTTGCCTCTGGCGTTGGCCCTTTAAGGGGGATAGATTGGGATGCCCCTCCCAATAGTCCCACATCGGAAAATTGCAAGTTGGTTGGCTGGTTTATATGTAGTAAAGCAAGAAGGATAAGGTACCAATTGGATCCTTTTTGGGCTGTGGTTGCTCAAGTTGTTGTGGGCCTTGTTCGTCTTGCTTTCTTATAATGGAACGGGTCCGTGGGTACTGCGGGCCCAGGGCCCGGGTCGTTACAATATGGTATCAGAACCATGCATCAGCCAAAAGTGCAGGAGTTAAGTGCCACACAGGGCAAAGTGCTATATCGATGGGAGCCACCTCTTGAATCTGTGGGGGCCATAAAGCAAAGTGCTACATTGATGAGAGCCATCTCTTGAACCTATGGGAGCCATAGGATAAAGTGCTACATTGATTGAAGCCACCTCTAGAATCCTACCTGCCTGGTGGAGTTGGTTGTATGGTTTATAACCAGTTAAGAAAGATGAACAAGTACCAATTGGATCCCTTTTGGGTTGTGGTAGCCCAAGTTGGTTTGGTCCTTATCCGTCTTGCATTCGTATAACGAAACGGGTTTGCAGCATGCACCAGCCAGAAGTACAGGAGCTAAGTACCACACATGGCAAAGTGCTACATACATGGGGGATGGGAGCCAGCTCTTGAACCTGTGGGGGCCACCTCTAGAATCCTGCCTGCCTGGTGGTTGCCTCTGGCATCAAGAACGCCTCACCTTTAAGGGGAGTAGATTGTGATGCCCCTCCCAATAGTCCCATATCAAGAAAATGGGAGTTGGTTGTATGGTTTATAACAAGTTAAGGAAGATGAACAAGTACCAATTGGATCCCTTTTGGGCTGTGGTGGCCCAAGTTGGTGTGGACCTTATCCATCTTGCTTTTTTGTAATGAAATGGGTTCATGGGTGCTGCGGGCCCAGGGGCCCAGGTCATTACAATATGGTATCAGAGCCATGCACCAGCCAAAAGTGCAGGAGCTACATGCCGCACAGGGCAAAGTGCTATATCGATAGGAGCCACCTCTTGAACCTGTGAGGCTACCTCTAGAATCCTGCCTACCTAGTGGTTGCGATCTTGTGCCCCTCTCTGTAAGGGGGTAGATTGTGATACCCCTCCCAATATTCCCACATCAAAAAATTGGGAGTTGATTGTATGGTTTACAACCAGTTAAGGAAGATGGACAAGTACCAATTGGATCCCTTTCGGGTTGTGATGGCCCAAGTTGGTATGGGTCTTGTCCATCTTGCTTTCTTGTAACGGAATGGGTCCGTGGGTGCTCCGGGCTCAAAGCTCGGATCATTATATTATGGTATCAGAGTCATGCATCAGCCGGAAGTACAGAAGCTAAGTGCCACACAGGACAAAGTGCTACATCCATAGGGGATGGGAGCTACCTCTTGAACCTGTGGGGGCCACCTCTAGAATCCTACCTGCCTGGTGGTTGCCTCTAGCATCGATTGCGCTGCCCCTTTAAGGGGGATGGGCCTTATCCGTCATGCTTTCTTGTAATGGAACGTGTCCGTGGGTGCTGCGGGCCCAGGGCCCAGGTCATTACAATATGGTATCAAAGTCATGTACCAGTCAAAAGTGCAGGAGCTAAGTGCCACACAGGATAAAGTGCTATATCCATAGGGATGGAAGCCACCTCTTGAACCTGTGGGGGTCACCTCTAGAATTTTGCCTACCTGGTGGTTGCCTCTAGCGTCGAGGATGTCGCTCCTTTAAGGAGGGTAGATTGTGATGCCCCTCCCAATAGTCCCACATCGGGAAATTGAGAGTTGGTTGAGTGGTTTATATGTAGTAAAGCAAGAAGGACAAGGCACCAATTGGATCCCATTTGGGTTGTGGTGGCCCAAGTTCGTGTAGGCCTTGTTCGTCTTGCTTTCTTGTAACGGAACGGGTCCGTGGGTGCTGCAGGTCCAGGGCCCGGATCGTTACAATATGGTATTAGAGCCATGCACCAACTGGAAGTGCAGGAGATAAGTGTCACACAGGGCAAAGTGCTACATCCAAACAAAGTGCTACATCCATAACTATCTGGTGGTTGCCTTTGGCGTCGAGGATGTTAAGGTGGTAGATTGTGATGCCCCTCCCAATAGTCCCACATCGGGATATTGGGAGTTGGTTGAGTGGTTCATATGTAGTAAAGCAAGAAGGACAAGGTACCAATTAGATCCCTTTTGGGCTGTGGTGGCCCAAGTTGATGTGGGCCTTGTCCGTCTTGCTTTCTTGTAACGGAACAGGTCTGTGGGTGCTGCGAGCCCAGGGCTTGGGTCGTTACAATATGGTATCAGAGCCATGCACCAATCGAAAGTGCAGGAGCTAAGTGCCACACAGAGAAAAGTTCTACATCCATGGGGATGGGTGCTAACTCTTGAACCTATGGGGCCACCTCTAGAATCCTGCCAGTCTGGTGGCTGCCTCTGGCGTCGAGGATGCCGCCCCTTTAAGGGGGAGAGATTGTGATGCCTCTCCCAATAGTCCCACATTGGGAAATTGAAAGTTGGTTGACTGGTTTATATGTAGTAAAGCAAGAAGGACAAGGCACCAATTAGATCCCTTTTGGGTTGTGGTGGCCCAAGTTGGTGTAGACCTTATCCGTCTTGCTTTCTTGTAACAGAACGGGTCCATGGGTACTACGGACCTGGGCTCGGGTCGTTACAATATGGTATCAGAGCCATGCATTAGCCGAAAGTATAGGAGCTAAGTACCATAGGGGGCAAAGTGCTACATCGATGGGAGTTACCTCTTAAACCTGTGGGGGCCATAGAAGGTGGGGGCCACAGGGCAAAGTGCTACATTGATGGGAGTAACCTCTTGAACCTATGGGGGCCACCTCTAGAATCCTGCCTGCCTGGTGGTTTTGATCATGTGCCCCTGGAGACGAGAACGTCGCTTCTGTAAGAGGGGTAAATTGTGATGCCTCTCCCAATAGTCCCACATTAGAAAATTGGGAGTTAGTTGTATGGTTTATAACCAGTTAAGAAAGATGGACAAGTACCAATTGGATCCTTTTTGGGTTGTGGTGGCCCAAGTTAGCGTTGGCCTTGTTCGTCTTGCTTTCTTGTAATGGAACGGGTCCGTGGGTGCTGCGGGCCCAGGGCCCGGGTCGTTACAATATTTATCATCATGCATCATAGAAGGGGCGACGTCCTCGATGCCAGAGGCAACCACCAGGTAGGCAGGATTCTAGAGATGGCCCCCACAGGTTTAAGAGGTGGCTCCCATCCCCCAACGATGTAGCACTTTGCATTGTGTAGCACTTAGCTCCTGCACTTTCGGCTGGTGCATGGCTCTGATATCATATTGTAACGATCCGGGTCTTGGGTCCACAGCACCCACGAACCTTTTTTGTTACAAGAAAGCAAGACGGATAAGGTCCACACCAACTTGGGCCACCACGGTCCAAAAGGGATCCAATTGGTACTTGTCCATCTTCCTTAATTGGTTACAAACCATACAACCAACTCCTAATTTCTCGATGTGGGACTATTAGGAGGGGCATCACAATTATTATAACGACCCGGGTCCCAGGTCCACAGCACCCACGAACCTGTTTCATTACAAAAAAGCAAGATGAACAAGGTCCATACCAACTTGGGCCACCACAGCCCAAAAGGGATCCAATTGGTACTTGTCCATCTTCCTTAACTGGTTATAAACCATACAACCAACTCTCAATTTTTTGATGTGGGATTATTGGAAGGGGCATCACAATCTACCCCTTACATAGGCGAAGTCCTCGTCGCCAGGGGCACATGATCATAACCACCAGGCAGAATTTTAGAGGTGGCCCCCATAGGATTAAGAGGTGGCTTCCATCAATGTAGCACTTTGCCCTGTAGCCCCCACCTTCTGTGGCCCCAATAGATTCAAGAGGTGGCTTCCATTGATGTAGCACTTTGTCCTATGTGGCACTTAGCTCCTGTACTTCTGGCTGGTGCGTGGCTCTGATACCATATTGTAACAACCCGGGTCATGGGCTCATAGCACCCGCAGACCCTGATGTGGGACTATTGGGAAGGGAATCACAATCTATCCCCCTTAAAGGGGTGGCGTCCTCGATGCCAGAGGCAACCACCAGGCAGGCCGGATTTTAGAGGTGGCCCTCATAGGTTCAAGAGATGGCTCCCATCCCCATGGATGTAGCACTTTGCTCTATGTTGCACTTATCTCCTACACTTCTGACTGGTGCATGGCTCTGATACCATATTGTAACGACCTGGGCCCTGGGCTTGCAGCACCCACGGACCTGTTTCGTTACAAGAAAGCAAGACGGATAAGGTCCACACCAACTTGGACCACCACAGCCCAAAAGGGATCCAATTGGTACCTTGTCCTTCTTGCTTTACTACATATAAACCACTCAACCAACGTTTAATATCCCGATGTGGGACTATTGGGAGGGACATCACAATCTACCGCCCTTAAAGGGGTGACATCCTCGATGCTAGAGGCAACCACCAAACAAGTATGGATGTAGCACTCTGTCTGGATGTAGCACTTTGTCCTATGTGGTACTTATCTTCTCCACTTTCGGTTGGTGCATGGCTTTGATACCATAATGTAACGATCCAGACCCCGGGCTCGCAGCACCCATGAATCCGTTCCGTTACAAGAGAGCAAGACGGACAAGGCCTACACCAACTTGGGCCACCATGGTTCAAAATGAATCCAATTGGTACTTGTCTATCTTCCTTGATTGGTTATAAACCACTCAACCAACTTGCAATTTTTCGATATGGAACTATTGGGAGGGGCATCACAAGCTTTTATCACACCTCATGTATCAGTGTCAAGAAACCATAGAGAAGTAATGCATCATGGTATGATGCCATAGATGGTATAGGGGAATGTCTCATAAGCAAAAGCATTAAGGATAAGTATAGAAATTTTTGTGCGCACGCCTGTCCCTGATTGTGTGGATTGGATAAACAATCAAAATCTTGAAGAAGATCTGCAAATGAGCTGACATCGTGCGCAGTTATGATGACCTTAATTAGTTAGAATTCATGTAGAAAATTCTTGCTCAGAAGAGGACTTCTGTCCTGCTTCGCCTTTTTGAATTCTCATGTTAAAATGAATCTAAACATTGTACCTTTGAAATTCTTAGCCAAAAAATTGATAACAAAAGCTATATTGATCTATCATGAGATATTTATTCATGAAATAAAATAAGCCTTGCAGTTGCTTCTCTTGAGGGCAATGGTGAAAGGCATATTGATCTATCATGAGATATTTATTCATGAAATACAAAAAGCCTTGTGGGTGCTTCTCTTGAAGGCAATGGTGCTGTGCACCGAAACTTCATTAAGATTAGAAAAGGAGACAAAGCAATAGCAAGAAAAGGGTGACGAGGAATGGCCAACAATTTCGGGTTTTCCCACCCGAAAAAAATCATCCATGCAGTTTCCATGTATTCTTGATTCAAAGACAGTCAAAGGTAATTTTTGAGCAAACTAATATCCCTGAGACCTTTCCCGACGCCCTGACCTTTCTTCAGCGACTAGCTGGTTGGCGTCTAAGGTGTTTAACCTCTGCGCTTCATCCTTAAAGACCTTGATCTAGGAGTTATGAGATCAAGGTGGAAGAGAGGTACCTAGCTGAAGGAGACCCAATTCCCTATGGGAAAATGGTCATGGTCGTCTTTAGAGTTAGGAACACGAAGCAAAATGTGTGCGGACGACCGTAAGGTTCGAGAGGCACTCTCCTTTTACCTGGGCGAACAGCCTGCACCTAGAGTCAATGGTTCGAGAGGCCTTGGACTAGCCTCTTCAATGGGCGTTCAACGTGCTTTAAATAATATTTTTTTATAAAATTATTAGTACTATAAGAATGATTTTTTTGGACCATTTGAATCACCTTTAATACTAATTGTAATACCCTTAACTCAATTGTTGATGTTAGTTCAATTAATTTGCTAGTGGCACAAATTCATGTGGCATTAAAAATTTAAATATAAATTAATTGGTAGCAAATGAATTAAGTTATAATTCATCAAGCTATCCTTCTTTCATTTTATAAGGACTATGTATGAAGCTTTATGATATCCCGTCTTATTAGGCTATCCGATGTAGGACTATGCATGGAGCTATTACAATAGTTGCCATGATTTTAATGGTTTTTTTTAAAAAAAAGCACAGGGCTCAACTAATTTCATGAGCATTCCATGCAATATTTAATTTTTTTTAACAATGAAATGTCACACCCAAATAAAATTTTAACTATTTTATGAGACTATCAAGTGAGGAAATCACGTACACCATCTGATTTTATTCGAGATATTATGACAGTTGGACCAAGCCTATAAATAAGACTTTAGCTTCAAAGCCTAATATATAACAACTTATTTATCCTTTCTTTCACAAAGTTTTTCTATTCAAATTTATTCTGAGTGACAAAGTTGCTAAGCATCTAAAGGAGCTTCTAGGTCACACCTCCAATTTGATCGTGCTCATGGAAGGAGGTTCAAATCAAGTTAGATTATTATACCGTAAGGGCAATTCACTTACAACCTATACATAGAGTAATGTCTAACAAAGATCTTAATCTAAACTTATTTTTTATCCTATTTTAATACTCATTAATCCTTAAGGACAATTATTTGAATAAATTGCCTCTCTAAATAATTATATTTGAAATGTAATACTAATTCATATTGATTATATTTTTTAATTATTATATTTAATTATTGCATCTTATGATTTGATGTATGTGTATGTATGCATGCAGATGAGTCAAGTTCCTACTTGGTTTAGGCTCATTATATTTTCGTTGAAATATTTTTGCAAAGAGAGTTTGGTACCAAATATGAACCATGGTTGGAGTAAGAAGCAACTACATTAGATATATTAGATTTCTAATATCGATATTTGTTAATAATTTAACTTGTTTTGATTCATAATTTTATAATATTTGAACTTTTTTTTTTTTTTTACTAGAACAGAAAAGTAAAACTCTCTTAAATTTTATTAAAACAGATATATACAAGTGAGGTAGAATGTTAGTGAAGATTTTAAGACAACATGTCCCTTTAAAATAAGAAAAAAATATAATTTATCATGTTTCGATGAAGAAAAAAATATAATTTATCGAGAGGCCACCCTTGGAGAGACTCTTCAGCGAGAGCCTTCTCCTCATATTTGTTGATTGCTTATCCCCACTGACTTGAGCATCGGAGGGTCTTCCGCGGAGGGCCACCCCCAACGCCTCTCACGTGAGGACTGTTTTGCATGTCCGCCCAGGAGGGAGCCCGATCGTGCCCGAGTCGGAGGACAGATTTCAGCAGCAACAAATTGGCGCTAGAGGAAGGGTCCTCAAGTCCCATAAACTTGTGATCTAGGAGACAAGGATCTCGATATGAAAGAGAACCTCTCCTATGGCAAATCGAAGAAAGGCTACCTCCGAAGCTCGGGATCAGGTCACCTCCCAAAGACCTGATCCGGTGAGCAGCGTAGCGCCACCACCACCACCAGTTGAAACCCCATCGCCACCGGCGGCCCCAGTGACTCAGGACCAGTTTGCCTTGCTGGTCCAGCAGGTCCAGGCTCTGGCCAATCTGATCCAGGGGCGCTTTAAAGCTCCCTGTATAGCTGCCCCTACTCCGCACCTCCCTGAGAAGAATATGGCCCCCGCTCATCCAGCGGTCTCTTCTTCCGGCCCGCATGGGGTTGCAAACCTCCCTCGTTGCCCTAAGGAAGCTAAGCCAGCCCCCAAGGGGTCTACGACAAGGATCTCCCCCGATTTCGGCGGGCCCGATACCTTTCCCTGGTATTCTCTCATCATGACTCGACACTGTCTCATCTCTCTCCTCGCCCAGCTCCTCCTGCTGTGCCAGAGGAGATCCGCCGATAACTCCAAGAGATGTGTCAGGAGTTGGACGCCGCCAAGCAGGCCCATCCGCTCCAGCATAAGGCAGAGCAAGGCATTACCTTCTCCAAGGAGATCATGGAGGAAGTGATTCCCTCCCACGTCAAGTTGCCCGTCATCGAGCCTTACCATGGGTCCTTCGATCCCGACGACCATCTCAGCAGCTTCCGATCGATCATGATGTTCCACGGGGCATCAGATGCGATCCTCTGCCGCGCCTTCCCTTCCACCCTCAGGGGATCTGCTCGAACTTGGTTAAATGCCTTGAAGCCAGGTTCTGTTAGTTCATTTGACGAGCTGAGCCGCCTCTTCATCAGCCAGTTCATCAGCAGCCATTGCCATCGGTGGAGATCTGACTCCCTCTCCGAGGTCAAGCAGAGAGGGGTAGTCCTTGAAAAATATCTCGGCCGCTTCAATACGGCCATGCTGGAGGTGGACCACCTTAATCATGAGGTGGCCATGTCACCTTAGCAGGCGGAGTGCTAAAGGAGAGTGACTTCTACCTGGCGCTGAAGGTCAGCTACCCTCTGAACCTCTCCGACATGATTGCCCTAACGGACAAGTACTACAGAGTCGAGGAATCACGGAGGGCTGCCCGCACAAGATGACAAGGAAGAAGGAGTCGAAGGGCTTGGATAAGCATCGATCCACCCGCCAGCAGAGCCCACCTCGCCGCCAAAGGGTTCCTCAGCCGCCGCCAAGGAACCGCACCCAGAGCCCACCTAGGAGGTTCAACCGGTTCACTCCGCTCACTGCCCCAAGGGCAGAGATCCTCATGGAGATAGAGCGCCAACTCCCTCGACCACCTCCTCTATGAGGGAATGCAGCCCGAGAGACTCCGCCAAATATTGCCGCTACCATCGGGATCATGGCCACGACACCGAGGAGTGCTGGCAACTGAAGAACGAAATTGAGAGACTCATCCAGCGGGATAGGCTGGACCAATTCAGGAGGGAACCCGAGGCAAGAAACAAGGGCGACCGCCAGCCTGAGCCCCAGTAGCCTTCTCCTCCAAATCCTTAGGTCGCTGGCCACATCAATGTGATCGAGGCAGTCGGTTGTCCGTCGAGCTGGCGGGATGATGAAGAAGGTTCAGCGCCAAAGAAAGCGCGGACCAACGAGCTCTCCTTCTCCGACAGCGACTTCCAAGAGATACAGTTCCCGCATGATGATGCGTTGGTTGTATCCCTCAATCTTAACAATTATGATGTAGACCGCATCCTTATTGATAGTGGGAGCTCTGTCAACGTTTTGTATCTTGATGTGTTTGTGAAGATGAAACTGCTTATGGAGAATATACGAGCCATGGACTCCACCCTAATGGGGTTCACCGGCGATGTTATTACCCCGGAGGGGGTCGTAACCTTGACGGTCCGTGCGGGAACTTGGCCCAGCGTTGCCACTGTTCATACAGATTTTTTGGTGACCAAGCTTCGGTCGCCCTACAATGCAATTTTTGGGAGACCCGGCCTAATGTCCCTTGGAGCCGGTGTCTCCATCCCGCACCTAGCAATGAAGTTCCCTACCGGATGGGGAGTGGGAGTAGTTCGAGGAAACCAAGCTATAGCTCGGTAGTGCTTCGTCACCAGCCTTCAATCCAAACTATCCAAGGTTGATAAGCTAGACGCTCGAGAGGATTTTGCTGAGCAATGAGGAGAACCAGCCGAAGAACTGGAGGAGGTACCGTTGGACGAAGCCTGACCTGACTGAGCCAAAAGGATCGGGTCGCTACTGAAGGGGAAGCCCCGATTGGAGCTGATTGACTTCCTCCGAAAGAATGCCGATGTCTTTTCCTGGTCCGCCTCTGATATGCCTGGAATCAGCCCAGATATTCTCGTCCACCATCTTAATGTTGAGAGATGTTCGGCCTGTGAAGCAGAAGAAAAGGAGCTTCGCCCCTGACCGACAGAGGGCAATTGAGGAAGAAGTCGACAAGCTTATCAAGGCAAATTTCATTCGGGAGGTAAATTATCCCAACTAGCTGTCCAATGTTGTCATGGTGAAGAAGTCGAATGGTAAATGGCGGATCTGCATCGACTTCACCGACCTTAATAAAGCATGCCCGAAGGACAGCTTCCCTCTCCCTCGGATCGACCAGCTGGTGGATGCCACTTCCGGTCATCAGATGTTGACCTTCATGGATGCGTATTTGGGCTACAACCAAATCCGAATGGCGCCCGAGGATGAAGAAAAGACCGCCTTCATAACCGACCGAGGTACTTATTGTTACCGCGTCATGCCTTTTGATCTGAAAAATGCATGTGCTACTTACCAAATTCTGGTTAACAAAGTCTTCAAGGAGCAAATCGGGTGAAACATGGAGGTATATCGATGACATGTTGGTCAAAAGCAAAGAAGCATCCCAGCATATTGAGGATCTTTCTGAGAGCTTCGCGACACTCCAAAAATACCAAATAAATCTCAACCCAACAAAATGCGCCTTCGGTGTCAACTCTGGGAAGTTCTTGGGCTTCATGGTTTCTCAGCGGGGCATTGAGGCCAACCCGCAGAAGATTCAAGCCCTTCGGCAAATGGCACCCCCAGCATCTGTCAAAGAGGTCCAGCGCCTGACTGGAAGGATCGTGGCCCTCAATCGCTTTGTGGCTCGATCGGCTGAGAGATGTCTTTCTTTTCTTTAAAGCTCTCCGATCTGCCAAGAATTTCCAATGGTCGCCGAATGTCAGAAATCATTTGAGGACCTCAAGAGATATCTCGGCTCTCCACCTTTCCTCAGCAGTCCGAATCCAGGAGAAGTGTTATTTTGTACTTGGTAGTTTCAAAGGCGCGGTTGGCTCGGTGCTAGTTAGAGAAGAGCCAAAAGCCGATCTATTATGTTAGCAAGCTGCTCCGAGATGCCGAGACAAGGTACACCCACGTTGAAAAGTTGGTGTTGGCCCTGATAACGTCGGTTCGGAGGTTGCGACCATATTTCCAGGCGCATTCTGTAACGGTCCTCACCGATCAACCTATCAAGGCAGTGGTCCGCCGCCGAAGACATCAGGGAGAATGGCCAAATGGGCCGTCGAGCTAAGCGAGCATGATATCCGATACCAACCTTGCCCGGCCATCAAAGCGCAAGTTCTGCTGATTTCCTCCTCGAATGTACCATCCCGGAGGATGGCTCCACTCCGGACTCCTCTGAGCATCCAAGGTCAGACACCCTGTGGCTGCTCCATGTTGATGGGTCATCTAATGCCCATGGCTCTAGCACTGACTTGGTCCTCACCAGAGAGGGGAAACCTTCGAGTACGGCGTTTGCTTCTCCTTCCCAGCTTCCAACAATGAAGCAGAATATGAAGCTCTACTCGCTGGACTCGAATCGTGACCTTAAAGTGAAGAAGCTGAATGCCTTTACCGACTCTCAATTGGTAGCTGGCCATGTGCGGGGCGAGTTTGAGGCCCCGGAGCCGGGCATAATTCGGTACCTTCAACAGGTGTGGGACTTGCTTTCCCACTTCTATGAGTTTGAAGTCATTCAAATCCCAAGATCCGAGAATGCACGCACCGACCTATTGTCTTGGCTGGCAACTGCGGAGTCGATGGATTCCGAGCGAAAGTTTCCCCTGGAGATTCTGGAAAGGCCTAGCATCGTGGAGGCAGACCGAGTGATGCAGGTCGAGGCCGAACCATCCTGGTTCGACCCCATTCTGAGGTATCTTAAAGAAGGGTCGCTCCCAGCCGACCAAAAGGAAGCAAGGAAGCTGAAAATGCAAGCCACCCACTACGTGCTGATCGACAACCAGCTCTATAAGTGGTCCTTCTCCATGCTGCTACTCAAATGCCTTCGCCCATCCAAAGCTGATTATGCTCTTCGGGAGGTACATGAGGGAATTTGCAGCAACCATCTAGGGAGCCGGTCCTTATGCCACAAGGTGCTGCGCCAAGGGTACTATTGGCCCACCATGCAAAAAGATGCTGACAACCTCGTCCAAGCTTGTGACCCATGTCAGAGACATTCCAACATCCAGAGGCTCTCCTCGCCAGTTTGGTCCCTATTTCCTCCGCTTGGCCTTTTGCTAAATGGGGGATGAATATTCTTGGCCCTTTTCCCCTCGCCACTGGACAGAGAAAGTTCTTGTTTGTCGCCATCGACTACTTCACCAAGTGGGTGGAGGCCGAGGCAGTTGCCCAAATAACTGAAGCTCGAGCCAGAGACTTTGTGTGGAGATCCATTATCTGCCGCTTCGGCCTTTCGCATACTATTATCACCGACAATAGCAAGCAATTTGATAACCCAAAGTTTCAAGGTTTCTGTGAGGAACATGGAATCTGCCACCGCCTTACGTCGGTAGGGCATCCGCAAGCCAAAGAGAAGCCGAAGTAACTAACGGACCCTGCTTCAAGGGATCAAGGCTCGGCTTGCCAGAGCCCGGGTAGGTGGGCGGATGAACTTCACCACGTCCTATGGGCCTACCGCACCACCCAGGGAATCCCCACTGGCGAGACCCCATTCCGGATGGCCTTTGGCGCAGAAGCCATCATCCTCGTGGAGATAGGGCTCCCTTCTCCACGAGTGGAGAGCTACTCGGAAGAAGCCAACGACGAGCAGCTCCACACCGACCTCGATCTGGTGGAAGAGATCAGAGAGAAAGCTCGAATCAGAGTAGCTGCATACCGGCAAAGAGTGGCTTGTTATCACGCCTCCAGAGTCAAAGGAAAATCCTTCTCACCTGGCGATATCGTCCTCCGGAAAGCATCTATCTCCAAGCCACTAGAGCAAGGAAAGCTGTCTCTGAATTGGGAAGGCCCCTATCAAGTGGCGGAAGTCATCGGACCTGGCACCTACAAGCTCCAATATCTGAGCGAAAAATCTATTTCCTGAACGTGAAATTCGGATAATCTCCATATATACTATCAGTAGGGTACGCTTTTTATAGACTCAGCTTTGGCATCTTGTTTCTATTATTCGTGGCATGACCACTACAATCGTTTTTCTGAAAAAGTCATAATAGAAAATAGATGCTGCTTATGCATCCATTCTCGGCACAACCGAGCTATCTCTTTACCTCGGCTGGGCCGAGTCTTGAACTAAATCTTCGTACCTCGGCTGGGCCGAGTCCTATTTCACAAAGACTTGGTATGGCCAAGTACCCCCAGTGCGGCTGGGACCGAATGACCTCCAAAGCTCCATCCGGATTCAGGCAGCTTACAAGCCACGACCGGACCGAGTGATCTCCGAAGCTCCATCCAGATTCGGGCAGCTTACAAGCCCCGGCCGGATCGAATGGTAAAGAAAACTTCAATCGGATTCAGCAGTTTACAAGCCCCAGCCGGACGAGTGATCTCCAAAGCTCCATCCGATTCGGGCAGCTTACAAGCCCCGACCGGACCCAGTGATCTCCAAAGCTCAATCCGGATTCGGGCAGCTTACAAGCCCCGGTCGGACGAGTGTTCTCAAAAGCTCTAACCGGATTCGGGCAGCTTACAAGCCCCGGTCGGACCGAGTGATCTCCAAAGCTCCATCCAGATTTGGGCAGCTTACAAGCCCCGGCGGACCGAATGGTAAAGAAAACTTGACTGGATTCGGGCAGCTTGCAAGCCCGACCGATACCAAAGATTAAAAGCCTCGGCCAAAGCCGAAGTGCATCTCCATTCTTTATTAAAAGCCTCGACCAAAGCCGAAGAGCGTCACTTATCAAAAATCTCGGCCAAGGTCGAGTGATAAGAACAAACATTCGGAGATAACAGCAGACACAAAAGTTGCAAAAATCCTCTTTTTCATTCATCGCAAAAAGGGAAAAAAGAAAGAAAAAGATATGAGCCCTCACTGGGCCTTATCATCTTCTCGGGAGCCGCCAAACCCTCCCCATGCCGAGCTGACTCGGTGACCTTTCGTCGAAGGGATGCTACTTCCCCCTCCAGCCGTTGTTGGCACGGCGAAGGAGCTGGACTTCCCTCATAGAAATGGCCAAATATTGTTCGGCCGCCTTTTGGAGCCGCTCGTGATCTGCGAACATTGACGCCAGGGCCTCCCGTCGATGATTACCGTAACGGTTCCCCTGGGACCCCCCACGGCCAATAGCGCCGCTGCTCGGCACCACGGTTGATCGCCCCTCACCTCCAGACGCCATCTCAGAACCCAGGAATTCTTGGGAGATCGTCTGAAAAGATGACTAACGGAGGCATCCTTCTCATCCGTATTTAAACTGCTCCTGGTGAACATTTCGATCGTTCGAGCCATTAATCTCAGCCCGTGAAAAATCGCCATGCGTCACCACCTCAGTGGGTGCTAGCGGGAAACGAAGAGTTCCGCCCCTCGTCAAAGAGGATCATTAATAACGTTGAGATACTCAAGGAGCTCCCTCCTTGGGAATAGACTCCCTCTGATCTGCCGAACCATTCTTGAAGTAAATGTCCTCGAAAGTTTGCCAGACTTCCTCGAATCAGGCATCCTTAAAAAAAAAAACACAAAGGAAAGAGTGCATCATGACTCGCCCTCTTCGAGAGTGACCGATTTACCGGCTTCAGGCACCCCCTCTCTCGGGTAGCTCCCATCCTCTTTGGCCGTCCGCACCTGAATTCACAGTTGCAGTATGGACCAAGTAAACTATCAAAAATCCTCGGCAACAACCGAGTGATATTCTAAAGCCTTGGCCAAACCGAGCAATATCCTTAAACCTCGTTAACACCCGAGTGATATTCTGAAGCCTCGACTACAGCCGGGAGATGTATTATCTGAAACCTCGGTCAAGTCAAATGGCATACCCTTAAAAAGTTATCTAAAGCAGCTCCAGTCTAGACGAGTAATCTCTCAAACTCTCTGATGCGATGATACTTCAGCAGAAGTAAGCAAACTCTTTCTTCTCAGCCGTAAAGACATACGCGCTATCTTTTTCCGAAGAAATGCCTGCTTCGTTCTACAAACGGGATCATGCTTATCGCATGAGTCCCCAAGACCGCCTAGGTCTACCTCTGACCCAAGTAGGGATAAACACTTTTCTCCACTGGGGACCGAATATTGGTCTTAGCAAAAACAAGATAGCAAGAACGCTGCCAAGATATGCTATGACACAAAAGCGTGATATGGGTGTAGAAACTCTCAAGCATAATCCCATCGAAAAAGAAGAAGATGCTAAAAGAAGAAAGAATAAAAGCTTTTTTATTTCTTCATCAATGAAAAGAGTTACAACCTCCAAAGAGGCGTTACAAGTGCATCATGGCATAGGAAATAAAAATGAGTAAATAGCTCGACCGGACTGCTTCAGCCAGCTTCGGTTAATAATGATGTTTCGACATCTGACCCAAGAGATCAGACAACCAATCAGCTCGCCCTGAACCGCCGGTTAAGGCCGAGCTGGCTTCCCACGGGTCTCTGGATGAGCAAAGAGATCCAAGAACAGAAGAAAGACCCGTGGATGCTGATGCTGAGGATGCATTCCCCCCAAGTGGGATGCTGGGCTACTGGACACTGCTCGACTGTGAAAAGTAGGGGACAAGCAGACCAGCACTGCTCTCAACTCTCTCTCACAGGCAAAAGATCCCCCAGCTGGATGAGCTAAGGGACCCAGCCCGAGGGAGAAGGAAAAGTCCGTGTGCTATGGGGGCACATGTGCACTTCCTACCCTGCGACCCCCGCAGCAAACCACAAAGGACACATAGGAAGCGCATATGTGCTCTCCATGTGATCTCTGCGGACTTCCTGTGCGCTCTCCATATGATCTCTGAAATTCTCTCTTGAGGACGGTCTGCTCTTCAGCAACTTCTTCATCACCCCAACTATCTGGGGGAGATCGGCTTGCAAAAGGAAAGCTCATTCTCTCCACCCTCAACCTAGGGGACACCGACATCATGAAAACTCTCACAACTCATGGAGAAGAAAGCCTTGGGAATAGCCTAACACGGCCCCCTCCTCCCATTTTATAGGCAAACAAACAGGGAGCAGCTATTAGAGCGGAAGCCCCGAGATTCAAATTGCCCTGGCCACACTACTACGCGGCATCCCAGGATGAAAAGAGTGCTCCTCGAAGCGCGCAAACACATTACCCATGCCATGACGCACGTCGAAAGATTTTCCTTGATCTCGAATCAAAAACCTTAAATGCATGAGATCGGCTGCAGGTCGTTGAGATACAGACAGGCCTAGGAAATCCCCTCCGAAAAGGATGCCATCGAATGACGATCGATTGCTTGTCACGTACACTAAAAGACCTGCATTGGAAAAGACCAATGGAGTAAATGCCCCTGACAAAGGCGAAATACTCTCCAACAAAGCCACTCCGTATACCTCGGCTGAAAACATACCCATTTGTCCACTTCAGGAAAGCCGAGCTATCCAACCTCGGCTCTAACCCGGATACCCCTGCGATTCTCGACCATTTCCAGTCGAGCTATCCAATACTTCGGCAGGGCAAATTCCCTTGCCCACTTCGAGTGGGACTGGAACTATGTTCCTCGGCAGCACCGGACCATTTTATGCCTCGACCAAGCATGCTCATTCTCTACTCTGGACAAACCGGGTAATCCTTATATCTTGCCCCAACCGAAACACTTATTCTAGACCGAATTCAACCGACCTAAGAGCGCGAATGAGTTATAATTCGTTCGCGGTCGGAGGAAAGCTTAAGGTAAAAGATCGGCCAGAAAGACAAACAAACAGAGGTGGAAAAACTCATTCATAAGAAATTTTGATCAGACTACAAGTCCCAAAAGCAAAAAAATACACAAATAACCCTCAAGGATCAGGGGCTGGATTAGTCCCAGCGGTATCCTCAGCAATACTCAGAGAGGCTTGGCTCGCTTCGTCCACTTCAAAAGTCGTCTATCCTTCGGCGGCAAGCTTGGAGTATCCTTCGGGAGCCACGGCATCGCTAGAGCCCAAAATTGCATCAAGATCGATGTCTGAGATATTTTCATACTCGGCTTCTTCAGTCCCGGGGTACAGGCCTCAAAGGCTTCGACATCCAAAAAGGAGAGGTCCCATTCGGATGCTCCCGAGATATTCTAGTACGGACCTCCTCTGCGCCAAGCTGAAAAGCCTCAGCACAAGTCGCATCTTGTTCGCCCCGAAGTATGGTGAGATGCCTTTTGGACTCAACAACTTGGCTCCGAAGTGAGACGATTTGCTCCTCAGTCTCGGCGACCCACCCTTCGAGCCCTGAGCTCCTTTGTCGACTCGACGACAGTTTCTCTTAGGGTCTCTAATTGACTTTGGCCCTCCAATTTTGCCTTCTCCATCTGCAAACACAGGGTTAGCCGATGCAACAATGAGCCAGTAGGAAGATTAAAAAGACGATATCGTACCTCCTCCTCCTGCCGAGCTAATCTCCTGGTTAATGCCTCGATCTCACCGAGGGCCCTTAGCTTGTCGGCCTTAACCAACTTGATCCTGTCCTTGAGGTCATTGATCCTCAACTGTCTGCTGCTGGCTTCTTCCTTGGATTGGGAGAGCTCGTTATCAAGCTTGGCCATTTTCTCCTGATGCCATCTGATCCGGTCATCCCTAGCAACAATGCAATGATTTAGCTGCCAGACCTTCTCCTCCGACTTGCCAAGCATTCTGTTCAGGCGATTCTTCTCAGCAGTTTCTCTCCCCAGCCAGTCTCGACTATCATCGAGCTGCTTCCTAGCCATTTTCATTTCTTCGGCATATCTTGATGTGACACGATAACTCCAAGCATATTTCATCATACCTCGCCCGAAGCCCATGTAGCTCCTTAACTTCGAGCCTTAATCTGGATACGTCATCGAGGGCGGCCTGATGCAATCCCCTCGCCCTTGCCAAGTTCTTGTTGGTGGTGTGCAGGACTCACTCAAATCTGTCAGACGCCTCTGCTCGCAATCGGAGCTCGGTACTGACTCTCTTGGCCTGGACGCTGGCCCCTGTTGCCAAGTTCAAGCGCCAGCACAACGCCCTTGTGATCACAGTGCACTGTGAAATAAAACTCAAATAAGAATAAGAAAGCGCGGTCAAGTTAATCAGAAAGCGCCCACTACTCTGGAATAGCAACTTACCCAGGTGTAAGACCTGGCTAGCTTCATGAGGGCGGAGTTGTTGATTTCAGGAAGGAGATGAATATCCTTCGCTGCGTTTCACCAACCGAACGCAACGTCGATAAGATCTAAGTCTGCAAACTCGTTCATCAAGGAACCCGTGCTCGGATACAGCGCCGACTTCATCAGAGCAGAGAATGCCTCCTTGATGGCCGGATCCGAACTCCCAGGCTGCCAATCTGAGGGATTAGTCCGAGCAACCTCAGACTGAGAAGCTTGCAATCTCCTAGCCTCCTTCAACAAAAGCCTGGCCTGCGATTCCTCGGATACCTCGGCCAGCCCAGACCTCAATGTTCCCGAGGCTCCAGTGGGAGAGGCTTCAGCTGGAAGGTCATCATCCTGCCCTCTTTCCTTACCCGAGGGACCTTCTTCAATCATCGGCGCCTGCTCCTCTCCCGCGAGCTCCACCGAGGCCTCGATCTATTCACCAGCTCCTCTGACCTCCCCAGGAGGAAGCTCTCCAGCATAAAATTCCTTCTGAGCCT
The DNA here is from genome assembly GCA_900491605.1 of Calamus simplicifolius. Taxonomy (NCBI): domain Eukaryota; kingdom Viridiplantae; phylum Streptophyta; class Magnoliopsida; order Arecales; family Arecaceae; genus Calamus; species Calamus simplicifolius. Next base: position 53,400 of record UESW01004829.1, on the reverse strand, counting down.
CCGTTACAGATGGCTCAACGTTACCGCCCTCTAATCCCTCGAGGGAGGCCCTTCAACGATAGGCCCACCCTAAACTTCCGTCGGAGCCTCGTCCGAGCTATCCACTATCTCCACCACCAAGGGATGAGGGATCTCGACCACCCTCTCTGGGTCCTCCTCCACCCTCTGCTCCACCGGCATGACTATTGCTCCCTCCTCCAACTGAGGGGACCCCTCTCTCACTGCCGGCTCCCCCACATCCTCTTTCCTCGATGGTAAAGAGAGCGGGCTAGCCCTGACTCGCCAAGACTCCGACGAGTGCTCTTCAGGAAGATGGACCTTCTTCTCAGGCTTACGCCCTTCTGCGCTACCAGCCTCTCTCGAGCGCTTGCCCAACTCTTTCTTTATGTGGCCCTTTAGCGCAGATTTCTTGGCTATAAGTGCAGTAGCAAATAATCAGACCGAGACATACTCGCTCGAATAAAATCAATGGAAGGAAGAAAGAAAAGACTTACCTTGTACATCGACGGGGCTAAGTCCAGTGGAAAAAAGAGTCTCCTTCGATAGCAAAACATTGGCCGAGAACATTCGACCGCCAAGAAGGACCCCTAGGTCCTCCTTCTCCCGTTCGGATAGGGCTGGATGCGCATCCATATCCCTGACAGGGTTTCCCCATCCCTCGGGAAGCCAGAACCGATGTTCCCTTCGACGATAAAGAATCAAACCTTTCATTCCTTTATGGACGATGGTTTATCCATGATCATCCTGAATGACTTCCGAGGTCTGATATAGGACCACTCCGAGCTCCTTCCAGACATCAGGTGGAAACAAACACGGAACAGGGACAGAGTTGTTGTTACCTAAACCTGGTTACACATCGAGATAAACCCGATGATACTTCACCAGCTGTTAGGAGCCACCATTGTCGGATAGATGTTATAGAACCTCATGATCTCTTTCACTAAGGGGTGAAGCGGAAGTCGGAAGCCTGCCTTCAAGCTATCTTCATAAAGAAAGATCCCGCCCTCCAGCTCTTGCGAGACCCTATGCTCGGGCTCCAGCAGCCGTAAAATGATATCTAAGGGAATGCCATACTTCTGGCGTATTCTCTCCAAATCTTCAGCAGCAATCTCTGAAATCAGGTCGCTAGACCTCACCATGCTGTTAGTTGAAAGAAACACCGAATGATAGTTCAAAGGAAGAAGGGGAACAGGATCCTCCAAGAAGGAACAAAAGGGCGCTACGAAATTGAATGGCATTGTTTCGACTTTGCTTTTCCATAAAGGAAACCGCCTTAAAAAGAAGATAAGGCGTCTTGATCGGAATGCCCGGAACTGCCATTGTAGGCGCCGTAAAAATTGAGATTTGCTACGTGGCACTTCTCCTTTTGTGAATGACTCAATTTTTCAATAAGTTGCGCAACCATATGGCCTCACAAGCACATGATGCTGCTGCAACATACTCTGCTTCACATGTAGATAATGCAACAATGGATTATTTCTTTGAGCTCCAAGAAAAAGCATTAGCACCAAAATAAAAGATATAACCATAAGTGCTTTTTTGTTCATCAAGATCTCCTCCCCAATCACTATCAGAAAAACCAATTAAACTTGCATCATTGGAATGAGTATAAAACATACCATGATCAAGAGTTCCTTTGAGGTATCTTAGAATCCTTTTTGCTGCCATCCAGTGTGACTCCTTTGGATGTTCCATATATCTACTAATCAAACCAACTCCAAAGACAATATCAGGTCGGCTTATAGTAAGATAACGAAGACTTCCAACAAGGCTTTTGAAGAGAGATGAGTTCACCTCCTTTCCTTCTCCTTCTTTACTAAGCTTGGCTCCATAAGCAACTGGGGTGTTTACTTCTTTGCAGCACTCCATTTTGAATTTTTGTAGAATGTTTTTAGCATAACTTTCTTGAGAAATGAAGATGTCATCTTCACTTTGCCTTACTTCAATGCCAAGAAAATAAGACATCAAGTCTCCTCCCGTCATTTCGAACTCCTTGCTCATGGTTGCTTTGAACCCATATATCATTTCCATGCAATTACCTGTCATAAGTAAGTCATCCACATATAGACATATAATTAAAATGTCATCTCCTTTTTTCTTTACATAAATAGCATGTTCATAGGAGCATTTGTTGAAATCACAATCTTGAAGATAGTGATCAATTCGAGCATTTTAAGCTCTCGGTGCTTTCTTTAATCCATACAAAGCTTTGTGTAACTTGTACACTTTATCTTCCATGCCTTTATGGATATAGCCCTCAGGTTGCTCAATATAGACTTCTTCTTCAAGGTAGCCATTGAGAAATGCCGACTTTACATCCATTTAATATATTTCCACTTGTGATGAGATGCAAGCGAGAAAATGAGCTTTATTGAATCAAAATGGGCTACAGATGCAAAAACTTTGTCATAATCGAGCCCTTTCTTTTGCTTGTAGCCTTTGGCAACCAAACGAGCTTTGTATTTTTCTACCTCTCCATTAGCAGTGCGCTTCACTTTATACACCCATTTGACTCCTATCGTCTTTTGTCCTTTTGGAAGTGAAGTCAACTCCCAAGTATTATTCTTTTCTATGGCAAGAATCTCCTCCTTCATTGCTTTTCTCCATTTAACTTTCTGCATAGCTTCATCAAATGTTAGAGGTTCAATATCAGCAAATAAACAATATAAATCAACTTGTTCAACTTCTTCTGTTTCATCATAAAGATCACTAATACTTCTAAACTTTCTTGTTGACTCTTCAGGGCTTATAGAACTTCTTGAGGAAGTCGGTATAACTTGTGGTGATGAAGATGATCTTGCTGGTGACAAGATTGGTTGAGTAGCTTCCTTATTTGTATTCTCCTCAGCTTCATTATAAGGTGTTATATATTTGATATGAGAATCTTTTCCATTCCAATCCCATACTCCATCTTCATTGAAAATCACATCCCGACTGATAATGACCTTATTTATCATTGGATTATATAATTTGTAGGCTTTGGATTGCTCACTATATCCTGTGAAGATGCATTTTTGGCTTCGATCATCAAGCTTCTTCCTCTTCTCTTAGGGTACTTGGGCATAGGCAATACACCCAAAAATCTTTATATGGCTTACTCCTGGTTTGTAGCCACTCCAAGCTTCTTCTGGTGTCATACCTTTGATGGCTTTTGTTGGGCTTCGGTTGATAAGATATGCTGCACATGCCACCCCTTCAGCCCAAAAATGCTCGGAAAGGGTCTTCTCTTTCAACATGCTTTTAGTCATGTTAAGAATGGTCCAGTTCTTCCTCTCGGCCACTCCATTTTTGTTGTGGAGAGTACGGAGCGGTGAATTGATGTCGAACTCCTTCTTCATCATAATAGCTTCTAAAAGCATTTGACATATATTCTCTGTCTCTATCGGATCTCAAAATCTGCACTTTATTGTTACTTTCTTTTTCAACTAAAGATTTGAAATATTTAAACATAAGAGTGCAGCCGACTTTTCTTTAAGAAAATAAACCCACAACTTTCTACTAAAGTCATCAACAAATGTTATAAAATATTTGTTACCACCACAAGATTTGGAAGAGGTCCACATATATCAGTATGCACTAGTTGTAATGGTCTTGTTGCTTTCCAAGATTTTCTTCTTTTGAAGGGAGCTCTTGCATGCTTAGCTAGTGTGCACTTCTCACAAACTTCATTTAGATAATTTATGTGTGGAAGTCCTTTCACCATTCCCTTATTAGATAGTAATTTCAAACTTCCAAAATTTAAATGTCCAAACCTGAGATGCCAAAGCCAGAAAGGGTCCTTGATATCTACTTGCAAGCAATTTTGTGCTTCCGTCTTTAAGATAAGAGAAACATCCTGTTCTTCGCCATCTGGACACAAGTAATCAGCTTTCCATTCCAATCTTTTAGAGTTAGAGATAGTCCTTCCATATGAATTGCATAACCCTTCTCTAACAATTGGCCAATACTTAGAATATTACTCTTCAAACTTGGCACATAATAAACATTGGAAATGAAATCAGGTTTACCATTCTTTTGCCAAATCATGATTTCACCTCTTCCTTTGATAGGAGCTTTGGAGAGATCCCCAAACTTCACATCACAAAACTCCCCTTCTTGCAATTCCACAAATAGCTCTTTTCTTCCACACATATGGTTTGAGGCTCCTGAGTCAAGAAACCATATATTCTTCAAGTCTCCATCTTCTTGGCATGACAAAAGAAGTGTCGGTTCTCCTTCTTGGTTGTTGGATTCAATGTTGTTGCTTTGCTTATCGTTCCAACACTCATAGCTATAGTGTCCATATTTTTGACAATAATAGCATTGAACATTGGATCTTGATTGGTTACGACCTCCAATTGATCTTCTACCTCGTCCACGTCCACCTCTTCTGCCACCTCTTTCATTGTTGAAATTTGAGCTTTGGCCTCCTCCATCATTATAGCTTCTTTGACCACGGCCATGGCTTCGACCACGACCATGGTAGTTGCTTCTACCACCACGGCCACCACGATAGTTGTTGCCGTCATCTCTTTTGTTACTATAGGCCAATTGAAGCCCTTGATCTTTCTCTTTTTGGTCTTTTGCCTCCACCTTGGATTGAAGTATTTGCTTCGTATTATGTGCTTCATTTTTCTTTTGTATCTTTTGTTCATGAATTTGAAGTTTGCCCATCAACGCATTGATGGAGAGTGTATCAACATCATTAGCTTCTTCAATGGCGATAACCATATGCTCAAACCTCGGTGTTAAAGACAGAAGTATCTTCTCCACCACTCGAACATCTTCTACCTTCTCTCCATTTCTTTTCAATTGGTTTACAATAACCAATATCCGAGAGAAGTAGTCAAAGATGTTTTCCATTTCCTTCATGGTGGTGACTTCAAATTCTCCTCGCAATTGTTGAAGCCGGATTCGATTCACCTTTTCTTCTCCTTTAAAGATAGTAGAAAGAGTATCTCAAGCTTGATTTGCAGAGGTTGCTTCAGCAATTCTCTCAAATGTCACCTCATCTAAAGCATGATATAATTGGAACAAAGCTTTTTTGTCTCTTCTCCTTAAGCACCTTAAAGTATCTTTTTGTGCTTGATTGTACCCTCTTTCTTGCTCTGCTGTAGGCTTGGTGTAGCCATCTTGAACAATTTCCCATAGATCTTGTGAGCCAAATAAGGACTTCATTTGGATACACCAATTCCCATAGTTCTCCTTAGTAAGCTTGGGAACTTGAATATGCACACCATCGTTGGCCATCTCCCTCAAGATTGGTCCTCTCAAAAAAAAACAAGGCTCTGATACCACTTGTTGAAAACAAGGTGGGCACACAAGGAGCTTTGATACCAGATTGATGGAAGTGGAGATACTTTCAATAAGAAAAATAACACTCTCTTATTATGGTGATGTTAGAGGGAATGCATCTTTTGAGTCTCTCTCTATTTTTCATCATCATCTTCTTCTTCTTCTTCCTCTTCTACATTTCATGGGCAAACACCTCCCATATTTATAAATATCTAGATGTCCTTTCATATACCACTATTTAATACATCCATAGAAAAACTAAAAGATATTTACAGAAAATTAAGAGTCAATTATAAAATACTAAGAGTCAATTTTAAATTTCTGAACCATCTTATCTTTTCAAAATGACTCTTCTTTCTCCCATGAAGTCTTTGGTTTTTTCAAGAGTGACTCTTCCTTTCTTCTATGAAGTCTTTGGTCTTTTCAAGAATGCATTAAAACAAGTTTAATATTCCAACATTTTTTCACTGTTATTCCTTAATTTCGTAATAATTTTTTGATTCCTGCTAGGAGATTTTCTAATTAAAAAGTAAGAAAGGATCACCGGAGTATGAGGAACCTTTAAAAAGTTCAGATCATCGCCAGCAACTCTGGCAAGACAGAGGTAAAATTTTTTCTCTTCTATTTTTTGATTTAAATTGAGAAACTGATGAAATTTTGGGAGACAATCGGTTGGTTTACGCCAAAGTGCTTGTCGGGGAGGGGGAGTATCGCTGACGCCACTGCTGCCACTGTGGCCGGAGGCAAGGTGGCGCGTGCGAGAGGGAGAAAGAGAGCAGAGAGAGAGAGGGAGCACGAGTGCAAGAGAGACTAGAGAGATAGGAGGGACTCGATAGAGGGGACGGACTAGAGAGAGATAGAGCGAGACAGAAGCAGCGGACGAGGGACGAAGAAGGAGAAAGGAGTGGCGCTCGCGTCGAGGTGGAACGAGAGGAGGGCTTCACGTGAGCCTGGAAAGGCCGACTGATTTAAGCTAATTTAAGTCAATCGGGCTTATTTTTGAAAATTAAAAATTAGATAAAAATGCTAGGATTTGATTATAAGATTCATGGAGTTTGATTAAACCTTTTCAGTTGATTCAAATTTGGATTTAGAGATGCAAAATTGAGCCCTATTTTGCTTAAGATTGTATAAAGTTTGTGTTGAAATAAAAGTAAATGATTTAGAAAAGTTCAAAAAAATATTTTATTAAAAATTATATTAATCAAATTTGTCCTTGGAACTGAACCGTTGTGATTAGGAATGAGCCTAATTTTGATAATGATATTTAAATTGAATAACTGCCAAGGTAATTATAGGCTAATTAGCCATTGAAGGCAGGAGCATTTTCATAAATATAGTTAGGTCAATCAAAATTTATAAAATTAGAAAATAATTAAATTTGGAATAAAAGTAGCTAAATAAGGGTTACTAGACATTGAATTAGAGAGGTAGAATAGTCATTTATGAATTTTAGGCTAGAGGGTAAAATAATAATTAATAAGTTATGGATTGTGGCGGATTAATTGATTGTTTATACTTAATTATAGGTGATCATTAATTGATTTGATTTGCATTGAGAAATTTATTATGTATTAGCAATCTGAAGTAGGAGTTTACACTCTACTATTATGTAATATGTTTTCATAACTTGTATATGTATTATATAGTTGGTTTTCTTTGTATGATTTGGAATGAACATCATGGATTATTACGGATTTATGTATATCTATATATGACAGCAATATTCTGTTATAAATAAGTTTTGGTTTAATTTAGGATTATTGATTTTGAGTTTTTTTGGATACATCATGGTATGGTCCTGTGGAGGTGGGATGGGATGGTATTTTGGAAATGGGATGGATACTGTTGATACTGATACTAATTCTGGCAAGAGGGAGTTGGCACTCTCTCTTGCCTAGATTGGCGTCATTGGGGAAGGGGGTAGGCTTGAGGAGAAGTATCGACAGGTTAGGTTGTTTACACGTAATATTGGTGCTAGACTATGATAGTATGTACTAGCAGTAATGCCCCGCGATGCATTCTTGTTAAGGGAGGGGCTCACTTGGGGGATGCCTTATATACTTTGGCAAAAGAGCCCATTAGGCATATTGTATATAAGTGAGGGTGACTTCCTTAATGATGCCATAAGTACGGGTGCCTAGATGGTTTAGTAATGGAAGTGGTTATTTGAATATGGTGGATGATAGGGTTATGGTGTTTGTTATGGATATTATGGTTTGTTTGTGTTGGTTCAATATTTGGCCGTGGATATCAGGGTGCGGTGGTTATTTTTGGTGCTTTAGTATGGCTATTAATTTTCTTGGTGTTAGTTTTTGAATTCTGTTGGTTTAGTTATGGGTATGATTATTCAAAGGGTTTTGGATATTTTTCCGGTATGCACTTTATTAACTTTTTGAATGGTTATATGCATTATGATATCTTTTATTTAAACATATTTTGAATATGCTAAAATTATTTATTTGGCATATTCACGATGGTAAGTATAGAAATTCTAAACCAAAGTTTCAAAAAGGGACCCAGGAGCGAAGCAAGAGGACGGTATTAGTTAGTTTTGCCATATTAGACATTTTGTATGTAGCAAATGGAGTTGGCATGTATAGGATTGATAATATGATATAGAATCTCTTATATTTGAGTCTTCTTTTGACTTTCGTAACTTTGTTTATAATATATTTATATCGGGGTTTTGGTAGATCTTGCATGCACTTTAGGTTTGCTCAAAGGTATGCAACCGTGCCACAGCACCAGGATCAAGGTCGTGACATGGGTATTTTAATTCATGGCACACGGGAATTCTAGATCAACTTTAATTCTATTTTAATTCCATGGCATATGGGAATTAAAATATCATATCATGGCATTGCTTCTCCATGGTTTTCCGGCGCTGAGGTGTGATAATATTAATTGTACGTGTTGCTGCTGAAATCTGTCCTTCGGCTCGGGCACGATCGGACTGCAGCGTGGGCTCCCTTCTGGGTGGACCTGCAAGATAGTCCTCACGCAGAGGCGTTGGGGGTGGCCCTCTACGAAGACCCTCCGACGCTCAAGTCAGTGGAGACCAGCAATCAACAAATATGGAGTGAAGGATCCCTGAGGAAGAGTTCCTCCGAGCTCTCGTGGGAGCTTTTATGGCGGAGTGTGAGAACTGTGAATGAAAAATGGGCGTAGAATAGCCGTACCTTGAGGGTGGTAGTATTTATAGGTGGTCACCTGACTTCTTGGACGTGCTCTGGATGAGGTCTGAAAGTTGTTGGGATTCGAAACGGATTCGAATCAGGTTGTTACAGGGCCGGTAGGATCCGTATCTGGTTAGTTAGAGGATCAACGGCTGGGAGGCGGGGAGAGCTGGCTAATGGCTCGAGACTCAGTGGCTGCGTGGTCCCTAGGCCACTATTGTAGGTCCTAGGCCACGTCTTGGCATGATTCCTTGTTTGGAATCTTATTCTGTTACAGTGAATTTGAACTCTCCCGCGCCAATTCCGCAGAGGTCTGAAGTAGCTCGGATCGGATGGCCAAGGAATGGTCTGGCCTTAATGACAGAAGCATAAGAATAGCTCGGGTTGCTAGGCATAAGGTTGGTTGAATCTGCCGAAGTATAATGTGGTCGGCCGAGTCGGACTTCTGTGAAGCATGGAGTCAAGAACTCCTTGTCTTGGCTTCATGACGCCATCCTTCCCGCGCAAAAGGTGCCAAGGGGGGCCAACGTGGCAGCCATAAATGCCTTAATGATGGAAGGAAATAAGGCATTAAATGCCTTAAAGCAGGTGGATGCACAAGGCCTTTATGAGGCCATAATTGCGTTGGTGCGAAGGACATAGCGCGGCTGTGGAAACCGAGCTAGTGCCGAGGTATATTGGCCGAGGCATATTGGCCGAACTATGCTGAAGCTGGCTGATGCTAGGCTGGCCGAGCTATGATGGTCGAGCTATGTTGAAGCTGGCTGAGGCTGAAGCTGGCCGAGCTATGTTGCCGAGCTATGCTGAAGCTGGCCGAGGCTGAGGCTATGATGGCTTAGCTATGTTGTCCGAGCTATGTGAAGCTGACCGAGGCTTGAGGCTGGCCGAGCCATGTTGGAGCTGGCTTGAATGAGAGCGCCAAGGCATGGCTCGGCCTAATGAAGCGGGGCTTGAGTGCCGAGGCATGCTTTCTCTTTCTTTTTATTCCATTAAATGCTAGCCAAGTCATTATGACCGTTTCTGCACCATTAAATGCTCCAGCCTATTGACTTGACTGCCGGATATTAATGAGGGGCCCTTGGGAGAACCCACGCATATGACGTTGCCCTTTTTCCCTCTTGTTCTTTTCTTCATTATGATGAGACGCTCGTTGCTAGAATGTTGCGCCAGCAGGCCAGCTGGCAAACAGGGTATTTGGATTGGGCGCGACCTCATCGCCAATGTGAGCGATCAATAATGTAATGACGATTTTACCCCTCAACACATGCCCCCCACTCCTAGTCCGAAGTATAACTTCGGATATAGGGAGTAGAATTTGGAGCAATCTTATTTGGGGAACATGTCATTCGATCCTCTGTAGAGGAAGTGTTTATCTCTGTGTAGGTTAGAGAAAGGCCTGGGCGGCCCTCTTGCTGAAGTAAAATAAGGCGCTTTAATTGTGCTAGAGTGTTCGAGAGATTATCCAGCTGGGACGAAGCTTTAGTGCTGTATCACTCAGATTGGCCGAGGCTTTTGATCGTAAAAGATGCACTCCAGCTCTGGCCGAGGCTTTCGATAGTAAGAGATGCACTCCGGCTCTGGAAATTTATTACTCGGTCGTTGTCGAGCCTTCAGAAATATATTACTCGGTTGTTGCCGAGGTACGGAGACCATTACTCGTTTGTAGCCGAGCCTTCAAGATTATATTTACTGGCACTGCCAAGGTACGGAGACCGTTACTCGGTTGTAGCCGAGCCTTCAAGATTATATTTTACTTGTGCTGCCAAGGTACGGACCGTTACTCGGTTGTAGCCGAGCCTTCAAGATTATATTTTACTTGGTGCTGCCAAGGTACGGAGACCATTACTTGGTTGTAGCCGAGGCTTCAAAATAATAAATTACTCGGTGTTTCCGAGCTTTCAAATAAATTACTCGGTGTTGCCGAGCCTTCCCAAGATGCTACTCGGTTGTAACCGAGGCTTCCAAATAATAAATTAATCGGTGTTGCCGAGCCTTCCCGAGATGCTACTCGGTTGTAACCGAGCCTTCCAAATATTAATTTACTCGGTATTGTCGAGCCTTCAAATAATACTTACGGTGTTGCCGAGCCTTCAATATTATTTTATTGCTCGGTTGTTGCTGAGTCTTCAAGAAATTTATTACTCGGTTGTTGCCGAGATTTCAAGAAATTTGCTACTCGGTTGTTGCCAGCCTTCAAGAAATTTATTACTCGGTTGTTGCCTAGCCTTCAAGAAATTCAAGAAATTTATTACTCGGTTGTTGCCGAGCCTTCCCAAGATGCTACTCGGTTGTAACCAAGGCTTCCAAATATTAATTTTCTAGGTGTTGCCAAGCCTTCAAATAATAATTACTCGGTGTTGCCGGGCCTCAACATTATATTTTACTTGGCGCTGCCAAGGTACGGAGATCGCTCGGCCCAGCCGAGGATTATAAAGATTATATTCTTCTTGACGCTGTCAAGGTACGGAGATCGCTCGGCCTGGCCGAGGATTTATGACCTTCTTCTTATTGCAGTTTTTTTAGGAAATTTATTACTCAGTTGTTGCCGAGTCTTCAGGAATATATTACTCGGAGCCTTCAAGAAATTTATTACTCGGTTGTTGCCGAGCCTTCAATGTATATTTATTGCTCAGTTGTAACAGAGCCTTCAAGATTATATTTACTTGGCGCTTCCAAGGTATGGAGATCGTTACTCGGTTGTAACTGAGCCTTCAAGATTATATTTTACTTGGCGCTGCCAAGGTATGGAGACCGTTACTCGGTTGTAGCCGAGACTTCAAGATTATATTTTACTTGGCGCTGCCAAGGTACGGAGATCGTTACTCGGTTGTAGTCAAGCCTTCAAGATTATATTTTACTTGGCGCTGTCAAGGTACGAAGATCGTTACTCGGTTGTAACCGAGCCTTCAAGATTATATTTACTTAGTGCTGCCAAGGTACGGAGACTGTTACTCGGTTGTAGTTGAGCCTTCAAGATTATATTTCACTTGGCGCTGCCAAGGTACGGAGATCACTCGGTTGTAGCCGAGCCTTCAAGATTATATTTTACTTGGCACTGCCAAGGTATGGAGATCGTTACTCGGTTGTAGCCGAGCCTTCAATTATATTTTACTTGGCGCTACCAAGGTACGAAGACTGTTACTTGGTTGTAGCCGAGCCTTCAAGATTATATTTTACTTGGCGCTTCTAAGGTACAGAGATCGTTACTTGGTTGTAGCCGAGCCTTCAAGATTTATTTTACTTGGCGCTACCAAGGTACGGAGATCGTTACTCAGTTGTAGCCGAGCCTTTAAGATTATATTTTACTTGGCGCTACCAAGGTACGGAGACCGTTACTCGGTTGTAGCCGAGCCTTAAAGATTATATTTTACTTGGCGCTGTAAGGTACGGAGACCGTTACTCGGTTGTAGCCGAGCCTTCAAGATTATATTTTATTTGGCGCTGCCAAGATACGGAGACCGTTACTCGGTTGTAGCTGAGCCTTCAAGATTATATTTTACTTGGCACTGCCAAGGTACGGAGATCGTTACTCGGTTGTAGCTGAGCCTTCAAGATTATATTTTACTTGGCGCTGCCAAGGTATGAAGACCGTTACTCGGTTGTAATCGAGCCTTCAAGATTATATTTTACTTAGCGCTGCCAGGTACGGAGACCGTTACTCGGTTGTAGCCAAGCCTTCAAGATTATATTTTACTTGGTGCTGCTAAGGTACGGAGACCATTACTCGGTTGTAGCCGAGGCTTCAAAATAATAAATTAATCGGTGTTGCCAAGCCTTCAAATAATAAATTATTCGGTGTTGCCGAGCCTTCCCAAGATGCTACTCAGTTGTAAATGAGGCTTCCAAATAATAAATTACTCGGTGTTGCCGAGCCTTCAAATAATAAATTACTCGGTATTGCCGAACCTTCTCAAGATGCTACTCGGTTGTAACCGAGGCTTCCAAATAATAAATTACTTGGTGTTGCCGAGCCTTCAAATAATAAATACTCGGTATTGCCGAACCTTCCCAATATGCTACTCGGTTGTAACCAAGGCTTCAAAATATTAATTTACTTGGTGTTGCCGAGCCTTCAAATAATAAATTACTCAGTGTTGCCGAGCCTTCAACATTATATTTTACTTGGCACTGCCAAGGTACGGAGATCGCTCGGCCCAGTCAAGGATTATAAGATTATTTTACTTGGCGCTGCCAAGGTACGGAGATCGCTCGGCTCGGCCGAGGATTTATATGACCTACTTCTTATTGCAGCTTTCAAGGAGAGTTATAAGAATTTTGCAGGCCTTCAGAAGCTAAATTTAATTCAATGAACAAGAATGAGTTTAGTAAGGGTGTACCTTTTTTAGGAAATTTATTACTCGGTTGTTGCCGAGTCTTCAAAAATATATTACTCAGTTGTTGCCGAGCCTTCAAGAAATTTATTACTCGGTTGTTGCCGAATCTTCAGGAAATTTATTACTCGTTATTGCCGAGCCTTCAATATTATATTTTACTTGGCGCTGCCAAGGTATGAAGATCGTTACTCGGTTATAGCCGAGCCTTCAGATTATATTTTACTTGGCACTGCCAAGGTACGGAGATCGTTACTCTGTGTAGCCAAGCCTTCAAGATTATATTTTACTTGGCGCTGCCAAGGTACGAAGATCGCTCGCCTGGCCAAGGATTTATATGACCTGCTTCTCATTGTAATTTTATGGATGAATTTATTACTCGGTTGTTGCCGAGCCTTCAGATATATATCACTTGGTCTTTGGCCGAGGCTCTAGAAATTTATTACTCGGTTGTTGCCGAGCCTTTAGAAATATATTACTCGGTTGTTGCCGAGCCTTCCCAAGATGCTACTCGGCTGTAACCGAGGCTTCCAAACATGTCACTTGGTTGTAACCGAGGCTTCCAAATAATAAATTACTCGGTGTTGCCGAGCCTTCAAATAATGAATTACTCGGTGTTGCCGAGCCTTCAATATTAATAACAAACTTCCTCCGGCTTTTAGCCGAGGGTTCTGATATGTCACTCGATCTTGGCCGAGGTTTCAGATAAATAGGAGATGCACTCCGGCTCTGGCCGGGGCTTCTGATAATAAGAGATGCACTCTGGTTCTGGCCGGGGCTTCCGCACTTCGACTCTGGTCGGGGCTTTTGATAATAAGAGATGCACTCCGGCTCTGGCCGGGGCTTCCGATAATAAGAGATCCACTCTGGCTCTAGCAGGGGCTTATGCACTTGGCTCTGGCCGGGGCTTCCGATAATAAGAGATGCACTCCGGCTCTGGCTGAGGCTTCCGATAATAAGAGATGCACTCTGGCTCTGGCCGGGGCTTATGCACTTCGGCTCTGGCCAGGGCTTCCGGTAATAAGAGATGCACTTCGGCTCTGGCCGGGGCTTCCGATAATAAGAGATGCACTCCGGCTATGGCCGGGGCTTATGCACTTCGGCTATGGCCGGGGCTTCTGGTAATAAGAGATGCACTTCGGCTCTGGCAGGGGCTTCCGATAATAAGATGCACTCCGGCTCTGGCCGGAGCTTATGCACTCCAGCTCTGGCCGGGGCTTCCGATAATAAGAGATGCACTCTGACTCTGGTCGGGGCTTCCAATAATAAGAGATGCACTCTGGCTCTGGCTGGGGCTTATGCACTTCGGCTTTGGCTGGGGCTTTTGGTAATAAGAGATGCACTCCGGCTCTGGCCGGGGCTTCCGATAATAAGAGATGCACTCCGGCTCTGGCCGGGGCTTATGCACTTCAGCTCTGGCCGAGGCTTCCGGTAATAAGAGATGCACTCTGGCTCTGGCCGGGGCTTTCGATAATAAGAGATGCACTTCGGCACTGGCCGGGGCTTATGATAATAAGAGATGCACTCCGGCTTTGATTGGGGATCGAAGATCAGGGACTCGACCAAGCCAAGGCTCGGAGATAAAGGCTCGGCCCTGCCGAGGTTCGAAGATAAGAACTCGGCCCAGCCGAGGTTCAGAGATTTCCTGGTCGAGGAGATAGCTCGGTCGTGCTGAGAGTTAGCAAGTGGCATCCATTTTTTCATTATGATTTTTGGAGAAGTGATTGTGGTGACCATGCCATAAATCATAAAAGCAATATGCCAACAAAATTAACGAGGCGGGCCTGTAGAAGGCATACCCTACTGATGATATCTACGGAGGTTGTCTAAATTCCACGTCCGAGGAATGGATTTCCCGTTCAGATTTTAGAGCTTGTAGGTGCCATGTCCGATGACTTCCGTCACTTGATAGGGGCCTTTCCAGTTTGGAGCTAGCTTTCCTTGCTCCAGCGGTTGGAGACGGATGCTCTCCGAAGGACAAGATCACCGGACAAGAAAGATTTCTCTTTGACTCTGGAGGCATGATAGCACCCACTGAGAGGGAAGTCCTATCTCCATGGGGATGATAGCTTCCGCACCGAAGGCCACCCGGAACGAGGTCCCGCCTGTGGGAACTCTCTAGGTGATGCAGTAGGCCCACTGGCCGAGGCTGAAGCGGGCCATCGGACTTTTGTGAAGCATGGAGTCAAGAACTCCTTGTCTTGGCTTTATGACGCCATCCTTCCTCACGCAAAAGGTGCCAAGGGGGCAACGTGGCAGCCATAAATGCCTTAATGATGGAAGGAGATAAGGCATTAAATGCCTTAAAGCAGGTAGATGCACATAGCCTTTATGAGGCCATAAATGCCTTGGTTCGCGGCCATGGAAGCCGATCTGTTGTGCCGAGGCAAGGAGAAGGCGGAGACGACGATGAGTCATGGCGAGAGGACACCGGAGAGAGGGATCGGGCCCGCTGAGATTTAGGGAGATCCTTGTCACAACCCCCTTGCGGGACTGGTCTGGCCTCCTTGGGTTGGTGTGGGAGGTCCACGGCTTCATGCAGACCAGAAGAAGAGGTGATTGGAGAAAAAGAAGTTGCGGCCTCCTCAGGGAGGCATGGAGCAGGGGCAGTTGTAACTGGATGGGGGGCCGCAAGGCGCTCCTGAACCAGATGGGTCATGGCTTGAACCTACTGGACCAGTGTGGCGAACTGGTCCTGGGTCACTGGGACAGCCGGTGGCGACGGAGTCTCAGCTGGTGTCGGTGGCGACGCCATGATACACATCGGATCGAGTCTCTAGGAGGCGACCTGGTCCTGGGCTTCAGAAGTTGCCCTTCTCCGATTAGCCATTGAAGAGGTTCTCTTCTAGATCAAGATTCTTGTCTCCTTTCTTCAAGTTTAATGGGACTTGAGGCCCTTCCTTTAGCATCAATTTGTTGCTGCTGAAATCTGTCCTCCAGCTCGGGCGCGATCGGGCTGCAGCGTGGGCTCCCTCCTGGGTAGACCTGCAAGACAGTCCTCACGCGAGAGGCGTTGGGGGTGGCCCTCTGCGGAAGACCTTCCGATGCTCAAGTCAGTGGAGACCAGCAATCAACAATATGGGGAGAAGGATCCCTGAGGAAGACTTCCTCCGAGCTCTCGTGGGAGCTTTTATGGTGGAGTGTGAGAACTATGAATGAAAAATGGGCGTAGAATAGACGTACCTGAGAGGCTTGAGGATGGTAGTATAGGCGGTCACCTGACTTCTTGGACGTGCCCTGGATGAGGTCTGAAAGTTGTTGGGATTTGAAACGGATTCAAATCAGGTTGTTACAGGGCCAGTAGGATCCGTATCTGGTTAGTTAGAGGATCGACGGCTGGGAGGCGGGGAGAGCTAGCCGATGGCTCGAGACTCAGTGGCTGCGTGGTCCCTAGGCCACTATTGTAGGTCCTAGGCCACGTCTTGGCATGATTCCTTGTTTGGAATCTTATTCTATTACAGTGAATTTAAACTCTCCCGCACCAGATTTCGCAGAGGTCTAAAGTAGCTTGGATCGGATGGCCGAGGAATGGTCTGGCCTTAATAACAGAAGCATAAGAATAGCTCAGGTTGCTGAGGCATAAGGTTGGCTGAATCTGCCGAAGTATAATGTGGTCAGCCGAGTTGGACTTCTATGAAGCATGGAGTCAAGAACTCCTTGTCTTGGCTTCATGACGCCATCCTTCCCGCGCAAAAGGTGCCAAGGGGGGCCAACATGGCAGCCATAAATGCCTTAATGATGGAAGGAAATAAGGCAAGCAGGTGGATGCACAAGGCCTTTATGAGGCCATAATTGCGTTGGTGCGAAGGACATAGCGCAGCTATGGAAACCGAGCTAGAGTGCCGAGGTATATTGGCCGAGGCATGTTGGCCGAACTATGCTAAAGCTGGCTGATGCTGAGGCTAGCCGAGCTATGATGGTCGAGCTATGTTGGCCAAGCTATGCTGAAGCTGGCTGAGGCTGAGGCTGGCCGAGCTATGTTGGCCGAGCTATGTTAGCCGAGCTATGCTGAAGCTGGCCAAGGCTAAGGCTGGCTGAGCTATGATGGCTGAGCTATATTGGCCGAGCTATGCTAAGCTGACAGAGGCTTAAGGCTGGCCGAGCTATGTTGGAGCTGGCTTGAATGAGAGCGCCAAGGCATGGCTCGGCCTAAATGAAGCAGGGCTTGAGTGCCGAGGCATGCTTTCTCATTTCATTTTATTCCATTAAATGCTGGCCAAGTCATTATGTTGGCCTAGATGACAACCCAAGAGGGGGGGGGGGGGTGAATTGGGTTCTTTAAAAATTAGCCTTTTAAAGTAGTTTGCTTTGAGATGAATGAAGGCAATAGCAATGTAAATGCAAAGTGCAGTGAATAAAACAGAGATAGAGAAAGAGTCAATGAAAGCACGGCAAACACAAAGATTTTATAGTGGTTCGGTGTATCCAACACCTACGTCCACTCCCAAGATTCACTTGGGTCCACACTATAATCTTCCTTGATTACAGCAGAGTTGTTTTACAAGCTCACAACTCAAACTTGTTGTTTTCCCGGGATCACAACGAACCCAGCTGGTTTTCAAGGGCTCACCAGCACAAAAACCCTAACACAAGCTTTACCAAGCTTGTACCGAGGTAAGACTACCTCAACTAGTTCAATCCCCCAGATTGAACTAGACACAAAGAATAGAAATATTGTTTTTCAGTTACAAAGCTCCTTAATGAGCAGATAAACAAATATAAGAATAAAGTTTAGAAAAGCCTGATTTGCAGTTGGTTGGCTTTTGAGCTTTTCTTCTTTTCTTCTTTTCCTCAACTCCTTTGAAGTGTAGAATCGGGCCTCAGCTCGGATTCTTCACGGACAGTACGTTGGAGTTGATTTGAGCTTTTCCTCTTTTCTTTGAGTGTTGAAAATCACTTGAGATGCTCTTGAATAGCTCTTGGATTTTCTTCTGAAGCTTCCTTGGATTGTTGAGCTTGAGCACAGAAGGAGCTTCCTTTGATTTCACACTTTTTCTTTCACTCTATTTTGAATCACGGATTTTTTCAAATGAAGCTCTGTTTTTTCGATTTTTCTCTTCTTTTCTCTTGAAGTGAATATCTCTCTATTTGTTCTCTTTGATTTGAAAACGGCTTCTCTATTTATAGATTCTGCAAAAATATAGCCGTTAGAAACAAAGAAAAATAGCCGTTGATTAAAAATCTTACCGTTGACGCTGAGTTGGCATTCGAAAAATCTCGCCCAGATTTGCTGGAGTCGACTCCTGCTTTCGCGAGTCGGCTCGAAGTCGTGATACCAAAAATAGAAATACTCAGAAAGTCAAAGGGTCGACTCATCAAAAATAAAGTGTCGACTCCTGACAGTCGGGGGTCGACTCATGAAAAGTTGGGGGTCGACTCGCGAAATGCTCAGAAAAACACTCCTCTGGTGTCTGAGCGGAGTCGACTCACACAGTCATGGAGTCGGCTCGACAGAATCGGGGGTCGACTCCTGAAATCACAGGGGTCGACTCGAGACAGACAGTCATTTCTGTATTCTGAGTGGAGTCGACTCTGAAACTCTAGAGTCGGCTCCGGAACGTATCAAAAATCAGAGAATTTTCTGATTGACTTGAAATTCGTTCCAGATTCATTTTAAATCAAATTTTTGACTTGAATATAATAAAATTGTCATTAGGAATCAATTCAAGAAATGTTCCAAAAACTCATTGATTATAATTTGAAGTATAAAATTTCTTTTTGAAAGCTTAAACATGGAGCTTGAAGTTACTTTCAAATTGATTAAAGTTATACTTTAACATTCTCATTCATTGTTCTAAATAAATTCATTGCTCATGTAAATAAACTCATTACATCTTTTAATATACTCATGGCTTTTGGTAATCATCAAAATCAATAAGATTGGGGCAACAAATTCTCAACAATCTCCCCAACAATCTCCCCCTTTTTGATGATGACAAAAACATTGAGTTTATGCATGATTGATTAGAGAATTTATTTTATTTTCATAGTTAGGCTTAGGCTCCCCCTGAATGAGGTAGCTCCCCCTATGAAACTCAAATAAATATCCCATTCATTCAATTATTTATCTCATTCATTCAATCATTTTAATATCATTTGATTAATCAATTTCTCCCATATGCATATACAGTTATAAAACTATAAAACTCTCCCCCTTTTTTGTTATCAACAAAAAGGTAGAGATGCATCAAACATAATCATTCATTCATTCATTCAAGATTGATTTAACAAAATCTGAGATTCATTGATAAAAGGAAGAAATACATTCAGACTCAGATTACATTGACATTCAAAATAGACTTTTCATTACATCAAAGTATAAAAGTGTAAAACATAATATAAACTTCATTACATTGTAAGGACTAAGTATCTAATACATCAAAAGTGAGTCCTTACAATCCTAGTTAAATGATCTATGATATTTTTCATTCCATCTGTTTGTATCTTCACATAGTCCTTCAGTCTCTCATCAACAAAAGTGCAAGCAGTCAAAATTTTATCTTGGAGTTCAGCATTGCATTTTGCATATGTTTCACCATCTCCGCAGACGTCTTTAAGTTCTTCAAAGATGTTCTTTAGGTCTCCACTTAAAGACTCAGATGAATTGCTAAGGGTTGATTCTATCTTGGTGATCCGATCATCCAAAGAGTAAAGAGTTTCCTTGAGATTCATAAACTTGTTTTCAAACTCTGATTTTAACTTATCTGACTGATCATCAAGAAGACCTTTAAGCTGCCTTAACTGAAGTTCTGTGAAGCCAACAGATGAAGATGATGCATGATCAAACAACGGAGCAGGGGTAGGGGCAGGAGCAGGAATAGGAGAGCTCGGAGGAACAGGCGAAGAATGTCTGACTGATGGTCCCGGTGCCTCAGTGTCCACGGCTCTATCATCCATCAAACCTTTCCTTTCCCATCTCCATTTCTCTTCACAAAACCCATTCTTTGTATAGTGGCCAAACTGTAAAAATCGGTGTGCCTTAAGTTCCTCATAGGCTCACTATCTGAAATGACAATCCCTTGGCTTTGAAATATTTTGGTAAGAATCATGCCGTAGGGTAAACTTGATTTTCTCTTACCTCCACAGTCGGCAATATACCATAAATCATACTAGGAAGGTTAATGGGTTTACCCGTCACAATTGCATCCATTACAAAAATATCTCTTTCTGACACATAATCAAACCTCCCAATCTTGGGGAAAAGGATTCTACTACAGATGTTGTGGAGAAGTCTCAATTCTAAGGATAACTGATTAGCAAAAACTTCCTCAAAACCGACAATCTCCCTGTTAAGCAGTCTAGAAAGAGCTGGGCTTCTATCTTCAGAAGAAAATGTAGATGTTCCTGACACTGGAAGATTCAATAATCTAGAAAGCAAATCCACTGTCACTGAAATTCTATTTCCTCTCACAATGCTTACAAGTCCATTATCTCCTCTAGATAGATTCTTATAAAATTCCTTGACAAGAGCTGGGTAGGTAGGACAATCTAAAGAGCAAATCTTTTCCCAACCCATCTCAATCAACTGCCTTCCCACAATAAATCCCTCAGCTTCAAACAATTCAAAATCTACTTTCCTCCCGTAGTTATCACTCTATCGGCAAGTCTATCTACCTGTGATGGAGCCGTAGATGGAGAAGCACTAGGAGTCGAAGAGATGAGGTTGAATCCAAGCTCGGTGAAGGCTCACGAACAGGACGCCTCACGGTCTTCCTCACCGCTCTCTTCCTCTTTACTCCGGCCGCACCAAGGTTAGATCCTCGAGTTTTAGGGGCCATTGATCTATTGGAAGGGTTAATTAGGGATTTTGAGGATTTGGAAGGTCAGGAAAATTTTGGAGAGAGTATTTGGAGAGATTGAGACGTTAGAAATGAACGGCGAGTCGACTCTGCCCTAGATAAATCGACCTGGGACCACTTCGAGTCGGCTCCCGCAAAGCGAGGGGTCGACTCCGGACAGTCACAGAAAACTAT
>UESW01004829.1:0-30599 GCA_900491605.1 Calamus simplicifolius | reverse complement strand
GAGTTTCAGTAGAAACCTGGAGTCGACTCCGATACTCACCGAGTCGGCTCCGAGACCATTTCAGAGCAAAAACATAAGTTTCAATAATCTGAAATGTGTCCGGATAATGATCTTAAAAATTGATAAAATAATCATTGGAATTTAATAGATCAATTAGATATGAATTCTAGATAAGATTTCCTTAAAGATCAAGGATTTGAAAGAATTTAGATAAAATTTCCTTAGGGGTTTCAAATTCATTCTAATGGATCACAAATCCCTAACTCTCCTCTAAGATAACAGAATCTTTCTTCACTTAAGGGTTTTGTAAATATATCTGCCAGTTGTTCTTCAGTATTCACATAATCAAGACATATTTCATTATTGGCTACATGTTCTCTTATAAAATGATATCTTATTTCAATATGCTTTGTTCTTGAATGTTGAATTGGATTTTTAGTTAGATTTATTGCACTTGTATTATCACATCTTATAGGTGTTTTATCAAGTGTGATACCATAGTCTTCAAGTTGTCGCTTAATCCATAGGATTTGAGCACAGCAACTTCCAGCTGCAACATATTCTGCTTCAGCAGTAGATAATGCAACCGAATTTTGCTTTTTGCTAAACCATGAGATTAAGTTACTTCCTAAAAATTGGCATGCACCACTTGTGCTTTTTCTATCTAACTTACATCCAGCATAATCAGAATCAGTGTATGCAATCAGATTTAATGTTGAGTCTCTAGAATACCATAAACCTACATTTTTTGTTCCACTTAAGTATCTTAGTATTCTTTTAACAGCAATTAAATGTGATTCTTTAGGTTCAGACTGAAATCTAGCACATAAGCAAACAGCAAACATTATGTCTGGTCTACTTGCAGTTAAGTAAAGTAGGGATCCGATTATACCTCGATAATATTTTTGATCAACTTCTTACCTTCTTCATCTTTGTCCAGCTTGCATGAAGGACTCATTGGTGTTCCGAGGGGTTTTATTGATTCCATACCAAACTTCTTTAGAATTTCTCTTGTGTACTTTGTTTGGTTGATAAAGATTCCCTCTTTGCTTTGTTTGATTTGGAGTCCAAGGAAGAAATTGAGTTCTCCCATCATGCTCATTTCAAATTCTCCCTGCATTAACTTAGCAAACTCTTGACATAGAAGATTGTTAGTAGCACCAAATACAATGTCATCAACATAAATTTGAACTACAAGTAAATCTTTACTTTTCTTTTCAAAAACAATGTTTTATCAACATTTCCTCTTGTAAAATCATTTTCAATTAAAAATTTACTTAGTCTATCATACCAAGCTCTAGGTGCTTGTTTCAAACCATATAATGCTTTGTGCAATTTAAAAACGTGATTTGAAAATTCATGATCTTCAAAACCTGGTGGTTGTTCTACATATACTTCTTCATTTATAATCCATTTAAAAATGCACTTTTGACATCCATTTGAAATAAGTTAATGTTCATGTGACATGCAAATGCTAGTAATAGCCTAATGGCTTCTAATCTAGCTACAGGTGCAAAGGTTTCATCAAAATCAATACCTTCTTCTTGATTATATCCTTTTGCAACTAATCTAGCTTTGTTTCTAATTACTATGCCATTTTCATCTAGTTTATTTCTAAAAACCCATTTTGATCCTATAACAGAATGATTTTTAGGTCTTTCTACTAATGTCCATACATTATTTCTAGTGAATTGATTTAATTCTTCTTGCATAGCTAGCATCCAATTATTATCTTTTTCAGCTTCTTCAATGGTTTTAGGTTCAATTTGAGATACAAATGCAAGATGATTACTAATATTTCTCATAGATGATCTAGTTCTTATTCCTTGAGATGGATCACCTATAATCAATTCCTTGGGATGACTATAAGCGTATCTCCAATCTCTTGGTAGATCTATATCATTATGATTAGTGTTATCATCATCCTTAGGTGAATCATTATCTTTAGCACTTCTTCATGATCTGAAGATGATCTGATACATCAATATTAAGTTTTTCAAGATTTTTCAAGAATGTTTGTATCTTCCTCATCATCAATCCTTTTGGAACTTGATGTTAAAGATTCATCAAAAACTACATGAATAGATTCTTCAACAATAAGTTTCCTTGTTGAATACTCTATATGCTTTACTAGTTGTTGAATAACCTAAGAATATTCCTTCATCAGATTTTGCATCAAATTTACCTAAGTTGTTTTTACCATTATTATGAATAAAACATTTACAACCAAATGCATGAAAATATTTAATGTTGGGTTTTCTATCATGCCATAATTCGTAAGGTGTTTTCTTTAAAATAGGTCTTATTAAGGCTCTATTTAGGATGTAACATGCTGTGTTAATAGCTTCCGCCCAAAAGTATTTCGGGAGTTTACTTTCACATAGCATGGTACGGGCCATGTCTTCTAGAGTCCTATTTTTCCTTTCAACTACACCATTTTGTTGTGGGGTCCTAGGTGCAGAAAAATTATGATTAATACCATTTTCATTGCAAAAACTTTCAAATAAGTGATTTTCAAATTCAGTTCCATGATCACTTCTTAGAGACACTATGGTAGTGTTTTTCTCATTTGTTACTTTCTTGAAGAATTTCATGAATATCGAGAAAGTCTCATCTTTGTGAGCTAAAAACATTACCCAAGTGAATCTAGAGTAATCATCTACTATCACAAGACCATATTTCTTTCCTCCTAGACTTGTGGTTCTAGTTGGTCCAAAAAGGTCCATGTGAAGTAGCTCTAATGGCCTAGAAGTTGAAACAATATTTTTAGATTTAAAAGAACTTCTTGTTTGTTTTCCAAACTGACATGCATCACATATTTTGTTATTTTCAAAATCTAATTTAGGTAGACCTTTTACTAAATCCATTCTAATTAGTTTTGAAATCAGGTGTGTGCTTGCGTGACCTAATCTTCGATGCCACAACCAACCAATCTCATTCATATTAGCATTATTAGCAACTAAGCAATGATTATTAGTAGACAATTTGTCTAAATCAATCATGTATACATTGCCATTTCTATTTCCAATAAAAACAATGCTATTATCAATGGGATTAGCTACAGTGCATAAAGAAGATTCAAAAGATACTTTAAAACCTTTGTCACATAATTGACTTATACTAATTAAGTTATGCTTTAAACCATCAACATAAAGTACATTTTCAATATATGTGGAGGGAGTTATTTGAATGTTACCAAACCCCAAGATTTGGCCTTTGCCATTGTCGCCAAATGTAACAACTCCTCCTTTCTTTTCTTCAAGGGTGATGAATTCTTCTTTGTCACCCGTCATATGTCTTGAGCAGCCACTATCAAGATACCACTTTCTCTTTGATCTCTTGGCCACAAGACATTCCTGCAATGAAATCAGACTTATGTTTAGGTACCCAAGCTTTCTTGGGTCCTTCATGGTTAGTAGCAACAAATATTGTTCCTTTCGGAACCCATATTTTCTTCCTTTAACATTTAAGTTTTTATTAGGTTTTAGAATTTTACATTCATAAGATTTATGTCCTTTTGATTACATTTAAAGCATGTAAAATTACTTTGGCCAGCACGCACAAAATATTTTTAAGTGATTTTTGTTTTCTTAAAGTGTTATACCCTAATCCGGCTTTGTCAAAAACTGCTTTTTGACTATTTAATAACATGTCTAATTTAGTTGAGCTTAATGTAAACTTATCAACTATGTTTTATGTTTTTCAACCTCTTTCTTAGTTTATCATTTTCATTTGAGATTGATTCTTTTCTTTTAAAAATTCATTTTCAGATTTAAGTTTCTTAACTTCATTATTAAGATTTTCTTTTCTTTAATGAAAGTTAATTTTCATTTTTCAAAATCTTGTATTTCTTTTTCAAAACTTGAAATCGCTAACAAGTTCATTAAAAGCATCAAAAAGTTCATCAAAAGCAAATTCATCGCAAGGGTTATCGGAACTTACCTCATCGTTGTCGTCCGCCATAAAACATACGTTTGCGACTTCCTTTTGTTCTTCTTCTTCGGAAGAAGATTCCTCGCTGTCACTCCAAGTCGCCATATAAGCCTTCTTTTTCTTTTTGTAGGCTTTCTTCAATTTAGGACATTCATTCCTAAAGTGCCCCGGTTTATTACATTCATAGCAAGTCAAGGGGTCTTTCTCTTTTTCTTTGTCCTTGTCCTTATTCTTATCCTTTTCTCCTTCCCACTTAGCTCCAAATTTTTTCTTGTGGAAGGGTTTCTTTCTCCTCATAAATCTTTTAAATTTCTTTGCTAAGAGAGCAGTCTCTTCATCATCATCATCATCATCGCTGCTGCTCTCTCTTCTTCTTTTGCAGCTTTGAGGGCAATCACTTTCTTCTTCTTTGTGTCCTCCTCTACATGCTGCCTCATAGTCAGCTCATGGGTCATAAGAGATCCTAGAAGCTCCTCTAAGGGTAAAGTGTTGAGGTCCTTAGCTTCTTGGATTGCAGTCATTTTTGCTTCCCATGATCTTGGTAATGACCTAAGAATTTTTCGAACAAGTTCAGAGTTAGTATATGTCTTACCAAGACTTTTCAAACCATTTACAATATCTGTAAATCTAGTGTACATGCATGCAATGGTTTCAGATTGTTCCATGCTAAACAATTCATATTTATGAACAAGAATATTAATTTTAGATTCTTTTACTTGGTTGGTACCCTCATGGGTAACCTCTAGTCTATCCCAAATCTCCTTTGCGGAATTACAAGTGGAGATTCTATTAAATTCATTAGCGTCTAAGAGCAATATAATACATTCATGGCCTTAGCATTAAGCTGTGCCATCTTCCTATCATTATCATTCCAGTCCCTTTCGGGCTTAGGAACAATAGTGCCATCAATAACGTGTGTGGGTGTACTAGGTCCATTAATTATAACACCCCATAAGCTCATAATCAGAAGCTTGAATGAATATCCTCATTCTAGCTTTCCAATAAGAATAATTTGAACCATTAAACAGTGGAGGTCTATTCGTAGAATGACCTTCAGCAAATGATCCAACTTGTGTTGCCATTTGGAACTTTAGCTCTTGATCGTGTGATCAAAATCTAATGAGCACTAGCTCTGATACCAATTGTTGGCCCAGATGACAACCCAAGAGGGGGGGGGTGAATTGGGTTCTTTAAAAAATTAGCCTTTTAAAGTAGTTTGCTTTGAGATGAATGAAGGCAATAGCAAGGTAAATGCAAAGTGCAGTGAATAAAACAGAGATAGAGAAAGAGTCAATGAAAGCACGGCAAACACAAAGATTTTATAGTGGTTCGGTGTATCCAACACCTACGTCCACTCCCAAGATTCACTTGGGTCCACACTATAATCTTCCTTGATTATAGCAGAGTTGTTTTACAAGCTCACAACTCAAACTTGTTGTTTTCCCGGGAACACAACGAACCCAGCTGGTTTTCAAGGGCTCACCAGCACAAAAACCCTAACACAAGCTTTTCCAAGCTTGTAACGAGGTAAGACTACCTCAACTAGTTCAATCCCCCAGATTGAACTAGACACAAAGAATAGAAATATTATTTTTTAGTTACAAAGCTCCTTAATGAGCAGATAAACAAATATAAGAATAAAGTTTAGAAAAGCCTGATTTGTAGTTGGTTCGCTTTTGAGCTTTTCTTCTTTTCTTCTTTTCCTCAACTCCTTTGAAGTGTAGAATCGGGCCTCAGCTCGGATTCTTCACGGACAGTACGTTGGAGTTGATTTGAGCTTTTTCTCTTTTCTTTGAGTGTTGAAAATCACTTGAGATACTCTTGAATAGCTCTTTGATTTTCTTCTGAAGCTTCCTTAGATTGTTGAGCTTGAGCACAGAAGGAGCTTCCTTTGATTTCACACTTTTTCTTTCACTCTATTTTGAATCATGGATTTTTTCAAATGAAGCTCTGTTTTCCGATTTTTCTCTTCTTTTCTCTTGAAGTGAATATCTTTCTATTTGTTCCTCTTTGATTTGAAAACGGCTTCTCTATTTATAGATTCTGCAAAAATTTAGCCGTTAGAAACAAAGAAAAATAGCCGTTGATTAAAAATCTTACCGTTGACGCTAAGTTGGCATTCAGAAGAATCTCGCCCAGATTTGCTGGAGTCGACTCCTGCTTTTCGCGAGTCGGCTCGAAGTCGTGATACCAAAAATAGAAATACTCAGAAAGTCAAAGGGTCGACTCATCAAAAATAAGGTGTCGACTCCTGACAGTCGAGGGTCGACTCATGAAAAGTTGGGGATCGACTCGCGAAATGCTCAGAAAAACACTCCTCTGGAGTCTGAGCAGAGTCGACTCACACAGTCATGGAGTCGGCTCGACAGAATCGGGGGTCGACTCCTAAAATCACAGGGGTCGACTCGAGACAGACAGTCATTTCTGTATTCTGAGTGGAGTCGACTCTGAAACTCTAGAGTCGGCTCCGGAACGTATCAAAAATCAGAGAATTTTCTGATTGACTTAAAATTCGTTCCAGATTCATTTTAAATCAAATTTTTGACTTGAATACAATAAAATTGTCATTAGGAATCAATTCAAGAAATGTTCCAAAAACTCATTGATTATAATTTGAAGTATAAAATTTCTTTTTGAAAGCTTAAACATTGAGCTTGAAGTTACTTTCAAATTGGTTAAAGTTATACTTTAACATTCTCATTCATTGTTCTAAATAAATTCATTGCTCATGTAAATAAACTCATTACATCTTTTAATATACTCAAGGCTTTTTGGTAATCATCAAAATCAATAAGATTGGGGCAACAAATTCTCAACAATCTCCCCAACACATTATGACCGTTTTTGCACCATTAAATGCTTCAGCCTATTGACTTGACTACCGGATATTAATGAGGGGGCCCTTGAGAGAACCCAAGCACATGAAGTAGCCATTTTTCCCTCTTGTTCTCTTTCTTCATTATGACGAGACGCTCGTTGCTAGAATGTTGCGCTAGCAGGCCAGCTGGCAAATAGGGTATTTGGATCGGGCATGACATCATCGTCAATGTGAGCTATCAATAATGTAATAACGATTTTATCCCTCAACAGTACGTTTCTGGTCTTTCAGTAGGCAATCAGCTTTTATCAAACTTCATATGTTAGTGTCAGGAAACCATAGAGAAGTGATGCCATGGTATACATGAATATTTTAGAAGCAAATGCGTTAAGGATAAGTACGAAGACTTTTGCGGGCATGCTTGTCATTTGTGGAACTAGATAAACAATCAAAATCTTAAAAAAGATTTGCAAGTGAGCTAACATTGTGCACAGATATGATGACCTTAATTATCTAGAGTTCATGTAGGAAATTCTTGCTTGGAAGAGGACTTTTGTTTTGCTATGCCTTTTAGAATTCTCGTGTTAAAATGAACTTAAGTGTTGTACCTTTGAAATCCTTGGAAAAAAAATGATAACAAAAAGCATATTGATCTATCATGCGTTATTTATTCATGAAATTAAAATAAGCCTTGCAATTGCTTCTCTTGAGAAAAATGGTGTTGTGCATCGAAACTTCATTAAAATTAGAAAAGAAGACAAAGCAAGAGTAAGAAGAGGGTGATGAGAAAAGGTGAACAACTTGGGTTCTCCCACCTGAGATAGTCTTAAAAAAAATTGAGTAAATTAATATCTCTAGCTTGAGACCTTTTTCGATGACCTGACCTCTCTTCAGTGACTAGCCGGTGAGCGTCTAAGGTATCTAAGCTCCAAGCTTCATCCCTAGAATCCTTGATCTAAGAGTTATGAGATCAAGTGGGAGAGAGGTGCCTAGTCCAAGGAGACTCGGTCTCTACGAAAAAAGGGTCGTGGCCTTCTTCAGAGGTAGGAACACAGAGCGATCAGGACGGTCATCAAGGTTCCAAAGGTGCCCTCCTTAGACCACGATGAACACCCTGCCATTAGAGGCAAGCCTGGTAGACTCGAGCCATCCTATCCTAGTTATCGATTCTCAGAAGCCTTGAGCTAGCCTCTTAGCTAACCTACCTTTACAAACAATTAAATGCTTAACCTAACAAAAAAAATAGTAAAATAATTTTTTTTTGATAAAATCATTAGTGCTATAAAAATGGCTTTATTATACCATCAATTTTTGCATATTTAAATCGGTTTTAGTACTATTTGTAACCTGCCAAGCTCATCTGTGAATGCTAGTCTAATTAACTAGCTGATCGAATCCATACGGTTATAAGTGCTTGAATGTAAATTAATTGATAGTAAATAAATTTAAGTTATAACTCTCCAAACCATTTTTTTCGTGTGATGTGAGACAATGTATGCAGGCATTATAATCTTTCCTCCTTTCATATGATATAGGACTATGCATTGGGGTTATTACAATAGTTGCCATGATTTCATGTGTTAATGGGCAAAAATAACAAACATCACTTAGGCATTTAATGGTTAAAAGAAAAATATAGTCTGCAACTGATTTCATAAGCATGCCGCCCAACGTTTGAAATCTTTTTCAAATGGAATGTCACACCCAAATGGAATTTTAATCAATCATGAATCTCTCACACAACTATCGAGCAAAGAAATCACATCATGTGATTTTATGACTATTAGACTAAACCTACAAATAGGCTTTAGGTCAAAGGCCTAATATATAACAACTTAGTTATCCTTTCTTTCACAAAGTTTCTTTGTTCAAATATTTTGAGTATCTAAGTTGTTGGACATTTGAAGAAGCTTCTAAATAGTGAAAGAAGGTTTGGATCAAACTATGTATCTTAAGAATAATTCACTTAAAATATGTACGATGCAATAAAAATTAGTCTTTAGAGAAATATTTAACGTGCCTTGATTCAGTCTTATTCTTTTTTATCCTATTTTAAAACTCATTATCATAGTTTATTTTTATTTTTTTTACAAAGATTTCTAGAAACTTTTGGGCTTTGCATCCAATAGTTCAAGGTCTAATTTTTCTTCACCAGAAATTGCTAGAAAAGTCACTTTAAATTACCATTATTGCACATCTAAAAAAATATCCTGCTTTGAAATTAGTGCAAATTTGAATATCATTTTTTCTACTTTAAAAATAATACTAGAAATTTTTTGTTAAAAATTTATTTTCTACACTAAAGTACATGCACAACTATTTTTGCTTGAAAAATAGTTTATTTAAAAAATAAATTCAGTTTTAATATCATAAAATTTTTTTTTCAAAATTTGATTTTTTAGATTCTTTGAAAACTATGCAGAATGTAATTTTGATTTTTAAAACCACTTTTTAACTGCTTTAAAATTCATGCAATTTTTTTTAAACAAATTATCCTAGCTTTGATATGTGTGCAAAAATAGAAAGTTAAAATTTGAATTTATTTGCTACTTCTTTAATTTTAGAGTTAAATTTTTCAATTTTGAAATTAAAAATTTAGTTTTGAAATTCCAAAAAACTCAAAACATTTTAAAATTCTAATTTGAATTTAAATTTTTTGAATTAAGTTTCTTTAGTTGTTAGTTGTCTTTGTTGCAATAAATTTTTAGATTTAAATTACTGCATTAAAATTTTAATTAAAAAATCTAAAAATTATAGAAAGCCATATTTTTAAAAAATATAACTCAAACTATAAGGCTAAATCCTTAAGTTGGTATTGTATAGAATCAACTAAATAACTCATCTCATATAAAATGGGGAGCATCTAAATACACTGAAAAAATTACTCTCAACACCCATACTTTAAAAAAAACACCAATTTACCCCATTACATAATGACCGTTATACCCTTAAAATTTTTTTCATATCCCACCCTGAACAAACCCCCCTTCATCACTGTTCGGCCATAAGGGCCGAACAAAGGGCCTCTGCTCGGCCCTGTCGGCCAAACATAGAAGCCAAACATGGCAAATTTAAAAAATGATGAAAAAAAAAGGAAAGCGGATGGAAAAGGATGGTTGGGCCTTTCTAAGATGATGAGGTTGGTGAGGGGAGGATGGAGGAAGGGGTCTGATTTGATTTTATTTTAATTACTATCATTTTTTTTTGTCTCTTGTCCAGTGGAAAGCCGCTGCCGCCGCTCGTCACTGGGGAGGAAATCACCGCCGTTGCCGATCAAGGAAGGAGAAGGAAAGAGGAAGAAGGAAGAAAGGAGGAGGGGAGCGGCCGGGTGGAGTGAGGGAGAGGGTAGTTTAGGAATTTTTTTAGGGGGGGTTCAGAGAGAAAATTGCTCTAAACACCTCTGAATTTAAATTTTTTTAAAAATTCGGGGGTGTGGAGAGTAATTTTTGCGGTTTATTTAGAATCTTCCTATAAAATGACTTTTAATGACCTTAGTGGCATCAAACCAAAAGAAAATTATGGTCCGTCTTTAGTAGATGATAAAGCCAAGTAAGAAACTAATTACTTTAGGATTACCTTCGGTAATAAATTTTTCTAATCTTAAACCATCTTCCAAAATTCGGTTCTCAACCAAGTCCCTCTAGCTGAAATCGGTTGAGACAACATCTTCTACTTCAAACATAAAAACTCTTAAAAAATAAATTTTCATTGTAGACATAGAATACTTAGTGCCCTTTTTTATAGTTTTTATGATACTTACCTTCCTAATAAAACTGCTAAAGAAATATGAAATGCCCTTAAGGTTGGGTATAAGATGGATGATATCGATCTATACCAATTCACCATATCAAAGTTTCGAAAGAATGCAATGATAGAATTTAAAGCCTTAGGTATCCAAATCCATGAATTTCAAGACCACCTTCGAAAGACTAAGTTGGCTGGATGTAAGTTCTCTAAAAGCTATAAGTTCCAAGTCTTAGTTGAGTCCCTTCCTCCATCCTAGTCAAAACTTTTCATGAGAGCTAAGTTATAAGCAAGGCTTCTTAATCCTGACAGATGTTATCAACTCAGTTCGGATTAAAGAAGAAGTAAAGGTCTGATTTTAGACCCAAAATAAATCTAAGTTAGGTTAAAATTCTTTCAATCCTTTCCATATCAAACCTAAGGGGAAGGAACTTCAAAAAATAGAACTTTCAAAATAGATCCAACCATCCTTCCAGATCTTCTCAAAACCAACCAAATCAAACCTGACCAAATTAGAAGCTAAAGAAGAAGGAGATTTTCTGCTGCATGTGAGAGGACCAACCATGTGGCAAAGGATTATGGTGGAGGAGAAAGATAGCCATAGTAGAGATATGGTGGTAGTGATCATGGCACTGATGGCATATATATGATGGAGGTATGATGGTAATAGTGAGGATAGTGGATGATGGTGATATGGTGGTGGTGACGGTTATGGCGGCGGTGGTGATGGATGATAAAGGGTGGTTGGTGGTATAAGTAATGGGCAATGAAGATATGCTGCAGAAAATATAGAGAAAATAATGCTTTATTTTGAAAAAAAAATAATAAATAACAATTCGAAGATATTTTCCAACCCTATTGTATATTTAGAAAACAAGAAAACATAGTTTTAATTTTATTTTTCAAAAAAAATTGAACACAAAATCCTATTTCTTGTTCTCTATTAAAAAGTTTTTTAAAAAATACTCTCGGCTATAGAAAGCCCTCAAGTTTTCACTTTGTGGCTACTTTTCACATGTTGACTTTTAGTGTCTATTTGGCTAACAAGTGCAAGGGAAGGGAAATAATTTTTTTGTTTGGAAGAAAGAATAAATAAAAAAAAGAAGAATAGGAGTTACTCATTTTTCTCTATTCTTTCTCAAAAATCTAAAAATTTTTTTCTTCTTATTGAAGATAAAGAGAGAAAGAAATGTTTTATTTTATTTTTACTTTTTAAATTTAAATTAGATCAATGCCGGAGCATTGCATGGGCATATACCTGGTTACAGTAATTTTTAAGTAGCATATGAGCGGCCTGAAGACTATCCAACCATCTCGGTCGAGTCCCCCAATCCCCTAGTCATAGTTGGATGGCTCATGGATCCAATCAGTTGTCTCCAACCTTCTTGGCAAAGTAAGTCTCAAGTCCTCAAGAAAAAAAGACCAGACTAGGCCCAATCAAGTCAGGACTATGTTAGGCATGGGTCGATCAACCCATCTGCACCCATGTCGCTATGTCCATTTAGGGTTGCCATTGAATATAATATTAGGCTCGCTATGTCCTTTGGGTTGTTCTAGCATGTTATTCGAAGAATGGCATTTTCAGTAGCTAAGGTTCCATAGTGATAAACTTGATTTATGAAAGCTGCCTTGTTTAATAATAGCTCATCAAAGTTTGATTTGTTCTTGGAAAGCAACGCTTTTTATATATTACTATTTTTATATTAGATAAAATGAAATCAATATCGTTAATATCAGGATTAAATAGCTGGAGCAAGGAAGTTGTCAATTGGATAATAAATAGTAAATTTCTCAAAATTCTTTTAGACTTTTTAAGTGTAAAAGAAATATAAAAATTAAAGTATGTGCCAGGCATAAAGTAGAAGAATAAACAAGTCTAATTTTCACTGCATGAGGCCATAAATGAATTCATTGAGCTTTAATTCTATAATCTCCAATGATGACTTGTTAATTTCTCCCATCCCTCCCCAATTATCTTCCTCCCCATATATCCGATCACTGTAGCGATGCAAACTCTCTTATCCCCACCATCATTGACAAAGGCCATCGGTAGCCTCGTTGGAAAGATCACTGATGAGTTCGCTGGAGTCAATGTGATGGGTATGTGCTAAGCAATTGGGGACAAGGGATTGCCCCAATCTTGACGACTCTCGAGGTGCTCAACAACTCGATATGCCTGGGCCTTGGAAGTGACACAGCAACTCAAGGAGGACATAGCGATGATCGTCGCCATGGATGGAATCAAAGGTTTGTTTGTGGTTGGATGGTTTTGAACACTCTATCTCTTGTTGCCATAAGCTTTCCTATTATTTCTTTTTATTTTTTAAAAAATAAAAATAATAATAATTACTAAACATGTTTCTATTGTTAGGTCTATAAAAAATAAAAATAAAAATTTTATTTTTATTTTTAAAAAAAGATACCATGGCAATGCTAAATACAGTCATAGTTAAAGTTTGATTCAATCCAAAATATAGCTAATGTAATTCAGACCTAAATCAATATGGTTAGAAATTTTGAATTAAATCTCTATTGATCTTCTTTTCTCCAAAACACATTTCCCAATCTAGTTGATGAATCTTGACCTAAATTAGTCTCCTTGACCTAAATTAGTCTCTTTCCTTTCATTTTGTTATATTGAAACATTTGATTTTTTTAATAAATTAATTTTTTTACAATGTTTCTAAGTTTATCATTAGTCTATTCTTTAAAATTATGGCCAGACTCTTGTACAGTATAAAAAATATATTATCCAAAAATATTTATTGAAGTAGGCAATCCTTTAATTATATTTGAAATGTTTGAGTAATTTTTTTTTAATTATCAACTATATATGTTTCATTATAGAAAGATTGTTGGATTTCTAATTTTCAATTATAGATCTAATTTTTTTCTTTCTAATTCCAATGTGGACCTAGATATTTTTTATTAGATTTAAGTCATGCAATTGATTCCAACCAAACTTGAATGGCAAATGAGATTTTTTATCTTTCAATTGACCCCACTCCATCTAATTTATTCTGTGGTATTGATCCAAAATGATGTTATGGATGAAACTTGATAAGGTCTTGATCAAGCACGTCCAATCTGATCCAACATAATTGAGGTCATGATAGTGACTACATTTGTTTAGTATCAGTTATTTGTGAAATGGTGGCAGGGTTGGCAAAAAATTGTTTCAATGTTTCTAAGTTTATTATTCATTTATTCTTAAAAATAATGGCCTGACTCCTGCATACAAAAAATATTCATCATTAAAAATTTATTATCCAAAAATATTTATTGAAGTAGACAATCCTTTTAATTATATTTGAAAAGTTTTAGTAATTTTTTTTAATTATCAATTATTATACATTTGGTTACAGGAACATAGTTGAATTTCTAATATTCAATTATAGATTTTTTTCTTTCTAATTCCAATATGAATTATATATTTTTATTAAATTTAAGTCATGCAATTGATTTCAATCTAACTTGAATGGCAAATGAGTGTTTTATATTTTTATTTAATTTGACCGGTTAATAGGTTAGGTATTAATTCAAGATGATGCTATGAGATTAAACTTGATGAGGTTTGAAGCGCAATCAATCTGACCTAACATAATTTAGGTCAAGATAGTGATTAAATTTATTTAATATTAGTGGTTGGTGGAATGACGACTGATTCAACATATTTGATGTCAGGATAGTGGTTGGATTTATTTAGTAGTAGCGGTTGGTGGAATAGTGACGAGGCTGATTAAAAAAAAAAAAAATCCTTCCATGCGGAAAGAAGAGGATGCAACAGCCAACGACTTGATCATTTCAGAACTTCTATGTCAATGATAAGAAGTTTTATTGTCATAAATGAAATTTGATCAGATCATAATCAACGTTCAATCTGATCCTCAAAAGACTAGATTTATTTAGTATTAATGGTTGATCGCAATATGGAATAGTGATTTATTAGATACAGTGGTTGGTGGAATAGTAGCTGAGATGCTGATCCAACATATTTGAGGCCATGATGGTGACTTGAGGCCATGATGGTGACTTGATTTATTTAGTATTAGTGGTTGGTGGAATGATGACAGCGTTGGCAAAAAAAAAAAAAAAAAAAATTCTTCGCTCATGGAGAGAGGAGAATGCAACAGCCGACGACTTGGTCACTTCCGAATTTCTAGGTACATGAGAGGAAGCTTTATTATCATAATTTAAGAATACTTAAAAGACTCATTAAATTTTCAAAAATGATAGACCATCTAGATCAAGAGCAACGAATAAAATGATCCGCTTAAAATTTATCACCGCAAGTAATATTTTAAGACTCCCAAACCAATGTACGTATATCGCCATGTTAGTATTCAAAGGCACCCATGGACGACCACCTTGTCGCTTTCGTGGTTTTCAATTCACGGATTTTTAACCAGCCGACAATTATGCCAATTTCTTTTTTTATTTTTCTTTTGATAATCTTTGGCATGCATTTGTGCGGGTGAAGAAAAATAGCTATTGGGATTAATATCCGAGCCCATTTAAATATATAGAATATAACGTTCTGCCTGATAGTAGATGTTATGCTACTTTTTTTCGGTGGCGCTGATGACATGTTAGATAGAAAGGGAGCGGTTATTGATTGCGATCGGCACCTACGAGCGTTGATACTCAAGGTCATTTTAAATTAAAAAAATAATACCATAGTGTTCCTCGACATGTATACAGGCTTTGAAGGGCCTATCTATGATGTCTCATAGCTTCCCCTTTCTTTCTGAGCATCAAGAGATCTTATATTGTGATACAACATTATAATCCAGCTCTAATGCTCACAGTTGAGAAGCCGTATATATTAGTTATGATCAGGGATCATCTTACCTCACAGCTTCCATTTCTTTTTGCGGTTTGAGAGATCGATCCATCCTCCTCCTTTGATAGCCTCGACGAAATGGCAATGGTCCTAAATGCATTTGTGGGAAGATATGTTAACAAACTTTCAGAATTTCTAGAGGGAGAGATGTCCATGATGCTGGGCGTGGAGGATGAGCTCAGAAGGCTTCAGAGGAGAATGGAGAAAATAAGTGTCCGTCTTGAATCGGCAGAGCGGAAGGCACTTTCAGAGGGAGACATCCGTATTTGGGTGAGGGAGTTCAAAGATATCATGTATGATGCTGACGATATCATTGATCTTTGTGAGATCGAGGGCAGAAAATTATTGGAAGGTCATCCGTCCATGGTACGTCATCCTTCATCTTTATTTTCCTGCTTCAGCTGCATCAAGTTCCGACATGAAATTGGTAGCAAAATTAGAAAACTCAATAACAGGCTAAAACAGATTGCAGAAGATGAATCAATATTACCTAAACTGGATTACTCTATGCAAGATGTTCATGAGAGTAGAATAAATCATCGTCAGACTTTCCTAATGAGGTTAAGTCTGATTTTGTCGGGACACAAATTGAAGAGGCTACTCAGAATATTGTGGAGTCGTTAATTAAAGAAGATAATAAAAGATATTGTGTTTTGGTGATTGATGGAATGGGTGGAATTGGCAAGACCACTCTTGCTTCTAACATATACAACGATCAAAGGATCAAAGAGAACTTTCCTATTCGTGCATGGGTATGCGTTTCTAAGGACTTTTCAGAGATAAAGCTTCTCAAAGAGATGATTAGGAACATAGGTGGAAATTATGGGGAGGCTGAAACTAAGGCGGAGCTCATACCCAAACTTTCCTCTATTCTTGTGAAAAGATTCTTTATTATATTAGATGATATGTGGAGTTCGGATGTATGGGAGGATTTGCTTAGATATCCTTTGGAAAGTGCAACAGCTAGTGGTAGGATTATCATCACCACTCGGAACAGAAACGTGGCAATAAATATAAGAGCAGGTATCCACCATGTTAGTAGAATGGATAATAACACTGGGTGGACTTTACTTTGCAAGAAAGTCTTTGGAGATGATGATGCGGAGGAGGAGGAGATCAATAATTTGAGCAAAATCGGGATTGAAATAGTGAAAAAATGTGATGGTCTTCCTCTTGCAATCAAAACTATCGCAGGAGTTTTAAGATCTAAAGAGAGAAGTAGCTTAGAATGGAACAAGGTTCTAAAAAGCGATGCATGGTCAATGAACCAACTTCAAGAAGAACTCTCAGGTGCTCTATTTTTAAGTTATCAAGATTTACCTTCGGATCTAAAACAGTGTTTTCTTTATTGCTCATTATATCCTGAGGACTCTGTAATGCATCAGATGGATCTTATACGTTACTGGGTGGCTGAAGGTTTTGTAAAAGGAGCACAAGGAGATACACTTATGGAAGATTTAGCAGAGGAATACCATACAGAGTTAATTAGAAGGAATCTTTTACACGTGGTATATGAGAATGAGGGCAGTTCGTGCATAATGCATGATGTGCTACGTTCCCTTGCTATCTTTTTGATAGGGGATGAGAGTACTTTCTGTAGCAATGATCAACAACCTAACATAAATCCCTTGGTTAAACTTCGTCGCTTGTCAATGGTAAACATGAATGAGGGACTCCCAAATGTGATAAAACAACAAAACTATTTGAGAACTCTAATGCTCGGCAGGTGCCTCGGGATAAAGATGATTGACAATGAACTTATTGAGAATATGCGTTTTCTACGAAGCATAACCATAAATGACACAGGACTTGAGAGTGTTCCAGGCTGTCTAGGAAATCTATTACACCTCAGGTATCTAAATCTTGATCGGACAGAAATTAGAGAGCTGCCAGAGTCCATTGGGTGCCTTGTAAACCTGCAGATATTAAACCTGTCAGGTTGTCGATTCTTGCATAAGCTTCCTAAGACCATTACAAAACTGTGCAATCTAAGATGCCTTCGGTTAGAAGAACTCCACTGACTCATGTACCCAAAGGAATAGGCAAACTGAAACATCTTAACCATCTCCAAGGATTTGTGGTTGGCCATAATGACACAGGTGCACCAGACGAGGAGGGGTGCGATCTGGATGAGCTTCGATCTTTGCGCCAGCTGAGATTCTTGGATAGATAGGTTGGAGATGGCACAAGCAGAAGGAGCTCCGACTCTTGCAAATTGTCACTTTTTGAGGACATGATTTTGTCTTGTAAAGAAGAAGTCATTCAGGATATTCAAGATATTCAAGACGAAGCAATCCAGAGAATTGAAGAGACATATGAAGGGCTCTCTCCGCCCTCCACCCTACAGACGCTTGTGATCGATTGCTTTTTTGGTACTGGATTCCCTAGATGGATGATGTCACCTTCATTGGATGCCTCTTTTCCTAACCTGACAGAAATAGTGCTCTCTGATTGTGCATTATGCCCACAATTACCTCCACTGGGCTTATTGCGCCAGCTCAAATTCCTTAACATTGATGGTGCAAATGCAATCACAACCATCGGACCTGAATTTCTTGGCCCCCGTGCATCATCGGCACGGACAGCATTTCCCAAGCTTGAAGAGCTAAGGTTTGCAAACATGGAAAACTGGGAAGAGTGGTCCTTTGCGGAGGGGGTTAGCGAAGAAAGAACAGAAGCTCCTAAGTTGCTGCCCTGTCTCAGATCCTTGGATCTTCAGTCTTGTCCCAAGCTGAGAGCTCTTCCAGAAAACCTACGGCATGCCACCAGTTTACAACAATTGAGCATTAGTTTTGCCCACAAGCTAACAGAAATCAACGACCTCCCCTCTCTGACAGAAATGCTTTCAATTTTTCAAGATCCAATGTTGGAAAGGGTATCCAACCTTCCCTCATTGGAAAATTTGAATATAAGTTATTGCCCGAGGTTGCAGCATGTGGAGAATCTCGATAAGTTGCAATACTTGACACTATATCTCTCAGAGGAGTCTACCACAACTGATGATGGACGGACACCACACCTCCCGGAGTGGTTATTGGGGCTACTCGGCCAGCATCAAAATGCTCAAGCTTCTCTCCAGAATTTAAGAAATTTCGCTTGATGTGCAGCATACCACTCCTTAAGACCTTTCTCAAGGATGGCCCCAATTGGCCCATTATTGAGTGGATCCCCGAGGTCGAAATCGCGTATAATGGACGGAACGGGAACTTCTATATTCATCATATTAAGGCCCCTCCCACCTTTGAAACCAACATTGGGGAATGAGAAAAATCAGACCAAAAGCATGGATCGATCTGCCATCACTTCTTCTTTGGCGAGGTAATCTCTCCTTCCATTGCATATTTGTTTCCATTTTTAATCTCTCTAGCACCTTTAAATTGGTTGGTATGTTGCTTATTATATGATAATCTCCTCTTTCCCCAGATACCATTTTTAATCCAACTCGCGAGGGTCTCCACTCAAAGTGGTAAGGAGCGGCCGACCCGATACTTAGCCAATATTTCCTTCTCTTCATTTCCCTTTTTATTTTTTATTTTTAACTAACTCTGACCGATGGTGTGCAGTGATGAAGATCCCTACCCACACCCTCAGGAAGGCTGCTGCGAAGAGGAAGAGGGCCCTAGAGGGGCCGAGCGAGAGGCAGTGGGCTCAGGCCCCGGGCAGCCTGCGGCACGAAACCCCCCGCCTCCTGAGCGCAGGGAGCCCACGGTCGCCCCCGAGGTGAACCTGACAGCATACACCCCTTCGGAAGGAGCAAGGGTCGAGAGGGCGGCCGCAGTGGAGCCCCCGATCCCGACCAAGCCAACCACAGCGGAGGCGGAGCAAAGCTGGGGTGAGGGACCGTCGGCAGCAGCGGGACCACCCTTGGAGGAAGAGCCGGCAGCCCTCAGTCCGGTTCCCGCCATGCTCGAGCCTGCCGGGGCTGCCGAGGGAAGCAGAGCCGAGCCAATCCCTGCCAGGCCCTCCATCAAGAACGACGGGTGCCGAGCGGAGTGACTTATCTCCCAGGTGATCCTGCCTGAGTTCCAGGAGGAGCTCAGGCACTTGGGAGCGTCGGCATTCTTTCGAGAAGCATTCGTAGCCCTCGTTCGGGTAAGTAGCCGCAAGGGAGGTTATCAATCAAGGGGAAGCCATCATCCGCGAGGCCCGGCGGGATGCTGCATAGGCCCAGGCCCGAGCCGAGAGGGTTGAGGGGGCCATGGAGGCGGCAAGGACCGACCGAGCTGCCGAGCTCGAGGAGGCTGCCAGGCGGGCAGAGGCCGAAGCCGATCGCGCCCGGACAGCCTTGAACCAACTCGGGGAAGCGAAGGGCGCCATCTCCGACAGGGACCGCCACATCGTCGAG
This sequence comes from Calamus simplicifolius, assembly GCA_900491605.1. Lineage (NCBI taxonomy): Eukaryota > Viridiplantae > Streptophyta > Magnoliopsida > Arecales > Arecaceae > Calamus > Calamus simplicifolius. Next base: position 10,916 of record UESW01004829.1, on the reverse strand, counting down.
CTCAGCTCTGCCATCCAGGCGGCCGAGGCGAGGGTGGAGCACGCCGAGGAGGCAGCGAGGAGGGATGCTTCCCTGGCTGCGAAGGAGGAGACCAATGCCTGCGAGGCAGATGCTGCCGCCGAGGGGAGGATTGCAGCGGCCGTAGAGGAGTTTCGGACATCTGCGTGCTTCTTGGAGGAGCTGGCTGAAGCCTCCACGGATGCTTACCTCAAAGGATTCCGGGACAGCAAGGAGAAGGTGCCCCAGGTCCTTGACTTCTCCCGTGCCCTGGAGATCGAACCGGACCCGATGTCCGAGAGGGCCTCATCCAACGATGAGCCCGCAGCTGCCGATTCTTGACTTTTTGTACTTTTATTTTTATGTTTTTAACTAAAGTCCGACCTAGTCAGCATTTAGACCAATACCCCTTGTAGAAAAAAAAAAAAAAAAAAAAAAGAAAGAAAGAAAGAAATATGGGGGGAGGGATGGGAGGCGAACAAACATAACAGTAAATCCAAGTAATGAGCTGAAAGGTGAATCCCCTTGCTGCAGCCCAAGACGGACTTAGCACCCCAGCTTTTGCTGAAGATACAATCCCCTGAATCAAAGTGATCCACTCCTTTCATCAAGCAAAAAAAATCCCATTCCGTATGGTCATAAATAAGCCTTTACCATGGATGGAAATTATAAGGAGGCTGAAACCAAGGCGGAGCTCATACCCTATCTTTCCTCTCTTCTTGTAAAAAAGATTCTTTATTATATTAGATGATATGTGGAGTTCGGATGTCTGGGAGGATTTGCTTAGATATCCTTTGGAAAGTGCAACAGCTAGTGGTAGGATTATCATCACCACTCGGAACAGAAATGTGGCAATAAATATAAGAGCAGAGATGTACCATGTTAGTAGAATGGATAATAACACTGGGTGGACATTACTTTGCAAGAAAGTCTTTGGAGATGATGATGCGGAGGAGGAGGAGGAGGAGGATCAATAATTTGAGAGAAATCGGGATTGAAATAGTGAAAAAATGTGATGGTCTTCCTCTTGCAATCAAAACTATAGCAGGGGTTTTAATATCGAAAGAGAGAAGTAGCTTAGAATGGAACAAGGTTCTAAAAAGCGATGCATGGTCAATGAACCAACTTCAAGAAGAACTCCCAGGTGCTCTATTTTTAAGTTATCAAGATTTATGTCCAGATCTAAAACAATGTTTTCTTTATTGCTCATTATTTCCTGAGGACTCCAAAATGCATCGGATGGATCTTATACTTTACTGGGTGGCTGAAGGTTTTGTACAAGGAACACAAGGAGATACACTTGTGGAAGATTTAGCAGAGGAATACTATACAGAGTTAATTAGAAGGAATCTTTACAAGTGACAGATCAGAATGAGGGCAGTTGGTGCAGAATGCATGATGTGCTACGTTCCCTTGCTATCTTTCTGATAGGGGGTGAGAGTACTTTCTGTAGCAATGATCAATCACCTAACATAAATCCCTTGGTTAAACTTCGTCGCTTGTCAGTGGTAAACATGAAGGAGAGGCTCCCAAATGTGATAAAACAACAAACCTGTTTGAGGACTCTAATGCTCCGAAGCAGTCCCGGGATAAAGATGATCGGGAATGAACTTATTGAGAAACTGCGTTTTCTACGAAGCATAACCATAAATGACACAGGACTTGAGAGTGTTCCAGGCTCGCTAGGAAATTTATTACACCTCAGGTATCTATATCTTGATCGGACAGAAATTAGAGAGCTGCCAGAGTCCATTGGGTGCCTTGTAACCTGCAGACATTAACCCTGTCAGGTTGTATATTCTTGCATAAACTTCCCAAAACCATTACAAAACTCTGCAATCTAAGATGCCTTCGGTTTCAAGATGCTCCATTGACTCATGTACCCAAAGGAATAGGCAAATTGAAACATCTTAACCATCTCGAAGGATTTGTGGTGGGCCATAATGGCACAGGTGCATCAAACGATGAGGGGTGCGATCTGGATGAGCTACGATCTCTGTCCCAGCTGACATTCTTGCAGATAGATAGTGATGATGCCAAGTCACCTTCCTTAAACGTCGGGGAAGACGGACGTCCTTCTCCTCGAAGTCCTACAAGAAAAGTCCCCGGAGACCGGTGGCGCCGGTGGGGACCCTCCGATGATCAAGTCAGTCACTTGGGCTCAGACAGAGAACCGCTCCAGCGAGGAAGAGCTGAGGCAGTTAGGGTTTTTTGCTGGGAGGAAGAAAGCTCAGAAAAACCAGAGTTCGGATCCCACTTACTGCGCTAGCACGTGCCTTTATATTTGTCCGAATACCTTATCTTATTATTTTGGGAGATCGCCTTCGTACCATCGCTACGCGCGTTGGAGACATCCTGTACCGTTCGCTGATGTGATATCATACGTGTCCAGCGGCCGCGAAGGCATGCAGTGCGCGCCGTCGGCTGATATGACCGAGCACAGTTGCAAGTAGTAGCGAATCGTATGCCGTAGCAAGGCATGGCCATGTACAGGGACATGCAATGCCCCATACGCCGTTATGAGGTATGGCCTTCCGCAACGGGGCACAATCACGGACGTACTGAGAATCACGTGTGAGCACCGTGCGACCTGATAGTTGTCATTTTCCTTGGCAGTTGAGTTGCATGCTGATTGCTGATGACTCCCCACCCTGAGGCCGGAGGGGGTCCCAGGGGTGGGAGAACGCTGGCGCACCCCGAGGTCGGTGAGGGTCACGGGGATAAGGAAATGCCAGTGCACCCCGATCCCGAGGGGGTCCCGGGGTCAAGGACTGATGGCCCCACCCCGCGACCCCGAGGGGTCCCGGGGGTGGGGGAATACCGATGCACCCCGACCCCAAGAGGGTCCCGGGGTCAAGGACTGATGGCCCCACCCGCGACCCCGAGGGGTCCCAGGGGTGGGGGAATACTGATGCACCCTGACCCCGAGAGGGTTCCGGGTTCAAGGACTAATGGCCCCACCCCGCGATCCCGAGGGGTCCCGGGGTTGGGGGAATACTGATGCACCCCAACCCGAGAGGGTCCCGGGGTCAAGGAGGGGTGGGGGAATACCGATGCACCCCGACCCCGAGAGGGTCCCGGGGTCAAGGACTGATGGCCCCACCCCGCGACCCCGAGGGGGTCCCGGGGGTGGGGGAATACTGATGCACCCCGACCCCGAGAGGGTCCCGGGGTCGATAGCTGTCGTTACCTTCTATTTTGACGATGCGGGATCAGTCAATCAGATGCCCCCTCGCCCCTGGGGCGAAGCGGGTCCCACCGCTGAGGCTCAAGGGGCGTTCTCCACGTGGCTGATCCCCATCCTTGTCTTTTATGCGGACAGTGCGGGGAATGTAAGGAGGCGGCCTTCCGTACACTGCCTTCCGCGATCGCCCTCGAGAGTGAGGACTGGCTCTTCGGGGCTCGCGCGAAAAGCCGCATCATCATTTCCTTTCATTACGGCGACGTCAGCGGGGTCCCACCACTGGCTGGGGCGTGCCGCACCACGCGCCGGGCGTTCCTCGAGGCGAGCCAGCGTATGGCAAGGAGCCACGTGGCCGACGAGACATGGCGGGACGTTTTGAAAGCCCGATAAAGCTAGGTGAGGGGGGGGTGAACTGACGCCATACCGCCTTTGCCATCGTCTTCTTCCTCGCTTACTCCCCAACTTCTTCTGCAACCTGCGAGCCTGCGCCTGGTTTTTCCCCTTCCAGGTCAGCTTTCCCATCTTAGACTTACCTCTTCGCTTATGAGTTCCCCCTCTTGGACCTCGGAGGACAGTTCTGAGAACCGTCCTCCCTCTGTGAGCCGTCGTATCTCTCCTACCCCTTCTCCCCCAATTGAGTGGTCCTCTGATTCAGAGGACCGCGTCCCTCTGGCCCGGCGACGGGTCACCAGTGGAGCCCCATCGAGGGGCCGCCGGCTGGAGGCCGGTGCCTCCTCGAGGGCGAGGAGTCCCCAGAGGGACGGCCTCCACAATGACACGATTGGACCTGAGAGAATCCGGGCCCGCTATAGGATCCCCGGGAGGTTAAGTTATTCCCGCCAACCCCCGACGACAGGGTCATCTCCTCCCGACCCGGTCGGGTGGCTCTTTACGAGATCTGCTTACAGGCGGGTCTCCGCCCTCCCTTTCCCCCTTTCTTCGTCAATCTCCTTGACTTCTATTCCTTGACCCCCTCCCAGTTAGTTCCAAACTCTTATCGTGTCGTTAGCGCTTTCGTCATTCTCTGTCACCACCTAAACGTCACCCCCCGAATCAGCCTGTTCCGATCTTTCTACTCCCTCCGGGCCCAAAAGGGTTGGTGGCTGTTTCAGCCCCGACCCAATAGGGTCCTAAAGCTCCTTCTCCCTTCGTCGATTAAGGGATGGAAGTCCCGCTTCTTCTTTGCCAATGTCGATCAAGTCCGGCCCCAGTGGGGAGACCCCGACCTCCGGGGGAATGCCGTTGCGATCCAGCCTGGGGACCGGGAGGCATTGGGATTACTGCTAGCCACCGAGATTCCCCGATACACTCTGCTGCTATCGGAGGACAACCTGGAGTCGGCGGGCCTCATCTCCCACCGGGGTAAGCCTTCTCCACCCTTAGCCAAAAACTCCGCTCCTTTGCCCCTCTCCTTCTTCTCTCTCCTTCTTGTTTCTTTTTTTATTTATATATATATATATATATATATATATATATATATAATATTTTTTCTTTAAATTTTGTTCTGAAAACCCAACTTATATCATGCAGCGATGAAGATACCGGCGGCAAAGCTGTTGAGAGCCGCCTCCAAAAAAAGGGCCCGGGAAGGGCCATCCAGAGGTCAGCAGGCCCCAGCCCCGAAGCGCCCGATGGCCCGTGCCTCCCCTCCGGCACAAGTCTCCCACCCCCGGCTCCGCAAAATGTCCCGGTTATCCCGGAGGTCGACCTCACAGTCGACACTCCACCAGAGGTGGGAACGACCGCGGGAGCTGCCGCTGGAGAGCCAGTCGCGAGGGAGTCCATACCGGCTGAAGAGCTCCCGGCTCCTGGGGATCGACCCCACCAGACGCCACCAGGGACTGGGGTGAGGGACCATCTGGCCCCGCGAGTCCACCCTCCGAGGGGTCGCCCAGAGGTGGCCCGCGCAAGGAACCGGGGACAGCCGAGATGGCGGAGGGAGGCGAGGACGAGCCTGGGCCGCCCGAAACTCCCTGGATGATGGCCGCTGGGCTGAGCGAGTCCTGGGCCCAATCTTTGATCCTAGGATCATTGAGGACCTCAGCCACCAGAGAGCGGGCGCGTTCTTTCGGGACTCCTATGCCGCCGTCGTCAGGGTAAGCGATCTTCTTGCCCCTTACCTTTTGTTTTATATATATACATTTTACTTCGCTGACCTGGGCTCACACGTGCAGATCGCGCACTCCCTAAAGGCCGCCAGGGAGGTAATTCACGGAGGGAAAAATCTTCTGCGGGAGACGCAGAAAGAGGTTGAGGAGGCCCAGCGCCGTGCGGAGGCGGCCGAGAAGGCGCTGGAGTCGGTCAGAGACACCTGTGCGAGCGAGGTGAAGGCCGCCAAGAGCCGGGCGGAGATTGAAGCCGACCGTGCGCGCGCAGCGCTCTCTCAAATGACGGAGGCTGTGAGCGCTGTCATGGCCAGAGACATGCACATCTCTGAGTTAACCTCAGCTCTCCGGGAGGCTGAAAATCGAGCGGCGTGGCGGTGGAAGAGGCAAGAGCGGCGAGGGAGGAAACTTGCCGGTGCGAGGAGGAGGTAAGCCGCGCTCGGGAGGCTGAAAGGATCGCGGCGGAAGCCCTTGCCGCAGAGAAAACCCGAGCTGCTGGGCTCATAGAGGAATACAAGGCGTCCGGGCGCTTCGCAGACGACTTGGCCGAAGCTTCGGCAGCTGTATTTCTTGACGGGTTCCAGCACGGCAAAGAGAAGGTGGCCAGAGACCTGAACTTTCCCCGGGCCCTGGAGGTTGAACTGGAGCGGTTGTCAGACTTGGCCCCTTCTGATGATGAGCCCGCACCGGCAGAGCCGTGAGCTCGCACTTGTGATTTTGCTTTTTTCCCTCCTTGTTTTTGTAAGCCCGACAACGTCGGCATTTTGTAGTCTCTTTTAATTAGTGAAAATACTCTTCAAGATGCCTTCTGAATTGTCACTGACTTCATCGATTGATATGTAGCCTTATCGCCCCATTAGTTCTGATAATTTTGGGGGGCAACTCCCCACCCGAGCTATTCCGCCCCAGCTGTTTAAACCCGAAAGTTAGAGCCAGGGAGGGTAGAGTTCTCGGAGCGGAAACGCCGCCGGTCAGAGGTTAGGTAGGTAGGCTCCTTGGGGCTATCGGCGCAATGCCCTGTCAAGTATCAGACCTTGTACTAAGTTGGTGTGTGGCTTTTGATGCCTATGGGAGTCAGCTTTTATCTGACCAGCGGGTCTGTGCTGTCGGGTCTTGGTTGTGAAGAGCCGGTGGTGCACCGCTCCGCCAGCGGCTCACTGGGCTTTATGCCTGGCTAGTGCAGGGCTTTTGTTGTTGAGAGCCGTGGCACACTGCTCTGCCAGTGGTACACTGGGCTTTATGCCTGGCTAGTGCAGGGCTTTGAGTGCCGACGGGGTGCCGGGCTTTTGTTGTTGAGAGCCAGTGGCACACTGCTCTGCCAGTGGTACACTGGGCTTTATGCCTGGCTAGTGCAGGGCTTTGAGTGCCGACGGGGTGCCGGGCTTTTGTTGTTGAGAGCCAGTGGCACACTGCTCTGCCAGTGGTACACTGGGCTTTATGCCTGGCTAGTGCAGGGCTTTGAGTGCCGACGGGGTGCCGGGCTTTTGTTGTTGAGAGCCAGTGGCACACTGCTCTGCCAGTGGTACACTGGGCTTTATGCCTGGCTAGTGCAGGGCTTTGAGTGCCGACGGGGTGCGGGCTTTTGTTGTTGAGAGCCAGTGGCACACTGCTCTGCCAGTGGTACACTGGGCTTTATGCCTGGCTAGTGCAGGGCTTTGAGTGCCGACGGGGTGCCGGGCTTTTGTTGTTGAGAGCCAGTGGCACACTGCTCTGCCAGTGGTACACTGGGCTTTATGCCTGGCTAGTGCAGGGCTTTGAGTGCCGACGGGGTGCCGGGCTTTTGTTGTTGAGAGCCAGTGGCACACTGCTCTGCCAGTGGTACACTGGGCTTTATGCCTGGCTAGTGCAGGGCTTTGAGTGCCGAGGGGTGCCGGGCTTTTGTTGTTGAGAGCCAGTGGCACACTCTCTGCCAGTGGTACACTGGGCTTTATGCCTGGCTAGTGCAGGGCTTTGAGTGCCGACGGGGTGCCGGGTCTTTCTGTGAAGATTTAAGTAGCTAAAATCGAATCTCGTTAATATTGAACAAGGGGCGAAAACCCAATCGAATACAGGGATGATACTTAACATGAAAGGAGGAATACATTACTGATAATATCGACGGAGGTTATCCGCATTCCACGTCCTAGGGAGTGGCGTCCCATCAAGTTCTTCAATTTTATAAGCTCCGTGGCGGAGCGTCTGGTGATCCGGTAAGGCCCCTCCCAGTTTGGGGCTAACTTGCCTCCCTCAGCTGGCTTCGAGACCTCGGCCCGTCGAAGGACCAGGTCTCCCGGCAGGAACGTCCGGGGGCGCACGCGAGCGTTGTAGTATTTCGCAGCCCGTTGTCGGTAGGCTGCCATTCGAAGCCGCGCCCGATCTCGCACCTCCTCCACTAGGTCGAGGTTGGCTCGCAGTTGGTCAGGGTTACCTTCCTCGCTATAGGCTTCCACCCGGGGCTGGGTGCACCGATCTCCACAGGAATAACAGCTTCAGAGCCAAAGACTAAGCTGAACGGCGTTTCACCAGTGGGGGCTCGCGGCGTTGTATGATAGGCCCATAGCACGTTGGGGAGCTCCTCCACCCATCGCCCCTTGCAGCCATCTAGTCGAGATCTCAGCCCCTGGAGAATGATCCGGTTAGTCACTTCAGCTGCCCCGTTGGTTTGAGGATGCCCGACGGAAGTGAACCTCTGATAGATACCCAGCTCGGAGCAGAACTCCCGGAAAGGCGCATTGTCAAACTGCCGGCCATTATCAGTGACTAGTGTGCGCGGCAGTCCGAACCGACATATGATTGACTTCCAGAAGAAAGATCTCACTTTGCTTTCGGTAATCTTGGCCAGAGCCTCGGCTTCAACCCACTTGGTGAAGTGATCCACCGCTACCAAGAGGAACTTCCGCTGCCCAGAGGCCGGGGGAAATGGCCCTAAGATATCCATGCCCCACTGGGCGAAGGGCCAAGGTGCTACCAAGGGGGTCAGGTGAGACGTCGGCTGTCGCTGGATATTGGCGTGACGTTGGCAGCTATCACATTTCTTGACAAGCTCGGCCGCATCTTCCTTCATCGTCAACCAAAAGTACCCTTGGCGCAGGGCCTTGTAGGCTAGGGCTCTGCCCCCCAGGTGACTCCCGCATACACCTTCGTGGATCTCCCTGAGGATGTAATCTGATTCAGTTGGCCCCACACACCTGAGGACTGGGTATGAGAAGGATCTCCGATAAAGCTTCCCGTCCATCATCAAGAATCTCGGGGCCCTTCGCCTGAGCAGCTTGGCCTCAGCGGGGTTCTCCGGGAGAGTACCGTCAGTCAAGTACCGGATGTAGGCGTCCATCCAGGAGGGCTCCTGCTCCACTGGCAATGCTTCATCCGCGGCCTCAGTGCTTGGGACTTGTAGGTGTTCCACATATGTCCTTCCCAACGTCCGTCGACCGAAGTGGCCAAGCGGGACAGTGCGTCAGCCCTGGCATTCTCCGCTCTGGGGATATAGCTGACGCGGAAGTAAGAAAAATGAGACGCCTGGGACTGCACTTTGCTCAAGTAGCGGGACATGGTTGGGTCCCTAGCCTCGTACTCCCCGGCGATTTGTCCAGAAATGAGTTGAGAGTCCGTGAAGGCCCTCAAGCGCCCCGCGCCCAGCTCCCCAGCTAATCTCATCCCCGCCAGCAAGGCTTCGTACTCCGCTTGATTATTAGTTGCTGGGAACTGGAATCTGAGAGCGTACTCCACTACGTCTCCCTCCGGGCTCGCGAGAATAAGCCCAGCTCCGCTCCCTTGAGAGTTCGCCGCCCCATCCACATGCAGGATCCAGTCCTCCGCCTCCTCAGATGAGGGAGAGTCCACACGCTCCTCCGGTCGCGCCTCCTCCATGTCCTTCTCGGTCCAGGAGCACTCGACCAGGAAATCCGCCAATACCTGGGACTTCATGGCTGACCTTGGCCGGATGGACAGGTCGAACTCACTTAGCTTAATGGCCCACTTGGCCAAACGGCCGGAGGTGTCGGGGCGAGACAAGATAGCTCGTAGGGGCTGGTCCGTAAGCACCACGATGGGATGGGCTTGAAAGTAAGGCCGAAGGCGCTGAGTAGAGACCACCAAGGCGAAGATAATCTTCTCGGTTTTCGAATACCTGGTCTCAGCGTCATGGAGTACTTTGCTGGTATAATAGATCGGCTTCTGGGCTCCGTCAGCATCCATGCGCACAAGTACGGAGCTAACAGCCTCGGGGGAAGCGGCCAGATATAAGAAGAGCTCTTCTCCATTTTCAGGCTTGGACAACAGCGGAGGAGTGGAGAGAAACTGCTTCAATTCTTCAAAGGAGCCCTGACACTCTTTCGTCCACTCGAAGCCGTTGATCTTGCGCAGCGCCTTGAAGAAGGGCAGGCACCTCTCCGCCGACCTTGACATGAAACGACTCAAGGCCGCCACCCTCCCCGTCAGGCGTTGCACCTCCTTCTTGCTGGCTGGAGGCCGCATCTCCAGGATAGCTCTAATCTTGTCAGGGTTGGCTTCGATCCCTCGCTGGGTCACCATGAAACCCAGGAACTTGCCTGCTGCTACTCCAAAGGCGCATTTGTGGGGGTTGAGCTTCATCCGGTACCGGCGCAGATTGTTGAAAGTCTCCTCGAGGTCAGCTACATGGTCTTCCGCGCTAGTACTCTTGGTCAGCATGTCATCCACATACACCTCCATGTTGCGCCCCAGCTGATCCTCAAAGACCTTGTTCATTAATCTTTGATAAGTGGCGCCGGCATTTTTCAATCCAAAGGGCATCACCCAGTAACAGTAGATCCCTTTCTCCGTGACAAAGGAGGTCGCTTCTTCATCAGCCGGGCTCATCTTGATTTGGTTATAGCCCGAGAACGCATCCATGAAACTGAGCGTCTCGTGCCCGGAGGTGGCATCTACCAGCTGGTCGATTCGGGGCAGCGGGAAGCTGTCTTTGGGACACGCCTTATTGAGGTCGGTGAAATCCACGCACATTCTCCAGCTTCCACTGGCCTTGCGAACCATCACGACGTTCGCCAACCAGTCGGGTAGCGCACCTCGCGGATGTGACCAGCCGCCAGCAGCTTCCGCACCTCCTCGTCAACAGCCTTCTGCCGGTCCGGGGCAAAACTCCTTTTCTTCTGTCTGACGGGCCGGCACTCCGGTCGAATATTGAGCTGGTGTGTAATCACCTCCTCTGGGATCCCGGGCATGTCGGACGCAGACCATGCGAAGACGTCGGCGTTGGCCCGCAGAAAGGTAAGGAGCCGGTCACGAGCTTCCTCCGGAAGTAAGGCTCCAACTCGAACCGTCTGCACGGGGTCCTCCCCGAGGGGGAAAGTGAGCAGCCGCTCGGCCGGTTCCCCCCTCCTCTCCAAGTCTCGCGGGTCAAGGGCCTCGGGTGCCGGTGCAGATGGCGGTGCAGGTGCCGCCTCCTGGGGACTAGGGGCCAAGTGATAGCAAAGTGCCGGTAGGCCCTGCTCTCCTCGCATCTCGCCGACCCCTCTGCTGGTTGGGAACCTCACAAGGAGCCGCTTGGTGGATATGATGGCGTCCAAGAGGTTGAGCCCGGGCCTCCCAAGAATCGTTGTACGCCAGGGGCACACGGACCACCAAAAATTTTATAAGGACAGTGCTTTGGCACGGAGCCGTACCAGCCGTTACGG
>UESW01004828.1:571499-637849 GCA_900491605.1 Calamus simplicifolius | reverse complement strand
GGAGGCTGTTGGTGCCCAGCCACGGACCGCAGGTCTATGGTCTGGGCACTAGAGCTTCTACATTTTTTCCCCATCAGGCCTCCAGCTCGCGAGTTTCCTGGTGATCTTCCTCCCGAGCGTTTAAGGACCTTCGCAAATCTATTCAGAGGAGATTCGCCAAGAGGTCGAGCAGGATTTTGAGGATCGTATGCGAGGCCGGGATCAGGAGGTTGCAGACATGCAAGATGAGATGCATTATTTGGCGGGATATGGTAGACGCTTGTCGCAGAGTCTTCAGCCTCCACAGCCTCCACGTGATCGCCCAGATTCTTGATGTATTTTTTTTTCTTTTTTTATGTTGTAAAACTTTAAAATTTTAATATATAAATATTTTTGAAAATTTATTATTGTTTGGATTGAGTGAAAAATGTTTGTATCATATTTAGATTTAGCGAAATTGTATTAACCGTTTAATTTTTAAATTTTATATTTTTTTTTAAAAAAATTTGCGATGCATTAGCGACTGAAATTGCATCGCTAATATTTTTAAAATATTATTATTAAATATTGCGACGCAATGACCTTGCATCGCAATAATTTAAAAATAATTTAATAGCGACGCATGCGAAAATTGAGTCGCTATTTTATCTTAAAAATTTTATAATAAATATTGCGACGCAATGAACCATGCGTCGCAATATTTTAAAATAATTTTTATTTGCGACGCATTAGCGACTCAGAATTGCGTCGCTATTATACCAAAAATATTATTATTAAATATTGCGACGTATCTGGATGAGTCGCAATATTGCGATGCAATTGCGACAAAGGGGTATTGCGACGGACAGTTGAGCGACATCGTCATTGCGTCGCTATTGCGTCGCAATATCATGTTTAGCGACGCAATTGCGACGCATTTGGGTGTCGCAATATTTAATTTCTCTTGTAGTGTTTGGTCTATATCTCCATTATAGTAGAAGACTTCATATTGACTAATTTACATTAGAAGGTCTTATATTATTAGGGGCTTATGTTCCATCTGAGTCAAGATCATAGTTACAAATTAAAAATATAAGATTGGATTTAGCCATCTTCCTCACCCAATTAATGCGTTAGTGGGCCAAAACTATGTGACCTTAAAAATTTAAATAGAAATTAATTGATACAAATAAACTTGAGTTATAAGCCCTTAAATCTCAGATTTAAGATATATATATATATATATTAGAATTAAAATAATCCACAAGTAATATACTAATCAATAATCCATACCTAAATGGCAAACAGCTCATTAAAAGGTAACAAAATTCCATAAGTCTTTACTAGTATTTTGATTACTTGCTGTAGTTCGGTAATCGTATTATAGTGCCAAGGAAATAGCTAGGCATTAGTGTCATGATAAATTAACTGAATATAATTATTTTTCTTTAAAAAAAAAGGTGTGTGCATGGATGTATGAAGAGAAAATGATGCTGCATACATCTAGAACGGCATCATGCCTGCAAAAAGTGGGGAAAAAAAAATCTGACTTGAGAATTAGAATGGGATCGAGGTAAAATGATTGATCACCGAAGGGTCTTCTGGAGGGCGGGCAGCACGAGGTGAGGGTGTGCGTCGCTACACCAAAGCTTTGAGGTGATGAAAAGCTCGCTCCGAGACCCGATGAGGCCACGCTCCAAGGCTTGGGCTATTGCTTCTCCAAGGGGTTTCTCGGTCTTATACAAGAAGGCGGTGTCGAAGTGGCGGTAGCCGATCTCGATGGCGTGGAGGATGGCGAGCCTTACGACCTCCGGCGCGACATCGAAGCCTCCCGTGCCCATGCCCACCAGGGGAATGGGCCGGCTGCTACCTGAGCTCAGGGCCACCTCCGGAATCGCCGCCATCTCTCTCCGCTGCTGCACCGCACGTTTCTGGAATCTGGATCGACCTCAGACGGAACTACTTATCGTTATCCTCTTTCGTCCGTTTCAACTACTTTGTGGCAAAAAGACAAAAAAAAGTCTTCTTTGTCGGCTTGGACTTTGACTTTTCAATCTCCTCGGCCAGATCTAGCTTCTTCTCCGCTGTGGCTTCTCTAAAACCATTATTTCCACTATCAACCCAAGGCTCTGTCACGAATGACGGCAATGCTCGGTTTAAAAAACCCGAAAGGTCCAGATCTAATTTCTTCTACGCTAAGTGTTCTCTAAAACCATTATTTCCCTCTACCAACCCAAGGCTCTGTCACGAATGACGGCACAATGCTCGGTTTAAAAAACCCCGAAATAGTCTCTTCGACCATAATAATTTTTCTTTGACTCGTTTCTGTAATCCATTTCTAAGATCACATCCGTGAGGACTCATTTCTACAGTACGCATGAATGCTATAGAGCAGCCACAGGTGCATCAGCTGGGACTAGATAATAAGCTTTGGTCATCGGCCTGTTTGAAATTTTGATTGTCTAACTCTCTCCCGGATGCTTAGCGCGCACCTATCTTTTTCTTCTTTATTTTTTTTTCGTACGTGCACTTTATTATATTTTTATTTTTTTTTGCACGCCTTTTTTTTTCTCTCTCTTTTTTATATATCCTTTTTTTTCTTGCTTCTATTTTTCTTTTTTTATGTTCCTTTTCTTCTTTCCTTTTTATTAACGCTCTTTTTTTTTTTTTTTTTGGCTCTTTTTTTTCCTTGTTTTGGTGTACACTCCTTTGTTTTTTTAAAATAAAGAAAAAAATAAATAACATCCTAGATAAGGAAGAATTGTAGCGATTCTATCTGGTTTCCTAGAATCATTTATTTTTATTTTGCTTCTCTTTTTTCTCTATTTTTTCTATGCCGCTTTTTTTTCATTTTTTTTTTTCTCTGTTTGTTTTTTTTTCTTTTCTTTATTTTTGTATGCTCTTTTTTCTTTTTTCTTTTTTTATGGATATTTTTTGTGGCTCTCATTTTTTTTTTCTCCCTTTTTGTGTGTGCTCATTTCTTCTCTTTTAAAAAAAATAAAAAAAATCACATCCCAGCTAAGGAAGAATTGTAGCAATTCTATCCGATTTTTCTACCACCAATTTTCATGGTAAAGACTTGTTTTAAATTAATTTAAACTAAAATAAGTTTTAAATATCAAAATGATTTATGAAGAGTTCAATTAATTTAAACTAAAATAAGTTTTAAATATCAAAAATTACCAAAGAAATTTAATTAAGCACCTTGACCAACTCAACCACTTAAATTTGATTCAATAATTATCTCCTTATTTCTTTTTCATGATATTGTTGTGACTAAAATCACCTAAACCAATAGAAGGCCAATAAAATCTTTTTTCAAGTAAGGCCAAGTTTTGTCTTGACCAAAGTATCTTGCTAATATCAGTACCTAAACTCTTCGATAAGAAAATCTTCAAGAGATGAATTAGGTATACAGAGCTTATTGTTATTGAAGAAAAAACCTTCTTGAATGAAATACTTAGATCGTTCATAAACTTTACTTTGTCAAAGAGCAATATAAATCTTTCAAAATCCTTATCTTCTAGATGCTAATCTTTGTTATCTCCAAATCTAATTACCTCATTAGTGATAGCTATTATTAAGTTCTATGACTCAAGGTATCTACTACTTTAATTTTAATTTTAGCTTTATGCTTAGAGATGAAAAGTGAACTCCTATGCATAGCTTATCCACTTAGAATACTTTGAATTGAGCTTCTTTTAGAAATTTATATATTTACAAGCTTTAATTTATGGCAGAAATATAAGATGAACTCTTTATGAAATTGATAATCTATTTTGAGATGGAAAATCTAAGTTCGATGCTAGTCTTCTTTCATTTTTGATGTAGCAAATAGGACTAAAATGGAGACTTCAACATATTTGCCATCTTCTAATGAAATAAAAGAGGTCGTAGGCTCGATGGATTCTTCATTAGGCACATCATCAATAAAATGTTCTGGCACCTCATAGATAGGATCTTCATCTCCAAATAATTTAGATTATGTCTAGGATATCAACTTGCAAAATATCTAGTTTTGTAACATTTGAAGAAACGAACTTGTTCCAAATCCCTATTGCAAAGACTACTCTGAGTTTTTGTACTTCTTTATTTGATATTCTCAATAGTCCCATCAAGGTAGGATGAATGATTGATTAAACTGCAATGTTAGCTTGATTTCTTAGCCTCATGACTTAGAAGAATGGATGCTTAGCTCTTAAAGTAATGGCCCTCCCTCCAATTCTATTACTTGATGGAAGACCCAATCAAGAGTTTTCAATTGGTATAATACCAAATCACTCTTGATGTCAGCTCTTAGACCTACTCAATGTATTCAGCTATCGTCATTGTGCCTTACTTAAGTGGTAGAAACTTTCAAAAATTTGCTAATGGTAATTATAGAGTAGGTACTTTTCTTTAAGCTTTACTTATATGGTATCCCAAGTATTGATAGGTTTCTCATGGGCATGAGCACAATCTTCAACAGTTTTTCACTATATCCTAGCTGGTCCTTTGAATTTGTTTTGAACAAACTAAACACTTTTTTCTCCATGCAACTTATACTAGTTGAGGCAATCTTCAGCAGATGTAAGCAAACTTATAGCTTGAACTCAAGTTAGGGATGACTTTGCACAAGAAATGTGGGACCAATCCAGAGCTTGAAGAAATTCTCAATACTATTGCAAATTTTGCTATGTATTACTATTTTATGTATTTGAGTCTTTCTTCATTATAAACCTTGTTGCAAATTTAATATGAACCTTGTTACTATCATTTAAAATATGGATGCTTATTACTATTATTTTCAGATTTTGTTTTTATTCAACTTATTATTGTTGTATTTAAATTTGCAATATAAACATCTATTATCTTTTGTATTAAATAATTATCTTTTACATATGGATGCTTCTTTAAGTCAAAGGAGGAACTAAGGGAAGAAGCATCAATGGAATGCAGAGGAAGATGCTATATTAATTGGATGTCTACTTGATTTGAAGAATGATCCTATGTGGAGGGAAAAAGGTGACAATTTCAAGGTTGGGTTCTTACCTCAATTGGAGAAGATAATTGCAAACAAGATACCTAATTGTAGCATCAAGGCTCATCCACATATTCAATCAAGGTTCAAGTTATTGAAACAATAATATGGTGCTATTTATGATATGTTGAATACATGAAGATTTGGATGGGATGATACAAGAAAATGTATTACTTGTGATCAAGATGTATGAGACAACTGGGTCAAGGTAAATGCATAAAATATTAATTAATTCTTCATTCTTATTTACTTTTTGATGCTTTAGGTATAGTTTGTTTAATTTATATTGGTTCATTATGATAGAGTCATCCTCAAGCATATGATCTTTGGAACAAGCCATTCTTATATTTAGAAGAACTCTCGATCATATTTGGAAAAGATTGTACAACATGTCAAAGGGCTGAGGATCCTGTAGATGCAATCAATGAAATCCTTACAGAAGCAACGAATAGTGAAGAGGAGGTCCAGTTTGTAGATCCTACCAAATTTGAGAATAATAACTCCATTCCCCAAACTACTATCGGTCATGTTCAACAAAGTGCTTCTTCATCAAGATCAAGAAAAAGGAAGGCTTCTAATGAGGAAGAAGTTGCTTTTACAAGCACTTTGATTAAAACTATAAAAAATCTTGAAGTAATGTATCAAATTTCAAGTAAAGGTATTGATAAGTTGGCATATTATTTTCAGTTTCTTGCAAATGATCAAGAGATGAAGAAGGTTTATGAGGCAATAGCGAATATCAAGATTTGGGATTGCATGACTCATTGATGGTTAAAGCTGAATTGATAATTGCTCATGATAGTGCAAGTCTAACTTCTTTTCACTACCTAAGAGGTTAAGAAAATATCATGTATTGGATGTCCTTGGTTTGAGTCCTAATTAGGACATCTATGTTGCTAGTTATGGTTGTTTTGGATGCTATGGTTGTTTGGTTATTTATCTATAATATTTTATCCAGTAAATGTTTGGTTAGCTAGTATATACTTTTATTAGTAGTTTATTTGAACATACCAACTTTTATATCGTGTTACTATTTTAACAAACTACAAATACTTTTTACTGAGATAATTGAAAGTATTTTAAAATTTTCAAAAAGATATTTATATTATATTACTATTTAGATTATTGTTGAATTATTCATATTTCTTATTAATTTCAGTTTATTATTAGATTACATGTTACTAATTTCTATTATATATGCTGCATATTTAGATCCTGTCTATTTCATTTTGTTATATGTAGAGTGCCATTTTCTTAATTTGAGGATCATCAAATTTAGGCATTATCATTTATAAATATAATTTTTTCAATCCAAATATATAATAGTATATAAATTTTAGTATATTTGATTTAGGCGTATTGTAGAAATTTGATGCTATATGACTAGTAATCTGTTTTTCATACCAAACATAGTAATCAATATTACTGTAACATTACCTGTGTATGCCAAACATAGTAATCAACATTACTAGCAATCTATCTTATAGGCAATCCATAATACTATTCAGGACCATAAAAGTGTGTTTTTCATTCAAGTGATTACACATGAGATTTAGGCAAAAGATAATATTGTTTCATCCAAAAGCAAGAGAAGATGTGTACAAGGATGAGGCAATGCCCAATCTTCCTCCACTGCATAATCCCTGTGTCTACATGAAGAAAAATCATGTCCCCATCCACCTTCTTGTGTCCTATGTTATGAAGCCGAGGAAACAACTTCTAACTTGTTCCTTTCTTGTACATACTACAATCAGTTTCAAGAGATCTTTAGAAGGAAAAGCTAATAGAGAGGAAGAGCTCCTTCTCTTTATTTTTTCTGGGGTTCATGGAGAGTAACAATAACTAAAAAGAAACCAAGCGTTGGGTGGGACATTCTATATGCTATATATGATTCGGTGGAAACGCTTTTGAAGGGGTTAAATGCAAGGGTCTTCAAATTTGAAGCCAAATCATGGGCCCATCTCTACTTCGAAATATCTATTAGACTGAAATCATGATATAGGATAATGGTATTTGACAATGAGTAAAATCATAATTTGAAACTTTTAATAGATGATGTTGCTTGGTCATTCTTAGGATGTAGTCAACTGCGTCTGAATCATTCTAGCTCCTTTGTTCAACTACTCCTCAATGATGTCCACATCTAAAAGGTCCACTGACTCTTACTAGAACCTTTGTGAGAGAGTGAAGCCGTGTAACTTTCTTGTATTGTGGGATTTGATTATTTTTTTGGCATTCTTCCTTACTTAGATTCCAGTCAAACAATTTGACATTCTCCTTAAGCCTTTCCTTTCTAAAGCTTTTCACTACTATTATGAACCTTGCCGACAAGGCAATGAAACCCGATACCGAATCTGAAATCGAACCCCAAGATCTTCAAAGCACAAGTTTGTTGAGCTCTGACCCATTACCTCGAAAGATAAGAACCAAGGACTACGGATAGAAAGATGCCACACCTAGAATCTTAAGAACGCTCAAGAACTCAAGATGATAAGTCGGTTGTTTGAACGCCACAAGAATTAACTTGATAAGTTCAAGAGTCTTCTCAAGAAAACAAAAAGAATACAAAAACCTCAAAACACTACATATTTGATAATCTCTCTTAATAAAACCAAAGGGTTTACAATATATAGGAGTCAAGCCTGCTAACTTAAAAAATCCATAATAGCATTTTTCAAGTTAAAATTAATCCCCAAAATTGCTTAAAATATTCAGAAATAACAAATAAGGTATCTAGAAATGTCATCCCTCAAAAGGTGTCCATAAATTATATATATGGTGGCCACAATTAGGAAAGTATGCCGAGATTACGAATATGACAAGTTGGCCTCTAAGAATGACTAAAACATATGCACCCACAAATTAAAAGTATGCCGAGATTACGAATCTAACAAGTTGGCCTCCAAGAATAGCTAGAAATTGGGCGCCATAAATAGAAAAGTATGCTGAAATTATGAATCTGATAAGTTGGTCCGCTTGGAAGAGACAAAGGGTCACGAGAATGCCAATCATGCTTGAGTATAGCTCCATTTACATCAAGTTTGCTCACTTGAAAGAGACAAAAGGATCACGAGAATGCCAATCATGCTTGAGTGTAGCTCCATTTGCATCATTCTCCCCCTCTTGGAAAGGATTTGTCCTCAAATCCTTTTGTTTTGATGTTCTCATCACTCTTGCCTTTTTTATTACTCAAATTCTTCTTTGAGTTCTTTTAAAACTAGCCAAACAACAATAAAAAGGAATTCAAGTAGCAAATCTAGAAACTAAACAAATCAGACGAACCAAATTTGTAGTAAAATCTGATGATTTTTTTTACACTCAAACGAGGGGTCTAGAAACTAAACAAATCAGACGAACCAAATTTGTAGTGAAATCTGGTGATTTTTTTTTGACACTCAAACGAGGGGTTTTAACAAAAAAAAAGGTTCTAGGATACAATGAACAAGTTTAGAAAAAAAAAATTTAAGGACTTCCAGATTTTTTTTTGGATATCAAGGTATCAAGGAAACAAGAATTAAAAGGATAGACAAACTTACCTTAGAGCCAAGGCTCTAATACCAAATGATATGAATCTCACCGACAAGGCGATAAAACCTGATACCAAATCTGGAATCGAACCCCAGAATCTTCAAAGCACAAGTTTGTTGAGCCAAACTTACCTTAGAACCAAAGCTCTGATACCAAATGATATGAACCTCACCGATAAGGCGACGAATCCCGATACCAAATATGGAATCGAATCCTAGAATCTTCAAAGCACAATTTTGTTGAGCCAAACATGACTTAAAACCAAAGATCTGATACCAAATGATATGAACCTCACCGACAAGGCGATGAAACCTGATACCAAATATGGATTCGAAACTCAGAATCTTCAAAGCACAAGTTTGTTGAGCCAAACTTGCCTTAGAACCAAAGCTCTGATACCAAATGATATGAACCTCGCCGAGAAGGCGATAAAACCCAATACCAAATATTGAATCAAACCTTAGAATCTTCAAAGCACAAGTTTGTTGAGCCCTGATCTGTTACCTAATAAGATAAGAACCAACGACTACGGATAGAAAGACGTCACACCTAGAATATCAAGAACGCTCAGGAACTCTAGATGATAAGTCGATTGTTTGAACGCCACAAGAATTAACTTGATAAGTTCAAGAGTCTTCTCAAGAAAATAAGAAGAATACAAAAACCTCAAAACAATACATCTTTGATCATCTCTCCAAATAAAACCAGAGGGTTTACAATATATAGGAGTTAAGCATGCTAACTTGAAAAATCCATAATGGAGTTTTTTAAGCTGAAATTAATCCCCAAAATTGTTAAAAATATTCAGAAATAACAAATAAGGTATCTAGAAATGTCATCCCTCAAAAGGTGCCCATAAATTACATATATGGAACCCATAAATAGGAAAGTATGCTGAGATTATTAATCTGACAAGTTGGCCTCCAAGAATAGCAAGAAAATATGTGCCTATAAATTGAAAAGTTTGCCGAGATTACGAATCTGACAAGTTGACCTTCAAGAATGGCTATAAATCGTGCACTCACAAATAGAAAAATATGCTGAAATTATGAATCTAACAAGTTTGCCCGCTTAAAGAGACAAAGGATCACGAGAATGCCAATCATGCTTGAGCGTAGCTCCGTTTCATTATTCTCCCCCTCTTGGAAAGAATGTGTCCTCAAATAATTTTGTTTGATGTTCTCATCACTCTTGCCTTTTTTTTTGTTACACAAATTCTTCTTTGAGTTCTTTTAAAACTAGCCAACCAACAATAAAAAGGAATTCAAGTAGCAAATCTAGAGACTAAACAATCAGACAAACCAAATTTGTAGTGGAATCTGATGATTTTTTTTTTGACACTCAAACGTGGGGTTTTGACAAAAAAAAGGTTCTATGACACAATGAACAAGTTTAGAAAAAAATTTTTTTAAGGACTTCCAGACTTCTTTTTTTTGGATATCAAGGAAACAAGAATTAAAAGGATAGACAAACTTGCTTTAGAGCCAAAGCTCTAATACCAAATTATTTGAACCTCGCCGACAAGGCGATGAAACCCGATACCAAATTTGAAATCGAACCCCAGAATCTTCAAAGCACAAGTTTGTTAAGCCAAACTTGCCTTAGAACCAAAGCTCTGATACCAAATGATATGAACCTCGCCGACAAGGTAACAAAACCCGATACCAAATATGGAATCAAACCCCAGAATCTTCAAAGCATAAGTTTGTTGAGCCAAACTTGCCTTAAAACCAAAACTCTTATATCAAATGATATGAACCACGCCGACAAGGCGACGAAACTCGATACAAAATCTGAAATCGAATCCCAAGATTTTCAAAGCACAAGTTTGTTGAGCCCTTACCCATTACCTAGCAAGATAAGAACCAAGAACTACGGAAAGGAAGAGGCCATACCTAGAATCTCAAGAACGCTCAAGAACACTAGATGATAAGTCGGTTGTTTGAACGCTAGAAGAATTAACTTGATAAGTTTAATAGTCTTCTCAAGAAAATAAGAACACTTTCGTAATGATCTCTACATCTTTTTTCTTTCCAAATAAAACCAAAGGGTTTACAATATATAGGTGTCGAGCTTGCTAACTTGAAAAATCCATAATGATGTTTTCTAAGCCGAAATTAATCTCCAAAATTACTAAAAATATTCAGAAATAACACATAAGCTATCTAAAAATGTATCCTTCAAAAGGTACCCACAAATTACATATATGACGCCCATAAATAGGAAAGTATGTCGATATTACAAATCTGACAAGTTAGCCTCGAAAAATGGCTAGAAAACATACGCCCATAAATTGAAAAGTATACCAAGATTATGACAAATTAGCCTTCAAGAATGGTTAGAAATTGTGCGCCCACAAATAAGAAAGTATGCTGAAATTATGAATATGACAAGTTGGCCCACTTGGAAGAGGCAAAGGATCACGACAATACCAATCATGCTTGAGTATAGCTCCGTTTGCATCAAGTTGGGCCGCTTGGAAGAGACAAAGGATTACGAGAATACCAATCATGCTTGAATGTAGCTCCGTTTGCATCAACTACCATGCTCACCCCTTATTCATACACCCATCTTAGGGAAACCTGAAGAGAAATCCAAATCATATCAAATAAATAAGGATATAATTTACTATCATGTATATACAACACAATCTTCAGCTATCTATGATGTTGGGAATACTCTCGAAATATAACACCTCCAACATGGGAAGAAAAGACTTGATCCCATAAATTTGTTGGGTAAAGCTAGTCAAACTATGACTATCCACATCACATTTGTTGTTGACATTAGATGTTGAGAACAAGATCCCCTGCTGGATACGTTTCCAGAAGGAAGGATATGAAGAAGTTAACACAACACAGCAGATGCCATGGTGATTGCAGCATTGTATCTCTACATACAATGGAGTTGTGAAACAAGCTTATCATAAAATTTGGAATTCTATCTGGGTAATCCTTCCTTATTCTTCTACTTTATTTCCCCCTCTATCAAACTTCTTCTTTTCTTTGCAAATACTTTATTAAAGTTTGGGTGGGCATTGCTCTCTCCTTTTATTGAAAAGAAAGGGAGGAGGAAAAAACAGAAGAAAAGGACTTGTGTTATGAGAAAACTAATTCCTTAAAACTATTCATTCATTCATAGTTGTCATGAATTTGAACAATGAAAACTTGCCCATCAAATTTCCTCAGAAAAATGCCCACCAAAAAATATTAATAAATAAAGTAAAATAAAAACGATGATAACTTAAGGCACAAGTGGAAAACAAGAAGGAAGATTTTTATAATAAACCTGTGCAACAGTCTTTCCTCTAGCCTTGGCAATCTCGTTGAGCGCGTCAGATCGACTCCATTACCATGTTCCTACTATCTGGGTGATGTTGGCCTCCTATAGGAGAATAAGCAGTCACATGTATACCCTTCTTCTTGCAAAATTCCCTTAGCTTTTTCTGCTGCCAAACTGGGTTCATCTCCTCCTAGACAGTTAATCTTCTCTTAGAACCACCAGGAAAAAGATTTAATTGCTTTCTATTATAGAAATAATAACCAACATACCTGGTTCACAGCTGGAGGAATTTGAGCAAACTGGAGCAGCTCTTCTAATTCCTTCTTGAGAAATTGCTAACCCCAATCGACCTTACTAGACCGAGCTTTTGGCACTCTTCCATGGCCTCCCATAGAGACTTCAAGTCCAAGGGAAGAATGTCTTCCTCATTAAAAGGTATGGTGAACGACCCAGGCTTTAATCTCATAGGCCAATGGATGAGATAGAGATCAAGGTAATCTAGTTGAAGATTTCTATACAATGAATAAAAATATCAAATGAGTTTAGTGAGAGAGGATTTCAATAATGTCTTTACGTAAGTTGATCTCATCTTGTTTTGCTTTGTCCCGCATTTCCTAAGCTTAGTGGACTAGCTACCCGTCTTCTTTCTCGAAAACAAAGTATCAAACGAGTTAATAAAACGCAAATGATACACGAGGTACTAGCGGTTGCACTGGTCTTCCATTTGGATTATATTCATTTCCATACTTAGGCAGGTGTTTTCTAAACTCCTGAGTAATTTTATTCCATTGTTTTATTAAAATGATTGGTAGTACTCATCCGTGTTATTTTGATTTCTTTTTTCATGTAATCCAAATATATAACAATAATAAAAACAAAGCCTTAATCCTAAATCAATGGTGCATAAGTCTTGGTATCCTTTTCATTTTCAAATTAGAGTAACAATTCTTTAATTTTCAAAATGATCATTGAAATTATAAAGCAAGTTGCATTTAAGTCTCTATTGAACAGTGTATCATATAATTGGACTTGATATTTAAAATTTTCTATGCTGTTGCTGTTGGGGTTTAGTACTTGATGAACATAGGAGTGGGATAACCTTGCTGAAAATACCTGTTGCCGCCGGGATCCATCCTCCGACTCGGGCGCGGTCGATCCTCAGGGAGTGGGGTGCGGCGGACCTGCAAAACAGGAAACCCACACGCGGAGGGACGCCGGGGTGGTCCTCCGCGGAAGGCCCTCCGACGCTCAAGTCAGTGAGGAAGGAATCGGCGATCAACCAGACAATGGGGAGGTGGATCTCTCCGGGAGACCTCTCCAGGGGGCGGCCAATCGGAAGCTCTAGGAGGGCAGAGCACCGACGAGCTGCCGGAAGAGAGGAATGACTCCAGAGTTTCTTGTGCATCAAGAGTCGCATACCTGAGGGAATCTGCCAATCTGATACTTATAGACCGTCACCTGGGGACTTGAGCATCTTCTGGGAGGTTCTGAGGTTGTTACGATACGGGGGTAGACAGAATCAGGCCGTTATGGGGCCGTTAGAATCCACGCCTTGTTTGTTAAGGGATCGACGGCTGAGAGAGCTCCTTGATGTCTTGGGATCTGGGTGAGTAGACCTGGGGCGGTTACAATAGGTCTTAGGCCACGTCTCAACATGATTCCCTGCCTAAGGTGCTGCTCGGGTAAGCTTGAGCTCTCCCGCGTCAGGTTCCGCGGAGGTAGACGTCAGGGCATGGATCGCTAGGTAGTAGCGGGCTACGGAAGCTCGGAAGAGGCCGAGCTACGGAGGCCCGGAAGAGGCCGAGCTACGGAGGCCCGGAGGAGGCCGAGCTAGGGAAGCCCGGAGGAGGCCGAGCTAGGGAAGCCCGGAAGAGGCCGAGCTAGGGAAGCCCGGAAGAGGCCGAGCTACGGAGGCCCGGAGGAGGCCGAGCTAGGGAAGCCCGGAAGAGGTCGAGCTACGGAAGCCCGGAAGAGGCCGAGCTAGGGAAGCTTGGAAGAGGCCGAGCTAGGGAAGCTCGGAAGGGGCCGAGCTACGGAAGCCCGGAAGAGGCCGAGCTAGGGAAGCTCGGAAGAGGCCGAGCTACGGAAGCCCGAAAGGAGACGGCGGGAGGAGGTCAGCCTTAGCCGTCTCGCACGGATATCAATGCAATAACGATTTTACCCCCCAACATATGCCCTCCACTCCCTAGTTCGAAGCGTAGGTTTGGGCGTAGGGAGTATAAGCTCAAGTGGCGCGCCCTGGACGGGACGTCTTGGCTTAAACAGTTCATGCAATGATGCCCTAATTAATGCGATAGGGCCACCGTACCTTCGGAGGTAAGGTTCCTCCACTAGCGACGGTTGAGATTGTGCCGTGCCGTGAATCCCGATCGATATGGAGGTTTGTCGAGGCGATTCCGGATGCCTCGAATGGGACGTCCCACCTCCCTAGGGCGGTTCCTTGGGGGGGAAGCGAAGTGACAGCCGCCCTATATATATATACACTTACGCACATGTGCGCATGTTCGCGGCGTCTTCTCACCTTGTTTTCAGAAGAGTATTGGTCTCTCCTCTCCAGCGTTCATCGTTTTCGCCCAGGATTTCCCTCAACCGAGATGGCGATGAGCCCTGAAGATGTGGCCTCAGAAATCATTGCTGAGGATTTGGGGAGGATTCACCAGAGGTATGGTCTGCCCCCGGATGTAGTTTTGCGGGTGCCGAAACCCGAAGATAGGGTTACTCGGGGATTAGAGTCTGGAGTCTTTATCTATGAGGATAGTTTTAAGGCGGGTCTTCGTTTTCCTCTCCATCCCTTGGTGAAGGAGATCATGACCCACTACAACATCTGTCCATCGATGGTGGCTCCAAATAGTTGGCGGAATATCGTCAGATTCATTTCGATGTGTCACCAGATCCAAATCGTTGCGACTCTCCCCCTTTTCCGCACCTGTTACCATTTGACTCCCGGGAGGAAATCAGAGTGGACCTCCATCGGGCCCCGGAGGTCTTTTAATGTCATCGCGGATAAGCCTTCTTCCATCAAGGGGTGGAAGAGCCGATTCATGATTGCGGAGGGGAATGTCGGTTCCGATTTCCCTCGACGATGGGGATAAGTTGCGAGGGATGCGGAGACGCATCTGGCCTTATCGGCGCAGGAGGAGAGGGACCTGGACGTCCTTCGTAATGGACGGGTATTTTCGGCTAACGACCTATTATCGGAGGGGCCCTCTTTGCAGCCGGGCTCAGCCCTTTGGATCCACAAGGTGAGTCCCTTTTTGCGCTGTGTATTTCTCTCGATTACCATGCTTGAGTCTGAGAATGTAAATTCCGGTTTGACAGCCACGAGGTTGGCGTTGTCGAGCCTCTCCAAGAGGAAGAGGGGGAAGCGCCCAGGGGAAGGTAGCGGCGCGGACAGCGGCCGGCCCGAGAAAAGGGCCCATACCTCTGCCAAAAGCCCGCCGGACGTCGGAGCAGTCCCCATAGGGCCGCTGGGGCGAAGGAGGATCCGGGGAGAATGGCCACGGCACCTGGTGCCCCCATACTGGAGATATTGGACAGTTCGGATGAAGCTCCGCTGGCTCGTCCGACCGCGTCCCCCTTGAAAGAGGAACCTGCGACGGGTCCAGCGGAGGCGGACCGTAGTAGAGGGGTCCATTGTCCCGCAGGATTACCACTGGCTCCAGCGGGAGCGGGGGAGGAGATAGCCATAGCGGAGGAAGTTCAGGGGGAGCCCCTACTTGGTCTGTCCGCCGGGGAGTCTGGTAGCAGTGAGGTCGGGCCACCCTCAGTGGGTCAAGAGGCGGGTCAGACCGAAGTCTCGGGGGAGCCCGCGGAGGAGATGCAGGTGGTGGCAACTGGAAGGGATGCATCGGTGGAGGGAGCACAACAAGTGGGGGTCCCACGATCGGGGCTCCCTCGAAGAAGATTTTGGGGAGGCTGGCGCTTGGGCTGGCCGAGCTATCTGAAGAGGCCCAAGCCAGGGCCCTGATGGAGGAGGCTGGGAGGTTGAAGGCTTCTCAGCTGGGGGTCGTCCAGGCCGGTCCCTCAGGCGGGGCCGGTCAACCCAGCAGCTCGGAGACTAGCATTGATGAGGCGTTTTCCGCCATGATAAGGTCGGTCCTGCATCCGGGTGCGGTCCGTCGACGGACAAGTTTGCCGACCTGGGATTGGTCGATGCTGCGTTCGGGCAGCAAGGTGTAGCTGAGAGTATCCATCTCCTTCCTGCCATTGATAACACGACTTTAATGAGGATGACCCGGGACTACACTTCGCGGGTGAGTTACTTTTCCTGTGTGACAGGTGTTTCCCGATGGATCCCGTCGTGGGCGCTGATTCAGTTTTTGTCTTTTCAGAGCGTTTTGCTTTCCCGGGCGATTTGCTGGCGCCTGAGTTTGGCGACAGGGGCCAGCGTCCAGGCCCGGAGGGAGAATGTCGAGCTCCAGTCGCGGCTGAAGGTGTCTGAGCAGTTCGAAGAGCTCATGGACACAATGGACAGGAACTCGAAGGCGGCAAGGGCGGCACATCAGGCTGCCGTGGACGAGGTGTCCAAGCAGAAGCGCAGGGTGGAGGAGTTACAGGGACTCCTGGCGAAGAGCGACGACGCATGCCGGGAGCTGGCCAGGATCGAATCAAAACACTCCGCGGAGGTGGCGGCGATGCGGCGGGAACACGGCGAGAGTTTGAGCCGGTTGAGGAGAGAGGCCGACGATGAAAGAAGGCGCCTGGCGAGAATGCTGGCGAAGTGGAGGAGAAATTGAAACGGCGTGATGGTGAAATCGCCGATTTGAAGGAGAACGCTAGGTGGCATCAAGGGATGATGACTCGAGTGAGTGACGAGTTGTCGCAAGCTCGTGGGGAGATTGAAGCCGGACAATCGAAGATCAGTACCCTGCAAGAGAGGGTCGAGCTGGTCGGCGCTGACAGGACAAGGGCCCGGAGTGAGGCCGAGGAGCTGGCCAAAAGGTTGGCCAGGCGAGAGGGGGAGGTATGCTCCCATTTTACCTCTTTATTTTTCTACTGGCTCCCTGTGACGCCGATTGATCTTGACTTTTTCAGATGGCGAGGATGGGGTCGGAGATTCGGGCTCTCCAAAGTGTGCTCGCGTCCTGCTCGCAGCAGGAGCTCGGAACTCGAGACACGGTCTAGCGAGCTTGAGGAACAAAATGCCATTTTGAAGGCCCAAGTGATCGAGGCGAGAAGCAGACTGCGGAGGTCAACACGCAGCATCGCCATTCTCAGGGGTAGGCAAGACGCTATTAGCGTTGACGCCTTCCATCACGGGATGGAAGAGTGTAAACAGAGGATTCTTAGCGAGGCCCGGAGTGGGACCTTTCTTTCTGAGCACCGAAGATCCCGAGATGGCGAGTTTGAAGAAGAAGAAGACGAAGATGAATATGCCGACGTTCTGACGCCGAACCTGGTGCCGCCCCTAGTCCCAGCGAAGCCGCAGTTTCTGAGGGACGATCGCAAACTGCCGCCAAGGGGGCGAAACATCGGAGAAGGGTGAGCCTAGTCACGCCTCTGCAGGCGCAACTGAGGGCTCCTCAAAGGCTGGTGGGCTCCTGGTTCGTAGGAGTTGTTATTGTACCTTGCTTATCCGTCGTTCCTTAATAAAAGAACCTTCTGTTTGGACTTAAGTTGTCCTGGTTTGGCCTCATCGTCGCCCAGTCTCGCCTTGAGCGGTCTGCGGCTCGCTGGCGATTCTTGGGCTATCTTTATTCCGAGACTAGGCAAACACGTCAGCTCAGACTGATAGGCGAAATAGGCCGGCCAGGGCCGACCGGGTCGGCTGGGGCCGACGGACGAAAATGGGCCGGTCGGCTACGACGGATAAAAACGAAAATAGGTCGGCGTGGGCCGACTCGGCTAGGGCCGACAGAACGGATAAAATGGGTCGGCTGGGGCCGACGGCGTGGGCCGACAGGTCGGCCGACAGAATGGATAAAATGGGTCGGCTGGGGCCGACGGACGAAAATAGGTCGGCGTGGGCCGACAGGAGAAATAGGTCGACTAGGGCCGACGGAGGTCGGCTGGGGCCGACGGATAAAATGGGTCGGCTGGGGCCGACGGACGAAAATAGGTCGGCGTGGGCCGACAGGAGAAATAGGTCGGCTAGGGCCGATAGACAAAAATAGGTCGGCTGGGGCCGACGGATAAAATGGGTCGGGGCCGACGGACGAAAATAGGTCGGCGTGGGCCGACGAAAATAGGTCGGCTGGGGCCGACGGATAAAATGGTCAGCTGGGGACGGACGAAAATAGGTCGGCGTGGGCCGACAGGTCGGCTAGGGCCGACAGACAAAAAAGGTCGGCTGGGGCCGACGGATAAAATGGGTCGGCTGGGGCCGACGGACGAAAATAGGTCGGCGTGGGCCGACAGGAAAATAGGTCGGCTAGGGCCGACGGATAAAAATGGGTTTTCGCGCTTTCTGCCATCCTGCCAGTGCCCTGCTGTCCCGCAGGCAATTCGGTTTTTACTTTACTAGAAGTGGTGATACGGCAGAGCGGGGGGCATAAAGCTGTATCAGAGCTTTCCGGAAGGTGCTCTTTTCCCATGCAGGTACCTCGTTGCGATGCGCACGCAACCGTCCACTATTGGACAGTATTTTTTCAAAGGACGATTTTCTGAGCCCGCCGATTTTCGAAGCGTCAGCGGACGATTTTCTGCATTTAATGGCCGATTCGGGATCAGGAAAGGGATCTCCGTACACGTCCTGGTTCAGGCGGTGGTTGGCGCGCAGTGGGGTGCTGCGTTTATCCTGAGGGGCCATGTGGAGGCGTGGGACAGGTGTTTGAATCTCGGGACTCTCAGCTCTGATGGCTCATCCCGAGTCTTTCCTGCCTATAAAAAGGAAAAGGGGGTCTCATCTGGTTATCCCCAAAGTTTCTTTCTCGTTAGAACTTTTATCTCATTTCTCTGTTGCTACGAGTGGGAGGATCGACTTTTCCTTTCATGGGCTCCTTGCCGCCGGATAGCTGGGGCGACCGGGGAGCAGCTGAAGGATGGCTCATCCTTAGGGGACGAGTCTCGGAGATCATATGGAGAGCGCACATGGGGGGCGCAGAGATCACACGGAGAGCGCACATATGCTCTTCCCGTGTGACCTTTGCGGCCGGTTACGGGGGAGTTACGGTAAGAAGTGCACACGGGCCTCCCGTGGCTCGTGTGTATTTCGCCTCCTCCCCTGGTTCGGACTCCCGGGATCCTTGCTCGGGGGGGGTGAGAGCGCCTCGCTCGCCGACTCCTTGTCCTTAAGACATGGCAAGGCGCGGCAGTACACCCTCGGTTGGATGGTTTGGGATGTCCGTCCAGATATCTCGGTTGGGCCACCGAGATATCGTCCTGACTTGGAGCCAGTCGCAACTATTGGTCCGTGTCGGCGGCAATTATCGGCCCTAACCAACTGGGACGCGATTACGCTGGTTGCCGAGTTTTGTATTTGCCTTTATTTTATGCATTTCAATGCTTTTGTAACGCCTGTGAGGCATTTGTAATTGATCATGATCGGCAATAAAGAGAGTTATATTCTGTTCTCAATCTCTACCTTTTCTTGTGCCGAGCTATTGTTGTTTGTGGGGCCAAAAGTTCCGCTCGTCCTTAGACGAGGATCCATGTGCCCGAACTAATCGAGGTTCGTATGTGGCGGCGCAGAGATCGTTCGGCGAAATACGCTCCTTGCTTAGGTCAGGAGTCTGGTATTTTGCGTTCCTTTTATCGGAGCTCGGAGTATCGTGGTCGGCTTTGGCCGAAGCTCAGGGAATTCACACCCTTTCTCGTCATGGTTTAAGGAATAGTTACTCGAGATAGTCGAGTTTCGGGGAACGTCTTACTTGGCCCTGCCAAGGTTCGAAGGATTTTGTAACTCGGCCCTGTCGAGGTTTGGAGAAAATTTTACTTGGCCCTGCCAAGGTTCGGAGAATTGGTAGCTCGGCCCTGCCGAGGTTCGGAGAAAATTTCACTTGGCCAAGGTTCGGAGAACTTTTAGCTCGGCCCTGCCGAGGTTCGGAGTTGGCCCTGCCAAGGTTCTAGCTCGGCCCTGCCGAGGTTCGGAGAATTGGTAGCTCGGCCCTGCCGAGGTTCGGAGTGGAGGTTCGGAGAACTGTAGCTCAGCCCTGCCGAGGTTCGGAGAACATTTTACTTGGCCCTGCCAAGGTTCGGAGAATTGGTAGCTCGGCCCTGCCGAGGTTCGGAGCACTTGGAGGTTCGGAGAACTTTGTAGCTCGGCCCTGCCGAGGTTCGGAGAACATTTTACTTGGCCCTGCCAAGGTTCGGAGAATTGGTAGCTCGGCCCTGCCGAGGTTCGGAGCTTGGAGGTTCGGAGAACTGTAGCTCTTCGGAGACTTGGCCCTGCCAAGGTTCGGAGAATTGGTAGCTCGGCCCTGCCGAGGTTCGGAGAATTGGTAGCTCGGCCCTGCCGAGGTTGCCGAGGTTCGGAGTGGCCCTGCCAAGGTTCGAGAATTGGTAGCTCGGCCCTGCCGAGGTTCGGAGAATTGGTAGCTCGGCCCTGCCGAGTTCGGAGAATTGTAGCTCGGAGGGAGCGAATCAGCCGCCGTTGCAGGCTACGGCGTTAGGTCCACGTGGCGCCTAATAAAGGGGGCGCTCGAGCGGAACGGGCGGCGTGTTGTTACGCTTTTATTGGCGATGCTGCTCTTTCCGAGGGGGCAATTTACCGACCGAGCGACGGACTTCCATGTTTTCCGAGGAAGAGGGGCATATTAAGCAGCCTGGGGAAGCGCCAAATGTATTTAATGCGGGGGCGACAGAGAAAGTGTTCTCCTGGGGAACCTCCGAACAATCTGTTCGCGCTTATCGATCTTACTCGGGATAGGGCGCGACTCTTTGGATTCCTCACGCATTAGAATGACGACACGTGGCAAACTCTCGTGGGTCGGCGTTGCGGCGCGGCCGATCGGGATACCTGCCTGGCGGGTATAAATATGACCGAGGGGGAATTGGTTTCGGCCATCCCTCGGTCTGAGCTCCGAAAAAGAATGGCCTCTCCAGCGCGATCGTCAAGTGACTCGCATTCCTCGGTTAGCAGCCCACCGTACTCGGAGGGGAGGAGCACCTCCGTGACTGTCGATGGGCTGACCCTCGCGTCGGGCCTTGCAATCAATGAGCAGCTTGCTAGGATTGCCGAGGAGTTCTTGGACGTTTCCGGGAGGCGGAGGCCTCACGTCGGGTGATGGATCGGCAGGAGGAGGAGATTCGGTTGCTTCGTCAGCAGGTGGCTGACCTGACAGCACGCCTGGAGGAGTTGCTGGCCTCTGGGGGCAACTGACTCCAGGGCCTCTGTCCGTTCTTTTTTGCTTTTTTGCAGTCTCTTGTAGTCCTCCTTTTGAATGAAAAATGGACCTTGTTTATCTGTGAAGTCCCTTTCTTTTTTGAGAGCGATTACCTTGATACGCTTGATGGACTTGGGTGTCGGCCTGGTCCCATCGTCCCGTGCATAATCGTAGATATTTCGAATGACAAGTTACAGGGGGGTCGCCCAAAGGTTTTCTAGCTAGGGAGGATTTCCGGCCCAGCCTGGGGCCCTTGGCCGGTTACGTGAGGCTTTATAGCCTCTTAGGGGAATTCTGCCGATGGTGGCATTTTTTCGTATGCCGATGGTTTTCGTTCAGCGCCCTTTTCAAACCGGGCGAAGTCCTTCGGGACTATTTGGGGGCCGTTCGGCTTTGGTCGAGGCTTGTAGGTTTAGACCTTTCGCTGGGGTCTTAGCCCGAATGGTTTTTACCTTGCCTTGTCATGGCTCGGGGGATTTATCGCTTGGCCCCGCCGAGGTTCGGGGAAACATTTTACTTGGCCCTGCCAAGGTTCGGAGATTTGTTGCTCGGCCCTGCCGAGGTTCGGAGATGTTTTACTTGGCCCTGCCAAGGTTCGGAGATTTGTTTTACTTGGCCCTGCCAAGGTTCGGAGAAGGTTCGGAGATTTGTTGCTCGGCCCTGCCGAGGTTCGGAGTTTTACTTGGCCCTGCCAAGGTTCGGAGATTTGTTGCTCGGCCCTGCCGAGATTTGTTGCTCGGCCCAGCCGAGGTTCGGAGATGTTTTACTTGGCCCTGCCAAGGTTCGGAGACTTTGTTTTACTTGGCCCTGCCAAGGTTCGGAGATTTGTTGCTCGGCCCTGCCGAGGTTCGGAGATGTTTTACTTGGCCCTGCCAAGGTTCGGAGATTTGTTGCTCGGCCCTGCCGAGGTTCGGAGATGTTTTACTTGGCCCTGCCAAGGTTCGGAGATTTGTTTACTTGGCCCTGCCAAGGTTCGGAGATTTACTTGGCCCTGCCAAGGTTCGGAGATTTGTTTTACTTGGCCCTGCCAAGGTTCGGAGATTTGTTGCTCGGCCCTGCCGAGGTTCGGGAGAGGTTCGGAGATGTTTTACTTGGCCCTGCCAAGGTTCGGAGATTTGTTGCTCGGCCCTGCCGAGGTTCGGAGGTTTTACTTGGCCCTGCCAAGGTTCGGAGATTTGTTTTACTTGGCCCTGCCAAGGTTCGGAGATTTGTTGCTCGGCCCAGCCGAGGTTCGGAGGACTTGGCCCTGCCAAGGTTCGGAGATGTTTTACTTGGCCCTGCCAAGGTTCGGAGATTTGTTGCTCGGCCCTGCCGAGGTTCGGAGGTTTTACTTGGCCCTGCCAAGGTTCGGAGACTTTGTTTTACTTGGCCCTGCCAAGGTTCGGAGATTTCCTGTTCAGCAGATAACTCGGTTGTACCGAGGATTGGTAAGCAGCATCTATTTCCTTTTACGATTTATGGCAATATGGTGCATAATCGATTCACACACAAGTTGCGGGAAAATAGATAACTGGCGAAGCATAAAGGACATACCCTATTGATAGTATTTGCGGAGGTTGTCCGAGTTCCACGTTCGGGGGACGGATTTCCCATCGAGATCCTGCAGCTTGTAGGTTCCCGGCCCAATGATCTCCGTGATTTGGTACGGGCCCTCCCAGTTCGGCGCCAGCTTTCCTTGCTCCAGCGGTTTGGATACAGAAGCTTTTCGGAGGACGAGGTCGCCGGGTAGGAAGGTTTTCCCCTTGACCCTGGAGGCATGGTACCGAGCCACCCTCTGTTGATAGGCGGCCGTCCTGATTCGGGCCTTCTCTCTGACTTCCTCTACCAAGTCGAGGTTGGTGCGGAGTTGCTCGTTGCTGGCTTCCTCGAATAACTCTCCACCCGCAAAGATGGGAGGCCTATTTCCACAGGGATGACGGCCTCCGTACCAAAAGCCATTCGGAATGGAGTCTCGCCCGTCGGATTCTCGGGGTGGTGCGATAGGCCCATAAGACATGGTGTAGCTCATCCGCCCACCTGCCTTGGGCTCTAGAGAGGCGAGCTTTGATTCCTTGGAGGAGAGTCCTGTTGGTCACTTCGGCCGCTCCGTTGGCTTGTGGGTGCCCGACCGAAGTAAGGTGGTGACGGATTCCGTGTTCCTCGCAGAATTGGCGGAACTTGGAATTGTCGAACTGCTTACCGTTATCGGTGATTATGGTGTGGGGGAGGCCGAACCGGCAGACGATGGACCTCCACACAAAGTCTCTGGCCCGTGCTTCGGTGATTTGGCAACTGCTTCCGCTTCAACCCATTTGGTGAAGTAGTCAATGGCGACAAATAAGAATTTTCGCTGTCCCGTCGCCAGCGGGAATGGGCCGAGGATGTCCATCCCCCACTTGGCAAAGGGCCAGGCGGAGGATATAGAAACTAGCTCGGCGGAAGGGAGCCTCTGGATGCTTGAATGTCTCTGGCAGGCGTCACAGGCTCGGACTAGATCGTCCGCGTCTTTCTGCATGGTCGGCCAGTAATAGCCTTGCCGTAGCACCTTGTGGCATAGGGACCGGCTCCCAGATGGTTGCCGCAAATCCCTTCATGTACCTCTCGTAGAGCATAGTCCGCCTCGGATGGGCGGAGGCATCTGAGCAGCGGCATAGAAAAAGACCGCTTGTAAAGCTGGCTGTCAATCAATACATAGTGGGTCGCCTGCAGCTTCAATTTCCTGGCCTCTCTTCGGTCGGATGGGAGCGACCCTTCTTTGAGATAGTTGAGGATAGGGTCGAACCAGGATGGTTCGGTCTCGATTTGCATCACCCGGTCGGCTTCCATGATACTCGGCTTTTCCAGAGTCTCCAGATGGAATTTTGTTCAGCATCCATCGTCTCCGCGGTTGCCAATCGGGAGAGTAGGTCGGCACGGGCGTTTTCCGATCTAGGAATTTGAATAATTTCAAACTCGGCAAAAGTGGGGAAGTAGGCCGCGCACCTCTTGGAGATATCGGATCATGTTGGGTTCTCGGGCTTCAAACTCTCCCCGCACATGGCCGGCCACCAGCTGAGAGTCGGTGAAGGCGTTAAGCTTTTCCACCTTCAGGTTGCGGGCGATCCGGAGACCAGCTAACAGGGCCTCGTACTCGGCTTCGTTGTTGGAAGCCGGGAAGGAGAATCGGACGCCATATTCGAAGATCATTCCCTCTGGGCTGGTGAGAACTAGACCCGCACCGGAGTGATGGGCATTGGACGACCCATCGACGTGAAGGAGCCACCGAGCTTCAGGCTTTGGTCCTTCGGGATTTTTGGGGTAGAGCCGTCTTCTGGGATGGTACACTCGAGGAGGAAATCGGCCAGCACTTGGGCTTTGATGGCCGGGCGAGGTTGAAAATGTATGTCATGCTCGCTTAGTTCGACGGCCCATTTGGTCATCCTCCCCGATGTTTCTGGACGGTGGACCACCGCCTTGATGGGTTGATCGGTGAGGACCGTCACTGAATGTGCTTGAAAATAAGGCCGTAGCTTCCGGACTGAGGTGATCAAAGCCAGCACTATTTTCTCAATCCTGGTGTACCTCGTCTCCGCATCGCGGAGCAGCCTACTCACATAGTAGATCGGCCTCTGGATTTTGCTTCTTCTTTGACTAGCACCGAGCAAACTGCGCCCTCCGAAACGGCCAGGTACAGAAATAGTCTCCCCCGGGATCGGACTACTGAGAAGTGGAGGCGAGCCGAGGTACTTCTTGAGATCTTGAAATGATTTCTGGCACTCAGGAGTCCACTGGAAATTTTGGCCGATCGGAGAGTTTTGAAGAAGGGGAGGCATCTCTCGGCTGACCGAGCCACGAAGCGGTTAAGGGCCGCTATCCTCCCGGTTAGGCGCTGGACCTCTTTAATAGACGCTGGGGGCGCCATTTGTTGGAGAGCTTGAATCTTCTGAGGGTTAGCCTCGATACCTCGCTGGGAGACCATGAAGCCGAGGAACTTCCCGGAATTGACGCCGAAGGCGCACTTGGTTGGGTTGAGCTTCATTCCATATTTGCGCAGCGTGGCAAAGCTCTCCGCGAGGTCCTCAACATGCCGCAGCGCTTCCTTGCTTTTGACCAGCATATCATCCACGTACACCTCCATGTTCCGGCCGATTTGCTCCTTGAACACCTTGTTGACCAGCCGCTGGTAGGTCGCTCCTGCATTTTTAAGACCGAAAGGCATAACTCGGTAACAGTAGGTACCTCGGTCGGTTATGAAGGCGGTCTTTTCTTCATCTTCGGGGGCCATCCGGATCTGATTGTAGCCCGAATAGGCATCCATGAATGACAGCATTTGGTGGCCTGAGGTGGCGTCCACGAGCTGGTCGATCCGAGGGAGGGGGAAGCTGTCCTTCGGGCATGCCTTGTTGAGGTCGGTGAAGTCGATGCAGATCCTCCATTTGCCATTCGACTTTTTCACCATGACGACATTTGACAGCCAACTTGGTAATTTACCTCTCGGACAAAATTGGCTTTGATGAGTTTGTCGACCTCCTCTTCAATGGCTTTTTGCCGTTCTGGGGCGAAGCTTCTCTTCTTCTGCTTAACAGGCCTGTGCATCTCGTCCACATTGAGGCGATGGACGAGGACCTCGGGGTAATCCCTGGCATGTCGGAGGCGGTCCAGGCGAAGATGTCCGCATTGCTTTGGAGGAATCTGATCAGCTCGCGACGAGGCTCTCCTTTGAGTAGCGACCCGATCCTTATGGTTCGGTCGGGCCGAGCTTCGTCCAGCGGTACTTCTTCCAGTTCTTCCGCCGGTTCTCCCCGTTGTTCGGCGAAGTCCTCGCGAGCGTCTAGCCCGTCAACCTCGGGAATTCTGGACTGAAGGCTCGTGACGAAACATTGCCGAGCCATGGCTTGACTTCCCCGAACCACTCCAACTCCTTGCTCGGTGGGGAACTTCATAGACAGATGCGGGATAGAGACAACCGCCTTAAGGGACATCAAGCCGGGCCTGCCGAATATGGCGTTGTATGGGGACCTGAGGTCGGTCACTAGGAAGTCGGTCTGTACAATGGTTAGGGGCCAGGTTCCGCGCGGACCGTCAGGTGACGATTCCTTCTGGGATGATGACGTCGCCGGTGAATCCCATCAGGGTGGAATCCACGGCTCGAAGGTTTTCCATGAGCAATTTCATCCTGGCAAACACACCGAGGTACAAAACGTTTACCGAGCTTCCACTATCAACCAGGATTCGGCTTACATCATAATTGTTCAAGTTAAGGGATACAACAAGTGCGTCATCATGGGGGAGCTGTATCCCAAGAAGATCATCATCAGAAAAGGAAAGTTCGCCCGTGCGTGCCTTCTTTGGCACCGGTGCATCACCGTCGCCCCTGGAGCTCGATCCGCCGGCCTCTTCAATCATGTTGATACGGCCAACCACGGGCGGATTTGGTGGAGGAGGGAGTTGTGGGAGCTCGGGCTGGCGATCACCTCCTTGTGGCGGCTCGGGTGCTCTTCTGAACTGGTCCAACCGTCCCCGCCGAATCAGTCTCTCGATCTCATTCTTCAGCTGCCAGCATTCTTCAGTGTCATGACCATGCTCCCTATGGTAGCGGCAGTACTTGGCGGGATCTCTTCGGGTCGGGTTCCCTCGGAGAGGTACTGGTCGGGGAAGCTGGCGCTCTATCTCCATGAGGATTTGCGCCCGGGGCACAGTCAGCGGAGTGTAGCGATCGAATCGCCTGGGGGGACTCCGGGAGCGATTCCTTGGCGGCAGCGGAGGGACTCTTTGGCGGCGAGGCGGACTTGGCCGACGGACAGGGCGGTGTCTGTCGGGACTTTGGGCTCTTGCTTCTTCTTGCCTGCTCAGCGCGGGCCACTCTCCGCGACTCCTCGACCCTAGCGTATTTGTCCGCAAGGGCCATCATATCAGACAGACATGGGGGGTAGCTGACCTCCATTGCCAAATAGAAGTCGCTCTCCTTTGAAACTCCCCCGCTAGGGCGGACATAGCCACCTCATGATTAAGGTGGTCCACCTCCAACATGGCCTTGTTGAAACGGCCAAGATAATTTCTCAAGGACTCCCCCTCTCTTGCTTGACTTCGGAGAGGGAGTCGGATCTCCGTCGGTGGCGGCGGCTGCTGACGAACTGGCCAATAAAAAGGTGGCTCAGCTCGTCGAATGAATCAATGGAACCCGGTTTCAAGGCGTTGAACCAGGTTCGGGCGGATCCTCTGAGGGTGGATGGGAAGGCTCGGCAGAGGATCGCATCAGATGCTCCGTGGAACATCATTATTGACCGGAAGCTGCTGAGATGGTCGTCCGGATCAGTGGAGCCGTGATAGGGCTCGACGGTTGGCAGCTTGACGTGGGAGGGAATCACTTCCTCCATGATTCCCTTAGAGAAAGGGATGCCCTGCTCTGCTTTGGGCTGGGGCAGATGGGATCTGCTTGGCGGCGTCCAGCTCCTGACGCATTTCTTGGATCTGACGGCGGATCTCCTCCTCACCGGCTAGAGGAGGAGCTGGGCGCGAGAACCGCAAGGATGGCGTCGAATCATGGTGAGACGTCGCCGGAGAGAGGGAGCGGGCTCGCCGAGATCTGGGAGGATCTCTATCGTAACCGGTTCGAGGGACCGGTTTGTCCCCCCTGGGGCGATGTGGGGGATCCGCTGATTCATGCGGATCAGAGGAGGAGGTTGCCGGCGAAGAAGTCGCTCCTTCTGGGGATGCGAAGCAGGAGGAGGTGCAAGGCGCTCCTGGACCAGGTGGGTAAGAGCCTGGACTTGCTGGACCAGCGTAGCAAACTGGTCCTGGGTCACCGGAATGGCAGGCGGCGACGGAGTCTCGACAGGTGGGGGTTGCGGCGCTGTGGCGCCAGTCGGATCAGGCCTCTGGGAGGCGACCTGATCTTGGGCATCAGAGGTTGCTCTCTTCCGGTTGGCCATCAGAGAGGTTCTTCTCCGGATTAAGATCCTTGTCTCCTTTTTTCAAGTTTTAATGGGACTTGAGGCCCTTCCTCTAGCGCCAATCTGTTGCCGCCGGGATCCGTCCTCCGACTCGGGCGCGGTCGATCCTCAGGGAGTGGGGTGCGGCGGACCTGCAAAAAGGAAGCCCACACGCGGAGGGACGCTGGGGGTGGTCCTCCGCGGAAGGCCCTCCGACGCTCAAGTCAGTGAGGAAGGAATCGGCGATCAACCAGACAATGGGGAGGTGGATCTCTCCGGGAGACCTCTCCAGGGGGCGGCCAATCGGAGGCTCCTAGGAGGGCAGAGCACCGACGAGCTGCCGGAGAGAGAATGACCCAGAGTGTGCGTCAAGAGTCGCGTACCTGAGGGAATCTGCCAATCTGATATTTATAGACTGTCACCTGGGGACTTGAGCATCTTCTGGAAGGTTCTGAGGTTGTTACGATACGGGGGTAGACAGAATCAGGCCGTTGTGGGGCCGTTAGAATCCACGCCTTGTTTGTTAAGGGATCGACGGCTGGGAGAGCTCCTTGATGTCTTGGGATCTGGGTGAGTAGACCTGGGGCGGTTACAATAGGTCTTAGGCCACGTCTCAACATGATTCCTTGCCTAAGGTGCTGCTCGGGTAAGCTTGAGCTCTCCCGCGTCAGGTTCCGCGGAGGTAGACGTCAGGGCGTGGATCGCTAGGTAGTGCTACGGAAGCCCGGAAGAGGCCGAGCTGCTCCGGAGGAGGCCGAGCTAGGGAAGCCCGGAGAGGCCGAGCTAGGGAAGCCCGGAAGAGGCCGAGCTACGGAGCCCGGAGGAGGCCGAGCTAGGGAAGCCGGAAGAGGCCGAGCTACGGAAGCCCGGAAGAGGCCGAGCTAGGGAAGCCGGAAGAGGCCGAGCCCGGAAGGGGCCGAGCTACGGAAGCCCGGAAGAGGCCGAGCTAGGGAAGCCGGAAGAGGCCGAGCTACGGAAGCCCGGAAGGAGACGGCGGAGGAGGTCAGCCTTAGCCGCCTCGCACGGATATCAATGCAATGACGATTTTATCCCCCAACAATACCCATGATCAAATTGGCACAATGATAATGTGCTTGCTCTCGAACCCTTTCGTCCTAGGTTTGAATCCCGTAGCCCTCTATTTGCTTGGATTTTTTTAATCCTTTTCTTGGGATCATGTTGCAGGCTGAAATCCTTCCACGTATCCGTGAGTTCTTAGCTGAATTCCAACGCACACCTCCGTGCAGTCTCCCATGCTGGATCCCACCTATGCTGGATCCCACCTCGTGAATCCCACGAACACCCAATCACCCAGTGCTGGATCCCTTTCTTCCCTTGTGCGCTCGACGTCTGTACCACGTCCGAATCAGGCTGGGAGGTGCCTACGAAGCCCCTCACGTCTCTTCTTTTGCTGGATCTTGAGGGACCC
The DNA here is from genome assembly GCA_900491605.1 of Calamus simplicifolius. NCBI lineage: Eukaryota > Viridiplantae > Streptophyta > Magnoliopsida > Arecales > Arecaceae > Calamus > Calamus simplicifolius. The sequence goes on along the minus strand of UESW01004828.1, from coordinate 608,479 downwards.
AATGAAGCAACCGGCAAGGGACCTGAACGCCCTATCACTTTCGGTGGAACGCCCCCCCTACCATGCGTTCCCCATACGGAACCCACCGCGTGAGCCCACGAAGCCCCGATCTTAATTCTCGAAGTTCTGTTATGTAACAGGAGGGAGGAGAAGGAGAAAGACGAGGATGAGAGAAAATTATCTTGGAAGAAAAGAATCTATTTCATTCCATCTAAACCCTAGAGACTAGAGTTTAAATACATGACCAAGTGGGTTACTCAACAAAAATTCCTATGGACTAACCTAATCAGATTAAACTAATCCTCAAGCTCGTGTACATACGTGACTTGATTTAATCTCAACCCTTGGACCCACACCTAGTCCAATATAAGTTAGCCCAACCTGAGCCTTGACAGCACCACACCAGGCCCAACAATTTCCATCTTGGTGCTTCAAGGCCTCAGAACGTCTGTCATATCCATCAGCTGCATACCTACGAAAGATGTCCCATGGAAGAAACTTGATCAATGCATATTCTGGATTCTCCTTGGTGTGTATCTTCACCAGCTTCACTCCACCTTCTTCCACCAGCTCTTTGTAGTCGATGTCTTCTTTCCGAGAGTATCCTCTGATCACTAGTCCTGCCTTATACCTATTATCCTCTTGCTTTGAAAGCCCTTTCTTGCACTGATAAACCCATTTGCAATCAATGTATTTCTTTCCTTATGGTAACTGGACCAACTGCCATGAGCCATTCTTGTGGAGAGACTGCATCTTCTCTACCATAGCCTGCATCTTCTTTGCCATAGCCTGGACTCACCTATCTCTATCCTGGCTGTTCTGGCTCTCCATAGCCTCCTAATAGGTGTAAGGGTCTTCATTCACTGTCACTAGGGAAAATGACATTGAACCCTCGAAGCTGTATCGAACTGATGGTCGCACATTCCTCTTGGGCCTATGCAGTGCGATCCCAGTATCAGTCACATATTCAGCTGCATCCTGCTGAGTCCTCTGTCTAGCTGTATCCTGCTAAACTTTCTGGTTTCTAACCCCTCTGCCAATCCTTTCCATCTGAATCTCAAATCCTTTTGGTCCACTAGCAAATGGCACAACTGTGTAGAAAGTCATCTGACTAGTGTTATTGTGTTTCACCTTCTGTAGCCCCTGCTATGCATCCATGTCATCTCTGCTCTGGAGGATCGAGCTCTCGTCGAAGGTTGCATTCTTGCTGATGATAACCTTCTTCTTTAAGGGATCCCATAGCCAATACCCCTTGATTCCATGCGGGTAGCCAAGAAACATTATCTTCTTTGACTTGATGTCCAACTTACTCCGCTCTCCAACACGAATATGCACATATGCCGTGCATCCAAACACCCTCAGATGGTCCAAGCTTGTCTTCCCTCAAACCATAACTCATCAAAAATGCCTCTATCCAATCTGGTGTGCGGTGATCGATTGACCAAGTAGCTGGCTACATCTACTGCATTAACCCAGAACATCTTTGGAAGCCTTGCTTGTAGTCTCAAGCATCTTGCTTTTTTCAACAGTATTCTATTCATCCTCTCAGCCACCCCTTCATGTTGATAAGTTTCCATCACCAAGAAGTACCTTTTGATGCTCTACTCCTCACAAAAACTCTAAAACTCCCTGCTAGTGTATTCTTCACCATTGTCTGACCTTAGACACTTCGCACTCCTATCCTACTTCTTCTCTACCTTAGCCTTTCATATTCTAAACTTAGTAAAAACCTCTGATTTCTTCTTAACGAAGAAGACCCATAATTTTTTTGAGAAATCATCTATCAGAGTCAAGAAGTATCTGACCTCATTCCTTGCAGAAACTGGGGCTGGTCTCCAGACATCCGTATGTACTAACTCTAGGGGTTCTATACTTTTATTTGTGTTGACTGAGAACTGCACTCTCCTCTACTCTCTCATCTGATATGGCTCATAGATCTTCATATCTCCACCACACAGGTCTGGAAGCAGCCCTCTCTTGCTCAGTTCTTTTATCCCTTTGTCTCCCATGTGGCTTAGGTGGTACTTCCACATCCTGTACACATCTCGAGAATCTTATTCTACAGCTATTGCCTCAGATTTTTTGATCACCACAGAGCCCTCCAACCTATATAGATTGTTCTCCAGCCTTCTTTCTGTCATCACCACCATAGCTTCATTGGAGATGTTCAAAACTTCACTCCTGGCATGACTGTTGAAGGTGTATCCAGTCTGCTCCATGTACCCCAGTGACACCATATTCTTTTTGAGTTTTGGGACATACTTCATGCTGGTAAGAGTGCGCATTATACTATCAAACATCCTTACCCTGACTATGCCAATCCTTGCTACCTTACAAGGGTGATCATCTTCAAGAGTCACAGACCTCTCATCGATCAACCTCTGTGTAAGTGCTGAACTACAATCGGTTGGAAGTGTAATGATGAGAACAGGCTGAATCTAAGGTCCACATCTCTGTGCTATACTTGTGACCATCTGATACCACCAAGAGATCATCGATCCTTCACCTCCTAGTCTGTAACTGTACTCACATATTCATATTCTTCCTTTTCTCCCTTCTGATTTTCTCTTAGGATAATTCCTCTTGAAATATCCTACCTCACCACAGTTATAACACTTAGCCTTTCGAGACTTTAACCGTTCTCCTAGGCCTGCTCCTATCCTTGCCTCTGCTTGATCCTTCCTCCACTGATAGACCCTTCTGGGGAATAGCTTTCTTAGTCATTTTCTTCCTCTGCTCATTTCTTTGAAGAACAGAGATAATATCTTCATAAAATAATATCTCCTTTCCGTAGAGTAGCGTCATGACAAATGAATCATATGATGTGGGCAATGAACACAATAGCAAAAGTGCCTTATCTTTCTCCCTCATCTTGACCCCGATATTCAGCAATTCATTGCTCATTTGATCGAATACCTAGATATGATCTAGTACATATTTACCTTCTGTCATTCGAAGGCTGTAGAGGCACTTCTTCAGCATCAACTTGTTGAACATGTTCTTTCCCATGTACAGAGTGTGCAACTTTGACTAGAGTCCTTTCGGGGTCTTCTCCTTCAGATTGAATAGAGGGCTGAATCTGCTAGACATCCTCTGATCGTTGAAAATGCTTTCTTCTCCAATAATATCCACTACTTATCTGTCATTCCAACTAGCTTTTTCTTCAAAGCCAGATCTAAACCCTGCAAGCATAAGAAGATCTTCTACACAGATTTTTCACATAGTGAAACTTTTCTTCCCATCAAACTTCTCAAAATCTATTTTTATGCTACTATCCATGGCCAATCTCAACCAAAAATAGCACAAAAAATTTCAAAAAATTGAGAGACCTTGATGAAGCCTTGCTAAAATTTTTCAGGTCTTTGAAGATCTTCAAATCCCTTCTTTCTGAGCCTGGATCTGATACCAATTGTTGGGGTTTAGTACTTGATAAACATAGAAGTGGGATAACCTCGTTGAAAAATACCTTTGATCAAATTGGTGCAGTGGTAATGTGCTTACCCTCGAACCCCTTCGTCCCATGTTCGAATCTTGCAGCCCTCTATTTGCTTGAATTTTTTTAATCCTTTTCTTGGGATCACATTCATGCTTCCGTGAGTTCGGCTGCATTCCATCGCACACCTCCATGCGTTCTCTTATGCTGGATCCCACCCCATGAATCCCATGAACACCCAATCACCCAGTGCTGGATCCCTTTCTTCCCTTGTACTATGCCTGTACCACATCCGGATCAGGTTGGGAGGCTCCTACGAAGCCCCTCACATCCCTTCTTCCGCTGGATCTCATGAGGGACCCGATGAAAAAACCGGGAAGGGATCTCATGAGGGACCCGATGAAAAAACTGGGAAGGGTCCTGAACGCCCTGTCGCTTCCGGTGGAATGCCCTCCTACCGTGCGTTTTCCCACGCGAAACCCACCATGTGATGATCTCTAAGCTCCGTGACGCAACAATAGGGAGGAGAAGGAGAAAGATAAGGATGAGAGGGGAGAAAATAATTTGTTTCATTCCATCCAAACCCTAGAGACTTCAGTTTAAATACATGACCAAGTGGGCTTGATCCAACTCAACAAAAACTTTTATGGACTAACATAATGAGATTAAGCTAATCTCCAAGCCCGTGTACACCCGTGACTTGATTTAATCTCAACCCTTGGATCCACACCAATTCAATACAAGTTAGCCCAATATGGGCCTTGATAGCACCACACCAGGCCCACCAGTTGCTGATTTAGATTATTAAATTTGTTTTCTCTTCTTCATGTGTCTTGATGATCAAAGAAAGTAATCTTAGCCTCAAGTTCTTATTGAAAAAGAAAAATTTTGGGAACTTTTAAATCTTGAATTTCTTTGGCTTTTATGTGAGATGTTTTTATGCCAAAGCTATATGAAATCCAACTACACCTGTAGAAACAAGAGAAGAAAATTTATAAACAACCTACATATATGTACAAGTTTTCATAGCACAACAATTATGTTGTAAGTTTGCTTCAAACAATACGTTGATTTTTCAAATTATGATTATGTAAAATATGGTATATTTATTACCTACAAATTATGAACATTTATCAACTTTTTAGTCAATCCTAACAAATATGGAAATATATAATAAGTTTCTTTGTTAAATAACTTATTAACTCAACAAAGATCCACCATTTAGATGCTTAGTTTATGCTAGGGGCTTGAGTTCATTTGGGTATGTCTCTCTAGATAATCACAAAGTTTGAAATTCAGATGTTTAATTTGGTTAAAAAGTTCAAAGTGTGGAAACCAGTAAAAAATTAATTTTAATGAAAATTATAAACGTAAAAAAATATCGCTATCTCAAAACAGATTGCATTCAGATGAAACAAAGGTTCAGAAATAGACATGATAAAGTTCATGCTATCCACTCTAACTTGCACATTAAAACTAAAAACTGTCAAATAACTTATTAATCTAACCTATCTCTAATTGACAAGTTCATGCAAATTGTTCACAAAAGCATCAAACTACTAAGCATTTGAGAGTAAATTAGAGAACTATTACCAAAGAGATATCATGAAATATAATATTGCTAAAAGTTTGACATGCATTCACAAAGACATGTGGGATAGAAGATTGTGCAACACATAGAAGGTATTCATTAAATAGTGCTATTATAGTGTCATTCTATCATTTCATGTTCTCTCAAGCCTATGTTTTTTTTTTTTTTTTTCAAGAACTACGACAAAAGGAAGGTTAGCTAGCCAAATTGTGGCTGAGCATAATCTATCCATGTCAATGGTATCCAAATCTCACCAATTAAACTAGTCGGAAATGTCTTGCTTTATCTTCATCTTTTCATCTCATGAATTTCTATGCTTAATAATGACATATTTTTTTTATCTGGTAAATTATCCAACCATAAGAGAATTTTTTTTAAATAAGCGATTCTTCTATCAATTATTTGAGATAACAATAGCACTCATCCATACTATTATTCCTCAAAATAAGTAAATAAACAGATAAGTGACTATATAATATAAATGATTAAAAGTAAATTAGTGAATCGATCTATAAAAAAAATTAATAACTACTCCACTTTCATTAGACTGAAAGTAGAAAAGAGATATTTTGAAGTTGATGGAACATGGAGACAAGTTAGATAGCGTTCTCCCCTATCTAACATCTAGTATTTCTCATTGCTATGTGTTCGTCTCAAACAGACATTATAAGATGTCATCATGGAGGAAAAAAAAGAAGAAGAAGAAGAAAAGTGATATCATTACTGGAGGCTCCTCTGAAGGGCCGGGAGCATGAAGTCATGGTGCGCATCGCTGCACCATAGCTTGGAGGTGACGAAGAGCTCAGCTCGCGACTTGATGAGGCCACGGTGCAAGGCTCGGCGATGGCTTCTCCAAGGGGCTTCTCCGATCGGTAGAGACTGGCAGTGTCGAAGTGGTGGTAACCAAGTTCGTTGGTATGGAGGATGGCTTGCTTTGTGCACTCCGGCGCAAAGGGGTAGGCCGCCGTGCCCATGCCCATCAGTGGAATATCCCGGGAGCCTGAGCTCAGCCACTATAAGAAAAATCAAATTTAGCGATGCCAAATAGCGTTGCTAAATCCATTTAGTGACGCATTAGTGATGCAATTTGGGCATCGCTGTGAATCTCGTCGCAACGAGCATTCCGTCGCAATTGCATCGCTAAATAGTGACACCTAGCGACGCAAAAACGCGTCACTATTTTGCGACTAAACCGAAGTTGTTGCAATCTATGCGACGCAATTTGCATCGCAATTGCGATGCAAATTTAATAATTTAATTTTTTAAAAATATAATTGCGACGATAAACTTTCGTCGCCATAGCATCGCTAATTAATTTTTTAATTAAATTTAAAATGTTATAAATTGAAACTCTTAATACAATTTTATTGCATTTAAATATTGATCAAAACATTCATCAAAAAAATTTTAATAATATATAAAAATTTAATATACTAATAATTTAAATTTTTTATATACAAAACATAAGAAGTCAAGCAAAAAATACATCAAGAATCCGTACTATCACGATCACAAGAAGGCTGCGAAGGCTGGAATGAACCCTGCGATATGAAGCGAACCAAATCCTGCATCTGAAGCATATGCTCTCTCATGTCTGCAAGCTTCTGTTGAAGGCCTCCCGTGTGCTAGTTGAACTCCTGCCGAACCTCCTCCGTAATAGATCTCTGAATGTCGTCTAAATGCTCGATAGGAATATCGCTAGGATAATGCAAACGGAAGCCCTAATGGGGAAAATATCTAGAAGCTTTAGTGCCCAGACCGTAGACCCTACGTTCTCGCGGCTGGGCACCAATAGCTTCCAAAAACACACGTCGACTCTCCTGTGGTGAGAGTTCGACGGGCGACCTCCCATCAGTGGAGTCGATCTGCGACTGAAGCTCCTCGACTCGTGCCTTTGAATTATAGAATCAATGATAAATGAATCAATATATTAACCTGAATAACATTTTAGAAATTAAACAGATAGAATATAAAGCTAATTTCTTACCACAACCTCCTGTGATCGTGCATCGACCCAGGAACCATCCTTCCTAATGTGTGTCGTCCTGAATAGGCGAAACTCACCAGGATCTCTGCCTTCCAGCTCAGACTACAAAAGCAAAAGAAATGATATAAATGTAAGTATTTACAAATGACTAAATTAGTAATTAAATTATTTATGCTTTATTGTCATACGACGTCTGTGCTCCTGAATTGAAATGGACCCCGTAGTGTAGCAGGAGAGGCCCATGCCACGACCGCCCTTCTCGGATCGGTGGTTCATGATGGCTGATGCGTACCTTCTTTGCCAGGCCATAGACTGCCACACCTGCTGCCAGTCATGCCAAATACCCTCCGACATATGCATAGGATGCTCACTCGATCTCCTCCAATGATGAAGCATGTCGGAATATCGGCGTGTACAAGAGCATTCCATGCTGCCCTAACGGCATCATGGATGGCAGGGTTCCACATAAACTTTTTCTACATTGAAATAAATAGTTAGTTTAAGAATATATTAAGACTAAAAATTTTATATCAGTGATAAACTGTATTTAATAAGTTTACCTGAAACTTTGAAAAATAAAATAAATTTTATATCGTTGCGCAAACTTGGATATCCACAGTAAAACACTTGCTGAGCTTGGGATGCAAGGATGAATGGTTCATATTTCTGCAATATTCGGTGATGGTTGACTTCAACTAGATTGTAGTCATTATTAATCCTTTTACCTATAGGAATTATTGGATCAAACCAATTGCAGCGAAATAATATGGTTCATTTTATAGGCCAACCGGGATATTCAACTTCAACCGCCTCTACTAACTTTCCATAATAATCCTGCATATTTGCTCAAACACTTTCTCCTTTAACACACACGCCCCAGTTCTCTAGAAGATGCTAATCGTTCAATTTAAAATTTGTACCCATTAATAAAATAGCCAATAGAGGTTGTTACGGTCTTCAATGGCCATTGCGCTAGACATTTAATGAAAATATTGTCAGTTGTGAACCATGGACCATTTACCTATAAATTAATAAGCTATTCACAACCAATTCAAAAAATAAAAGCCATTATTGCAATTGATTGAGTGATACTACTCATATATTCATAAAACCAGTAAGCGAATTACGTTTCTAACTTATGCCCAATGGCAATTTGACTGATGTTTGGATTATTCATTGTCTATTACAATACATCCTTAAGGTATGATAACAATTAAAACTTCGGTTAGTAATTAAATAGTGTGGTATATTATAATTTAAAGTAGAAGTTCTAATTAAGCATTGAAGTATATACTCAATGTATGGATAGACTTCTCTACATTTCATTAGGATGTAATAATGTGCTGCATTATACTCCACATGCTCAAATCTTTTGACTTCTGCCTCTCAAATGAATGACCGATACCTTTAAAAATTGATATTCTACCATCATTAGGTTTTCCTTCGTCCGCATATAGGTCATCATTATGATCAAGATTTTGCCTCCTTATGTGGACATAACTCTCAAAGTAATGAGAGGCAAAAGCTGAAACTTCTTCAACCAAGTATGCATTACATATAAAACCTTCAACCCTTGCCTTACTATGCACATTATTTTTAACTTCTTAAGGTACCTATATGTAAAGGTCAGAAATAAAATAAATCAACTTTCTTGCAATGAAATAATATTTGAAATGTCAACATGTACTACTGATTATTAATATATTTACCTCTCAAAAGGATACATCCAGCGATACTGCACGGGACCAGCTATACTCACTTTGTATGGCAAGTGAACCGCTAAATGCTCCATTGAGTCAAAAAAACTTGAAGAAAATATTCGCTCCAGCTTGTATAAAATAATTAAAATTTTCTTCTCAAGCCTTACCATGGATGCAGAAGTAATGACTGCGAAAGATAACTCCTTAAAGAACAAGCTGAGCTCCGTCAATGCCTTCTGCACATGGTGCGGAAGCAACTCAATAAAAGCTATAGGTAATTACCGTTGCATGAAAACATGGCAGTCATGACTTTTCATGCCAAATAACTTGAGCTTATGCATGTCCACACACCTACTGATATTTGAAGCATAACCATCTGAAAATTTTAACCCTCTAACCCAGTTACATAAAACTTCTCATGAATATCTGTCAAGAGTGTAAAAGGCTTTAGGATTGGTCCCGTCAGCATTCTTCCTCAAATCAGCTTTTCTGTAATACTAATTAAGTTCTTCTCTCGACTTTGCAGTGTCTTTGGTTTTTTTTGGGATGTTTAGCACCGTGTTAAATATGTTATCAAAGAATTTTTTCTCAATATGCATAACATCCAAGTTGTGCCAGATGATATTTGTGCTCCAATACGACAAATCCCAAAAAATATTCCGCTTCTTCCAATTATGTTCTTTACATATACGACCATTTATTCTATCTGCATCTGATTCCCAAGCATACCTCAACCCCAAATGCTCTATAGTATCAAATATATCCGTGCCAGACCTAACCGGTTTGGCGAATTTTGTGACTGCTTTGTTCTTCCAGAAGACGATCAAGTTCTGCCTATAAGAATGATTTGGAGGCAAGAACTTTTTATGATTATCAAACCATGACTACTTACCACTCTTTTGCAATGTGAATGCATCAGAATCATCCATGCAATAAGGGCACGCCATACGTCCAGCAGTGCTCCAACTAGACAACATTACATATGTCGGAAAGTCACTGATTGTCCACATCAAAGCAGCTCTCATGATGAAATTTTGTTTCATAGAAATATCGTAGGCTATGACTCCTGTTTCCCATAACATTTTTAATTCGACCACCAACGGTTGCAAGAAGACATCAATCTTTTCCTTTAGATTTGATGGTCTTGGAATCAAAACTATCAAAAACATTGCAGTATCTTTCATGCACTTCTATGGAGGAAGGTTATATACAGTCAATATCACGGGCCAACATGAATACTGTTGGCCTGCTTGACCAAATGGTTGGAAGCCATCGGTATAAAGACATAATCTCACATTCCTTATATCTTCGACAAAATCAAGATGATTCTCATGGAAATGCTTCCAAGCTTTTAAATCTGATGAATGTCGCATTTCATCTTCTTTAGATTCATGTTTGGCAAGCCATCTCATATCAGCAGCTGTAACCTCAGATCTGTATAATCTCTGCAGGCATGGAGTAAGAGGGAAGTAATGCATCATCTTGTAAGGCACACTTGTTCTCCTACTTATACTAGCTTTCCCTTCATCGTTGGGGTACCTCGATTGCCCATAAATCTTACAACATCTCAGGTCTAAGTCTTCACCCCAATATATCATACAATTATTCAAGCAATAACCGATCTTATTAACTGGGAGCCCAAGGCCACGCAATAACTTCTTCGTTGAGTAAAAATAGTCTGCTACAACATTATCATTTGGAAAAACTTTCTTCATTAACCCAGCTACAACATTGAACGCCTTTTCTGATAATCGATGTTTTGCCTTAATATTCAACAACCGAGCAGCCATAGACAATTGGGAATGACTCTCACAACCAGGATATAATTCTTGATTTGCAGCACACAACATATCATAAAATTACTGTGCATCTGGATTTGGTTCTTCCATAAATGTATTATGATTGAATTCATTACCCGATGCATTCATCACCATTTCTTCATATGTATTTAAATTCATAAATGGTTCATCAACAGGAATTAAAACTGTTGGCTTATGATAGCTGCACCCATTTCCTCTGTTTCACCATGACAGTACCAAACATCGTACCCAGGAACAAATCCCTTTTACACAAATGCACCTTCACAGTTTCAACATCTCTATAGGCTTTATTCTAACACCTGTATAAGTTGCAGGGGCACGTAATCCTAGGCCCATCCATCGATTCAGGTTGGTTACATACAAATGCAATAAATTCTTCTAATCCATTCAAAAAATCTGAATTAAGCAAGCCATCTTTTATCCTTACATACATCCATGACCGAGTCCCGCTCATTTTTGACCAACTTATACAATTTATGGTAAACCATTAAAGAAAACCACAATATAAATCTATATTAGTATTAATAAATATATAACTAAATTATTTCTTTTACATATCTAAGGTAAATAATAACTATTTAAATCATTTATAATGATAAATCAATTTTATTTTTAATGATTGCAACCAAATGATTAGGCCATGCCCTGCTAAGGTTCCTACCTTGCAAGGCCGGGCCACGTGGAGTTCGTGAGACTTCATAAGTATGCAAGTATCCTAAATTAATTCCACCTTCACATCATATCTAAAAGGTAAGGCCCTATCTCATTCAAGATTATTTTCTGTGATATGTTATTCTACTATTAATTATCATCGTTTACGTTAAAATTTTAGCAGCATTTTTCCATATGTTCTCCTAAATGTGTGGCATATATGCCACACTAGGAGAACATATGAGGAAATACAAATCGCAATCTCAACCAACGATAACTAATAGAAGACTAACATATCGCAAAAAATAATCTCAAACTATCCATTAGGATAATTTAAGAATTTGCAAGACAAGTCTTGCAAATTCTCAAATGGGTCTAACGGTTATAGTGCTGCGAGATATAATATGCAATTCCAAAAACAATCGAACTTATGCTTGTGAAAAGTTTTATTGACTATTATACATATTTTGATTGTGGTCTATAGTCACTAACTTCGTAAGATTATTATGTCCAAGATAATAACCTTAATCCAATATTTATGCATAGTATTATCTAATAATACTATGGCTTTAATATTGGACAGACTGGATCGAATATTTTCATAACACATCAACCGTGGCACATATGATACGCCATGGAATCCTTAAGTGTAATACCTCAATATGCTCACATCATACATTTATTAAATCCATACCTAATCTCATAACCAAAATAACATATCCCAATATATCATGTTCTTGTAACTTAAATCAAAGTCAAAGTCAAAACCATTTCATAACAAAATAAGATGCAACAATATATGTAAGAAGTTCACCAATAAACTACCATGCATAGTTTAACATGTTGAGAAATTCAACAATAATTATATAAAAACTACTAATTAATCATGGCTTAATTAATTTACTATAAAAGCACAAATTAATCATTTAGCAATTCATTTAATTAATTTACTATCAGAATCACTAATTAGCTAATATTACAATGATGTTATATTGCAATCATTATTTATTAGAGTACCATAATTTATTATATATTATAATAATATAAAATAATATATCTTAATATTATTATAAAATTATATTGTTAATATAATAGTATTATGTTATAATATAATTATTACATAATAATTATATTATGTAATAATATTAATAATATCATATTATAATATAATAATTATATTAATAAATTTATTATAGAATTATATTATCTTATAATTATTAGTTTATTAAAATGAAATTTTTTTGGGGTCGTGGTTGGGTTTTGTTTTATGCCCCTGGCCTGGCCACATGGTCAGGTTGCCCGGCGAGAGGGGGGGGGGGCTTGGGGGGTGTTTAAATTTTTTTTTTATGGCCGAGGCCTGGCCATGGGCTTTGGCCAGGCCGCGGTCGTGGCTGGCGAGGGGGGGAGGGGGGCTGGATGGGGGGTTTTTAATTTTTTTTATGACCATGGCCTGGCCACGGGCTGTGGCTAGGCCGCCGCCGGCCACCAGGCTACGGCCACGGCCATGGCCGGCCAGATAGAGCGGGAGGGGAAGGGGGAGGCGGGGAAGTGGGGTTTACCTGATGGAGGTGCCGGTGAGGAGATCGGGGTGCCGAAGGGCCGCCGGAGTGCCATCGGAGGTGGGGAAGAGGGAGGGAGCAAGAGGGAGGGGCGCCATCGGGTGTGGGGAAGGAGGGAGGAAGGGGGAGGGTTAGGGCTTGGGGGGGGCTCTTTTATAATATAGGATTAGCGATGCTAATCCGTCGCTAATTAGCGATACAATGAATGCGTCGCTAATTAGCAACACATTTACGTGTCGCTAATTAGCGACGCAAAGTTGCGTTGCTAATTTGATGGGGTAAAGCCGGGTTTGGCGGAAATTTAGCAACACATAATTGCATCGCTAAATAGCGATGCATAAAATGCATGGTTAAATAGCGACGCAATTATGCATCGCTAAATATTAATATTATATAATATTAATTATATATATTAATTATTATAGTGTATAATATTTAATATTATATAGTGATAATTTTATATATTGATATATTATAATCTATGCCACTTGTTTCGCTGGAGCCCTCGGGATGACGTGGGTGGCCGCGATATTACATGTTGGCTTCCTTCGAGAACCTTTCGTGGGCGACGGTCCTACCCCTTTCTCCTCTCTTTCGCCCTCGGCGGCGCTTCGATCTCTTATCGTGGGTTACCTTCATGGTGGCCGATCGGGGGGTCGGGCTTGGCCTTGTGCTGCTCCCGTCTTCCCTCGAAATCTGGAGACGGATAGGGGCCTACCATGGTGGTGATGGGTGATGAAGAATTAGGGTTCGATTCAGAAGAGGGAGCCTGAGAAACGGCTACCACATCTAAAGAAGCCAACATGCGCGCAAATTACCCAATTCACATAGGAAGGTAGTGACAATAGATAACAATACCGACTGGCTCTTTGAGTCTAGTAATTGGATTGAGTACAATCTAGTACAATCTAAATCCCTTAATGGGGATCCATTACAGGGCAAGTCTGGTGCCAGCAATCGAGGTAATTCCAGCTCAAATAGTGTATATTTAAGTTGTTGCAGTTAAAAAGCTCATAGTTGGACATTGGGCTGGGCCGGCCGGTCCGTCCTACGGAACGGTGTGCACCGGCGACGCCACGGTGTGCCCGGATGGCCGACTACAAGGTCCTACCCGTGACTGACACTGCCTTCAGTTCGATCTATGCCTTTGTGCCGAGAATGCAGCCTAAACCCTATCTCTATCCTGGCTGTTTTGGCTCTCTATAGCCTCCTAATTGGTGTAAGGGTCTTCATTTACTATCACCAGGGCATATGACATTGAATCTTCGAAGCCGTATCGAACTGATGGTCGCACGTTCCTCTTGGACCTATGCAGTGTGATCCCAGTATCAGTCACCTATTCAGCTGCATCCTGCTGAGTCCTCTGTCTAGCTGTATCCTGCTAAACTTTCTGGCTTCTGACCCCTCTGCCAGTCCTTTCCATCTGAATTTTAAATCCTTTTGGTCCACTAGCAAATGACACAATTGTATAGAAAGTCATCTGGCTAGTGTTACCATGTTCCACCTTCTATAGCCCCTGCTATGAATCCATGCCATCTTTACTCTGGAGGATCGAGCTTTCATCGAAGGTCGTATTCTTGCTGATGATAACCTTCTTCTTTAAGGGATCCCACAGCCAATACCCCTTGATTCCATGCGGGTAGCAAAGAAACATTATCTTCTTTGACTTGATGTCCAACTTACTCCGCTCTCCAACACCAACATGCACATATGCCGTGCATCCAAACACCCTCAGATGATTCAGGCTTGTCTTCCCTCAGACTATAACTCATCAAAATGCCTCCATCCAATCTGGTGTGCGGTGACCGATTGACCAAGTAGCTGGCTACATCTACTACATTAACCCAGAACATCTTTGGAAGCCTTGCTTGTAGTCTCAAGCATCTTTCTTTTTTCAATAATATTATGTTCATCCTCTCAGCCATCCCTTCCTATTGATAAGTTTTCATCACCAAGAAGTACCTTTTGATGTCCTACTCCTCACAAAAACTCTGAAACTCCTTGCTAGTATATTCTTCACGATTGTCTGACCTTAGACACTTCACACTCTTATCCTACTTCTTCTCTACCTTAGCCTTTCAAATTCTAAACTTAATAAAGACCTCTTATTTCTTCTTCATGAAGTAGACCCATAATTTTTTAAGAAATCATCTATCAGAGTCAAGAAGTATCTAGCCTCATTCCTTGCAGAAACTGGGGCTGGTCTCCAGACATCCGTATGTACTAACTCTAGGGGTTCTACACTTTTATTTGTGTTGACTGAGAACTACACTCTCCTCTACTTTCTCATCTGATATGGCTCATAGATCTTCATATCTCCATCATTCAGGTCTGGAAGCAGCCCTCTCTTGCTCAGTTCTTTCATCCCTTTGTCTCCCATGTGGCCTAGGTGGTACTTCCACATCTTGTACACATCTCGAGAATCTTATACTACAGCTATTGCCTCAGATTATTCGATCACCACAGAGCCCTCCAATCTGTATAGATTGTTCTCCAGCCTTCTCTCTCTCTCATCACCACCATAGCTTCATTGGAGATGTTCAGAACTTCACTCCTAACATGACTGTTGAAGGTGTATCTAGTCTGCTCTAGGTACCCTAGTGACACCATATTCTTTTTGAGTTCTAGGACATGCTTCATGCTGGTAAGAGTGCGCATTATACTATCAAACATCCTTACCCTGACTATGCCAATCATTGCTACCTTACAAGGGTGATCATCTTCAAGAGTCACAGACCTCTCATCAACCTCTGTGTAAGTGCTGAACCATGATCGGTTGGAAGTTTAATGATGAGAACAGGCTGAATCTAAGGTCCACATCTCTGTGCTATACTTGTGACCATCTGATACCACCAAGAGATCATCCTTCACTTCCTAGTCTGTAACTGTACTCACATATTCATATTCTTCCTTTTCTCCCTTCTGATTTTTTCTCTTAGGATAGTTTCTCTTGAAATATCCTACCTCACCATACTTATAGCACTTAGCCTTCCGGGCCTTTAACCGTTCTCTAGGCCTGCTCCTATCCTTGCCTCTGCCTGATCCTTCCTCCACTGATAGACCCTTCTAGGGAATAGCTTTCTTGTCATTTTCTTCCTCTGCTCATTTCTTTGAAGAACAGAGATAATATCTTCATAAAATAATTTCCTTTTCGTAGAGCAGCACCATGACCAATGAATCATATGATGTGGGTAATGAACACAATAGAAAAAGTGCCTTATCTTTCTTCTCTATCTTGACCCCGATATTCAACAATTTATTGCTCATCTGATCGAATACCTAGATATGATCCAGCACATCTTTACCTTCATCCATTCAAAGGCTGTAGAGGTACTTCTTCAACATCAACTTGTTGCACATGTTCTTTCCCATGTAGAGAACATGCAACTTCGACTAGAGTCCCTTCGGGGTTTTCTCCTTCAGATTGAATAGAGGGCTGAATCTGCTAGACATCCTCTGATCGTTCAACATGCTTTCTTCTCCAATAATATCCATTGCTTATTTGTCATTCCATCTGGCTTTTTTTTCAAAGCCAGATCTAGACCCTGCTGCATAAAAAGATCCTCTACCCAGACTTTCTACATGGTGAAACTTTTCTTCCCATCAAACTTCTTAAAATCTATTTTTATGTTACTATCCATGGCCAATCTCAACCAAAAATAGCACAAAAAATTTTTAAAATTGAGAGACCTTAATGAAGCCTTATTAAAATTTTTCAGCCCTTTGAAGATCTTCAAATCCCTTCTTTCTGAGCCTGGCTCTGATACCAATTGTTGGGGTTTAGTACTTGATACATATAGCAGTGGGATAACCTCGTTGAAAAATACCCATGATCAAATTGGCGCAGTGGTAATGTGCTTTCTCTCGAACCCCTTCATCCCAGGTTCAAATCTTGCAGCCCTCTATTTGCTTGAATTTTTTTAATCCTTTTCTTGGGATCACATTGCACACTGAAATCCTTCCATGTTTCTGCCTTCCATGCTTCCGTGAGTTCTTGACTGCATTCCAATGCACACCTCCATGCGTTCTCTTATGCTGGATCATCCCTTCTTCCTCTGGATCTCACGAGGGACTAGATGAAAAAATCGGGAAGGGACCTGAATGCCCTGTTGCTTCCGGTGGAATGCCCCCCCTACCATGCGTTTCCCCAGGCGAAACCCACCATGTGATCCCATGAAGCCCCGGTCTTAATTGAAGCTCCGTGATGCAACAATAGGGAGGAGAAGGAGAAAGATAAGGATGAGAGGGGAGAAAAGAATTTGTTTCATTCCATCCAAACCCTAGAGACTTGAGTTTAAATACATGACCAAGTGGGCTTGACCCAAACTTAACAAAAACTCCCATGGACTAACCTAATGAGATTATTAATCTCCAAGCCGTGTATATCCGTGACTTAATTTAATCTCAACCCTTGGATCCACACCCAATTCAATACAAGTTAGCCCAATATGGGCCTTGATAGCACCACACCAGGCCCACAAGTTGTTGATTTAGATTATTAAATTTGTTTTCTCTTCTTCATGTGTATTGATGATCAAAGAAAGTAATCTTAGCCTCAAGTTCTTATTGAAAAAGAAAAATTTTGGGAACTTTTAAATCTTGAATTTCTTTGGCTTTTATGTGAGAGGTTTTTATGCCGAAGCTATATGAAATCCAACTACACCCGTAGAAACAAGAGAAGAAAATTTATAAACAACCTACATATATGTACAAGTTTTCATAGCACAACAATTATGTTGTAAGTTTGCTTCAAACAATATGTTGATTTTTCAAATTATGATTATGTGAAATATGGTATATTTATTACCTACAAATTATGAACATTTATCAACTTTTTAGTCAATCCTAACAAATATGGAAATATATAATAAGTTTCTTTGTTAAATAAATTATTAAGTTAACAAAGATCCACCATTTAGATGCTTAGTTTATGCTAGGGGCTTGAGTTCATTTGGGTATGTCTCTCTAGATCACAAAGTTTGAAATTCAGATGTTTAATTTGGTTAAAAAGTTCAAAGTGTGGAAACCAGTAAAAAAATTAATTTAAATGAAAATTATAAACATAAAAAAATATTGCTATCTCAAAACAGATTGCATTCAGATGAAACAAAGGTTCAAAAATAGACATGATAAAGTTCATGCTATGCACTCTAACTTGCACATTAAAACTAAAAACGGTCAAATAACTTATTAATCTAACCTATCTCTAATTGACAAGTTCATGAAAATTGTTCGCAAAAGCATCAAACTACTAAGCATTTGAGAGTAAATTAGAGAACTATTACCAAAGAGATATCATGAAATATAATCTTGTTAAAAGTTTGACATTCATTCACAAACACATGTGGAATAGAAGATAGTGCAACACATAGAAGGTATTCATTAAATAGTGCTATTATAGTGTCATTCTACCATTTCATGTTCTCTCAAGCCTATATATATATTTTTTTCAAGAACTACGAGAAAAGGAAGGTTAGCTAGCCAAATTGTGGCTGAGCATAATCTATCCATGTCAATGGTATCCAAATCTCACCAATTGAACTAGTCGAAATGTCTTGCTTTATCTTCATCTTTTCATCTCATGAATTTTTTGTTGGGTAATGGGCCAAATAGACCCTAAATACCTTAATGGGCCTTGAAAGCCCATTACCTCTTTGTGTGTGTGAATGAGAAATTGCGGGGACATTTAGTCCCACATCGGAAAGAACAAGAAAGGAATGTTCACTTATATGGAACCACTTCCTTGAAGCTTAAGTTCCTTAGGCTCACCATAAGTGAAGAGCTTGAGGGTGATGCGTAGCGAGGAGCTTAAGGGGCTTTAAATTTTTTCTAGATCATGATGATCCAACGGTGGAGACTGATCGGATCAAGATAAGGGGCTGAGATCAATTGATCGTTGATCGATCGGATGAAGGGTCGAGATATGGTAATCAGATCATGATCGCGATCGCGATCCAACGGCTGACATCCATCGGTTGACCAGTCAACAGGACGGTTGGTGATAAGACATCCGTTCGATTATCGATTGGTGATAAGGCACCCGTTCGATCGTCGGTTGGAGATAAGTCAACGGTCCGATCATGAAAAGGCATATCAAAGACATGCAACCGCCTATCTGATAACGTGATCATCAGATCATGATGATGAAAAGGCTTATCAGGATAAGGATAGGCTTATCTGATCGACTAATCTTCAGATCATAGCCATGAAAAGGCTTATCCGATCGCCTAATCTGAAGATCACGATGTCTAAAGGGCATATCAAGGATGATAAGCCCTTAACTCTCACATCCTTTAATTTTAGAATTTAAATTAAATTAAATTCGTAGGGTTGCTTCCAAAGGGTACTTAAAACCTATAAATAGGACCATAGACCTAAGCATTATATTCATCCCAAGCCATTCTGAATTGAGTTCAATCTGAATCAATTCTAGTCTTCTCTTCTCTTAGGCATTTGCATACTTTCCTAAGGATAGTATAGCAATAGTGCATTGAAAAGAGAGTAGCATTCTTGGTTCGATATTTTTGGTGAATTGAAGTGCTGTTTTCATCAAAAGGAGATTATTGTATCCTGGGAGACAATCGTCATACTGACCGTAAGCACCATTGCGGGACGAAATTATCTTAAGGACATAGAGTGAAACTCTAGCCTCAGTCTGATTCATTAGATAGCCACCATCTGCCAACACACACCAACAATATTAAGACAATCTCGTGCTACTACGGAAGTGCTGCTGCAGATGGCTACTATGACGACATCAGTTCAAGCCGAGAGACCAGAGAAATTCACTGGCATGGACTTCAAGAGGTGGCAACAGAAGATGCTATTCTACCTCATAACTCTGAACCTGGTCAGAGTGCTGAATGAAGATCCGCCTATCCTGAAGGAAGGGGAGACCGACAAGCAAGTCATTACTGCGGTGGAGGCATGGAAGCACTCAGACTTCCTTTACAAGAACTACATCCTGAATGGTCTGGACAATACCCTGTACAATGTGTGCAGCAGTATTGCTACTGCCAAGGAGTTATGGGCATCCCTGGACAAAAAGTGCAAGACAGAGGATGCTGGACAAAAGAAGTTTGTGGTTGGAAGGTTCCTAGACTACAAAATGGTCAACTACAAAACTGTTATGGAGCAAGTCCAAGAGCTCCAGATCATCCTGCATGAGATACATGCAGAGTGAATGTCTCTTAGTGAGTCATTCCAAGTAGCTGCTATCATAGAGAAGCTACCACCACTATGGAAGGACTTCAAGAACTACCTGAAGCACAAGCGGAAGGAGATGGGACTTGAAGACCTAATTGTCCGCCTGAGGATTGAGAAGGACAATAAAAGCCAAGACAAGAAGACACAGGAGGACAACCTGCTGAGCCAAAGGCCAACCTCATAGAAGGAAGAAAGAAACGCAAGTTTTCAGGCAAAGGCTTTAAACAGAAGAAGGGCAATCCGAAGAAATATAAATTCAAGGGAAAGTGCTTTGTTTGTGGAAAGCAAGGACACAAATCCAAGGACTGTCATTTTAAGGATAAAGAAAAGAAAGAGGTCAACATGACTGAAACCCTATCCAAAGAGGTATCCAAGATGATGCTGTCAGCTGTTGTATTTGAAACAAACATGGTTGACAAAACAAATGAATGGTACATCAACACTGGAGCTACCAGATATGTCTGCTCTGATAAGAGTATGTTCTCATCATATACTCCTATCAATGGTAGAAATTTGGTCATGGGTAACTCTGCTACATCCAAGATAGAAGGACTTGGCCGCATCGTTATGAATATGACATCTGGCAAGGAGCTTCTACTGAATGATGTGCTACATATCCCTGACATCCGGAAGAATCTCATATCAGGCTCCCTCCTAAGCAAGCATGGCTTTAGGATGGTCTGAGTCTGATAAATTTGTACTCACTAAGGGGGGATATTTATTGGTAGGGGTTACTTGAATAATGGATTATTCAAGGTGAATGTAATGACTGTACACATAAACCTTGAAATAATAAAGCTTCTTCTTCTACTTATATGGTTGACTCTTCTTGTCTATGGCATGATAGATTAGGACATGTGAATTTTAATTCATTATAAAAATTAATGAAATTAGAATTATTACCTAATCGTGAAATTGATCCACATTACAAGTGTGAAGTGTGTGTTGAAGCTAAGTTAGCAAAAACACTATTTCCATCAGTTGAAAGAAATACTAAACCTCTTAACTTAATTCATAGTGATCTATGTGACTTAAAGTCAGTTCAAATTAGATGAGGTAAAAAGTATTTTATAATATTATTGATGATTCAACTAGATACTGTTATGTGTATCTACTAAAGTCTAAGGATGAGGCCTTAGAAATGTTTAAATGTTATAAGAATGAAGTTAAAATCAACTTGGGAAAAAGATTAAGGCCATAAGGAGTGATAGAGGTGGTGAATACGATGCACCTTTTGACGAATTCTGTCAAGAGCATGACATTATTCATCAAACTACTACTCCTTATTCACCTCAATCTAATGGAATTGCGAAACGTAAAAACCGCACATTAAAAGAAATGATGAATGCTATGTTAATAAATTCTGGTACACCACAAAATTTATGGGGAGAAGCAATTCTCTCAGCAAATCATATTCTTAATAAGATACCTCTTAAGAAGAAGGAAGTTACTCCATATGAGTTATGGAAAGGAAAGAAGCCTTCTTACAATTACTTAAGAGTATGGGGGTATCTAGCAAAAGTAGCTATTTCGGACCCCAAAAAGGTCAAGATATGACCTAAAACTATTGATTGTATATTTATCGGCTATGCACATAATAGTAGCGCTTATCGCTTTCTTGTGTATAAATCAGATATAACTGATATACAGAAAAATACAATCATGGAATCAAGGAATGCAACATTCTTTGAAGATATATTTCTAAGTAAAAGGAAATTAGAAATAAGTTCAAATAAAAGAACTTATGATGATAATACTGCTAGTAATAGTCATCAGGAAGAATATCCTGAAGATGAACGCAGACGCAGTAAGAGACCAAGAGTTGCAAAGTCTTTTGGTCATGATTATGTAACTTATATGTTACAAGATGAACCTCAGACATTCAAAGAGGCAATGTCTAATCCAGAAGCACCCTTTTGGAAAGAAGCTGTCAATAATGAAATCGAGTTCATCATGCATAATCATACCTGGGAGTTGGTAGACTTACCATCTGGTATGAAACCTCTAGGGTGCAAGTGAATTTTTAAGAAAAAGCTAAAGTTGATGGATCAATTGACAAGTATAAAGCCAGATTAGTGGCTAAGGGCTTCAAACAAAAAGAAGGTATAGACTTCTTTGATACCTATTCACCAGTAAGTAGAATAACATCTATAAGAATGTTAATCGCTTTTGCAGCCATTAACAATCTTGAAATTCATCAAATGGATGTTAAAACTATTTTTCTGAATGATGAATTAGATGAAGAAATATACATGGAACAACCTAAGGGATTTATTGTTCCAGGACAAGAAAAGAAGGTGTGTAGACTTGTTAAATCCTTATATGGATTAAAGCAAGCACCTAAGCAATGGCATATAAAATTTGATAATGTCATGTTATCAAATGGATTCAAATAAATGAATGTGACAAATGTATATATGCCAAAACCCTGCTTGAAGGGTATATGATAATCTGCTTATATGTAGATAACCTGTTAATCATTGGTAGTAATACTGAAATGATTAAACGAACAAAGAAAATGTTAATCAAATATTTTGATATGAAAAATATGGGTGTTGCAGATGTTGTACTAGGGATTCGAATCACTAGAACATATGAAGAAATAATATTATCTCAATCTCATTATATTGAGAAAATATTAAATAAGTATAAAAAGTATGATACTAGCCCGGTGAAAACACATGTAGATGTTAATCTACATTTGGCTAAGTATACTGGAGAACCCATATCTCAATTGGAATACTCACGTATAATTGGTAGTTTAATGTATGTCATGAATTGCACTCGTCCTGACATAGCATATGCTGTCAATAAGTTGAGTAGATTTACAAGTAATCCAGGTCCAAATCATTGGATAGCTCTAATAAGGGTATTAAGATATCTGCGATATACCCTAAGTTATGGATTACATTATTCAAGATATCCAGCTGTACTAGACGGATACAGTGATGCAAATTGGATATCTAACACAGAAGATACAAAATCCATAAGTGGATATGTATTCACCTTAGGAAGAGGTGCTGTGTCATGAAAATCTTCTAAGTAAACATGTATAGCTCGATCCACTATGGAATCTGAGTTTATTGCCTTAGAAAAGGCAGCTGAAGAAGCAAAATGGCTTCGAAACCTTTTAGAAGATATTCCATGTTGGCCAAAGCTTGTGTCTGCAATATGCATATAATGTGATAGTCAATTGGCAATTTGCAGAGCATAGAATAAAATGTATAATGGTAAGTCTAGACATATACGTCACAGACATAATACCATTAAGTAGTTACTTGAAATTGATGTAATTTCTATTGACTATGTTCAGTCAAAGAAAAACCTAGCGGATCCATTAACTAAGGGGTTGCCAAGAGATCAAGTAAACTGTTTATCGAAGAGAATGGGTTTAAAACCTATAACTGAAAAATCTTCATAGTGGATACCCAACCTAGCTGACTGGAGATCCCAAGATCTAGGTTCAAAAGGGATAACTAAATTATGAAGAGACTTGATAGCACTAAGGATGTACAATCCTACTCATTCTTATGATAATTGTGTTGGGAATTATATCCTAAAGCCAATCATTTGATGATTGTACTAATGTAAATTGTATATAAATTGATATATTAATAAAAGTTATTTGGCAGTTTATTCATTACAAGAACATCTTCTTAAAACTCCTAATAGTAATGAAGCCCTCAGGATCTTCCTTCATGATAAAGGAGGATTTATCTTTGAAGGTCCTTAAAAGAGTTCACGACCAAATGATATACTATGACAGGGCCATAGTACTATCAATTATAGGACGTTGTATATCATATTTGTTGGTTGTCCTCTTAACCAAGGAGTGTAGAGACATTGGTATGACATACAGGTGAAAGTGTAGGAGTACATTTCATCGAACGTGACTCATTTTCGGATGCTCTACTGTCAAGAGTTAATCCAAGAAGATATAGGTATAAGTATCCTTCAGACCTGAAGATCACAACCAGTGGCTTACAAGAAACTCATTGTACTTAGGTGCTGGACCACCTGGATTTCTAATCCAGCTACGAAAGGTTACTGGGTGTAGTCAAGTACTTATGGTAGTCAGTTGTGGATCAAGATAGAATTTGACCTATCCCGTTAAAAGGAGAAATGCTTGTGTTTCAATTTAGCAAGACCTTGGCCAAGGCACTTCATGTGAAAGTCACATGATCACTAAAATTGAATCACTTTATGGATTTGCTGTTTAGAGTTGACAGGCTCTTAAGCCATCCTTAGCATTTGTGGTCAAGAGGATGAATTATACGGTAACTATTTCTTAGGGTTCTTGGAGTTTGCTCGGCAACTCTTCGACCTATCCGGACGTCGGGTTCCATTGCTAGATGGGCACATCGATTAGTATAGAAATTGTTTCTATGCTGCCAGCTTAGGTTCGAACCTAGAGAGTCACACGCATAGAAGTTTCCTAGGATGATCTATTTGCTGATCAACGATTGAGAAATCATATATGATTTAATTAATCAATTTGATTGATTGAATTATCTCAATTGGATTAAGTACAAGTGAATAAGATTTAATTTGGTTTAAGTCTACTAGAAGGACTAATTAATTTCAAATATTGATTTGAAATTAGATTTGATTTGGATTTAAATAGATTCAGGATTAGCCAAATTTGATTTGGGCTAGGACCATGATCTATATTGGTTTAATCTAATAAATTCAAATTAGCTTAAAACCAAAAATCCAAACCCCATGTGTGAAAAAGGTTTTCTCGCATGATGAGATAACTAAAATCTCATCTCATGAGAAATTAAATTCTCATGCAGAATTTAATTTATAACTTTTAGTCTTCTTCAAATGATTCCCAAGTTCAAGAAAATAAATTTGCTAAAAGGTGCATCTTTGGAAGAGCACTCCACACAACTCTCCGTGCATTGACAAGTGTGTTAATTAATGTGCCTCTTTGGAAGAGCACTCCACACAACTCTCCATCATTGACAAGCGTGTGAATTAATGTGCCTCTTTGGAAGAGCACTCCACACAACTCTTCATGCATTGATAAGTGTGTGAATTTAATATGTCTCTTTGGTTTTCACAAAACAGCGGAATTCTAAATGTTAGAATTCAATAGGCTGGCTAATATGAAACTATAAATAGAGGATATCCCTCACCAGATAAAATAAGACAAGATCAAAAGAGATCAAAATTCTAAATAGTTAGAAAGAGTTAGAACAGAAAATTCTGGTGTGATTTTAGTGTTAGCAAAAGCTTGGTGGATCTTGGAGGAAGATTCAAGTAGAAGAATTCAAGATCAGCAAAATTATTTTTCCGCGAGCTAGCACTCCCGGGAATCCGATCATTCGGGGGCTTCGCATGGACAATACTAGAGGCCGGACGATTGAACAGTTGCAGAGCACAAAGGATTTACCTACTATTCTTAAGGTGAGTGATTTGATCCTTAGATCTTAAGGAAGGCTTCAAGATGAGTAGTATGACTTCTCATCTTGAAGATTAAGATATGATCTTAATTATTTGATTTATATGTAATACTTAGATCAAACGATCTTATAATATAAGGTAAAGATATGATCTTGATGCATGTTAGAAAGATTAATATGTAATTTTTAAATTTCCGTATTGATAATTATTATCAAATTTTAAAATATGCATGCCTCGGGGATTAACTCTCCCAACAAATTGGTGCTACCTGCTAAAGGTACTAGGATAAGCATTGCTTTTAATGATTCTTATAACATGAACATCATGTGGGGTATAGCATGATACTCTTAATAAGAATCATGTTGGCCCAGATGGCAACCCAAGAGGGGGGGGGGGGTGAATTGGGTTCTTTAAAAATTTTAACCTTTTAAAAACTATTGGCTTTAAGATAAATGAAATTAAATGCAATGTAAATATAAAGCACAACAAGGAGATAGAGATAGAGATAATAGAAGCACGGCAAACACAAAGATTTATAGTGGTTTGGTGTATCCAACACCTACGTCCACTCCCAAGATTCACTTGGGTCCACACTATAATCGACTTGATTACAGTCGAGTTATTTTCCAAGATCACAACTCACAACTTATTGTTTCACCCGGGATCACAACGAACCCAGCCGGTTTTCCGGGCTCACCAACACAAAACCCTAAACTCAAGCTAATCTAGCTTGACCCGAGGTATATAACCTCCACTAGTTCAGTCCCCTTGATAGAACTAGCACAAACAAGTAAGAAGAATGTTTAAGATACAAGACAGCTCCTTAAATGAGCAAATATTCAAATAAATGAACAAGGTTTAGAAAAGCCTGTTTGAAGTGGATTGGATTTGAGCTTTTCTTCTTTTCTTCTTTTCCTCTTCTCTTTGGAGATGTTGAATCAGGCCTCAGCTTTGATTCGTTGCAAATGTTGCAGATGAGAAGTTGGAAAATCTTCAAAACAGAGCTTCTTCCTCTTTTGTGAATCCTTCGATTTTTCAATTTGAACGCCTTGGATTCTCTTTGAGCTTTGTGGAGTGGAAGGATTTGAGTTTGAATGTTTTTCTCTTGGATTTTAGGCTTAGACTTCTCAGATTTTTGATTTGAATATTCTCTCTATTTTTCATTTTTCCCTCTTTTTCTATATTCGTTGTTATTTTTCAAACGGGCGTTCTCTCTTTTTATAGATTTTCTTTAATCTGTTTTTGGGAAGAACTAGCCGTTGGAGTGTACCTGGAAACAAAAATATATTCGTTAGAAGTTAGGTAAAAAGGAAATATTACCGTTAGAGCTGATCTGGCATTTTAAAATTTCATCCCAGACAGGTTGGAGTCGGCTTCAACTTTTCAGGTGTCAGCTCCAAGTCGTTTATCCAAAAATAGAAAGTTCTGAGTTCATCGAGGAGTCGGCTCCGAAAAAGTTAGGTGTCGGCTCGCCATCATCAGGTATCGGCTCCAGAATACTGTGTGTGTCGGCTCCAAGATGCTCAGAAAACAAGCGTTCTGTCCCCGCATCGGAGTCGGCTCCAGACACTGTAAGTATCGACTCCGAAACTCTAGGTGTCGGCTCCGAAACTCTAGGTGTCGGCTCCGGACCGTATCAAAAATCAGAAGAATATTTGACTGGCCATGGGGTCGGCTCCAGGAATTCTAGGTGTCGACTCCAGGTTCTGAAACTTTGAAACTTATGATTTGCAATTGATTCAAAACTCATTTCTTAATACCTTTAAATCGATCAAATATTTTTAAGCCCTGAAACACTTATCAAATCCATAGTAATCAAATAAATATACTCAATTCCTTTATTAATCATCAAAATCAATAATTGGGTCAACAATCTCCCCCTTTTTGATGATTATAAAAACATTGAGTATATGCATAGTATTCTTAAATTAAATTTTTCAAGAAAGTGATCCTCACAAGCAAGCTCCCCCTGAATAAGGTAGCTCCCCTGTGAAGTTCAAATTATCAATTGTATCTCCCTATTGCTTTACATATTTGATACCAATTAAATAAATGCCAATTAAAGCATAACTAATCAATGCATATACGACATAACTTTCTCCCCCTTTTTTGTAATCAACAAAAGGTTAGAAAGAGTTAAGTCAAAAGATAAACTTGATAGATCAAAAAATAATTTCATTTCATTGAAGTCAAGTATTACAAAAAAATTGTGCTTTCATTACATCAAAATTTAAACTTTCATTGCACACATCAAACAACATATTTCATTACATAAAAAAAACTTTGACTTCATTACAAGAAATTACATATTGTTTCTAATGATTCTTGTCAAATGATCCAAAATCTTTTGCATTCCATCACTTTGAGTGGCTACAAATTCTTTCAACCTTCTATCAACAAAAGAGCAAGTAGTCATAATTTTATCTTGAAGCTCTGCATTGCACTTTGAATAGGTCTCAGAATCTCCACAGATATCTTTAAGTTCTTCAAATATAATCTTCAGATCACTACTTAAAGATCCAGCAGAAGAGCTAAGAGTTGATTCTATCTTGCCAATGCGATCATCTAGGGAATAAGGAGTTTCTTTAAGATTCATAAATTTGTTATCAAACTCAGTCTTCAGTTCATCCTTCTGAGCAGTAAGCAAGTCTTTGAGTTGCTCCAATTGAAGGTTTGAAAATCCAACTGATGAAGTAGATGGCTGAACATGAATATGAGCAGGTGCAGGGGCAGGAACAGGACACCTCGGCTATGGAGAGGAAACCCTCACAGATAGACCAGCCTCACAAGGTTCAGAATGTCTAGGCTCAGGGGCTCTCTCATCCAAGATACCTTTCCTTTTCCATTGCCCGTTAATCTTTACAAATCCCATCCTATGCAAAGTGGCCAGACTGTAATAATCAGTATGTCTCAGGTTCTTGGAGGATTCATTGTCCAAAATTACAATCCCTTGGCTTCTGAATACCATAGTTAAAACCATGCCGTAGGGTAGTGACAATCTTCTCTTTCCTCCAGCCTCGGCCATATAAAATATCATCATAACAGCTAGGTTAATGGGTTGACCAATCAAAATACTGTCCATCACAACAATGTCCCGCTTGGAGACATACTCAAAACGTCCGATCTTTGGGAATAAAATTCTGCTGCAAATGTTGTGTAGCAATCTTAATTCCAAGGGCAACTGGTTAGCCCTAATCTCCTCAAATTCTTCAACATCTCTCCCTAACAACCTTGATAGGGCCGCTGATCTCTCACTATGCATATCCGCAGCTAATCCGATAATGGGGATGCTCAGGAGATTTCCTAATTTTTGAAATGTAAGATGAATCCGTTTGCCTCTAACAGAGCTCACTAAACCACCATCACCTCTCGATAAATTAAAGTAAAATTCTTTCACTAGTGCTGGGTAAGTAGGAACATCAAGAGAACAAACTCTATCCCATCCAAGCTCCTTGAGTTGATTACCAATCGAAAACCTTCGGATTGAAAGAACTCAAAGTCAACTTTCCTACCCATTGTGATTACCCTTCCTTCTAGGGTATCTACCTGAAGTGAAGTGGTGTTGGGATTGTCTGAATCGATGGAGGAATCCTCGCTTGGAGACGGCTCGTGGACGGGTCACCTCACGGAGCATTTTTCGGTCACCACAGGCGCTCCAATCATCGAACCTCTCCTCTTAGGCACCATTGGATCCTTAGGAAAGCTTGGGTAGAGTGGAATTAGAGATGGGGAGGCTTTGAGAGAGCTTTGGAGGAATTTGGTGGAGGATTCGAAAAGTTACGAAATGACGATGGGTCGACTCTGCCCTAATAAATCGATTTGGGATTCCCAGGTGTCGACTCCCGCAAAGTCGGGTGTCAACTCCAAATCGCTAACACAGTCAGCGCTCGAACTAGAGTCGGCTCCACTTATACGGGTGTCGGCTCCAAGGTCAGGGACCGAGAGCGACACAGACAAAGGTGTCGACTCCACTGACAGTTTCAAAAAAATAATTGAGATTCAAACATCTGAAACTTATCAAAATAAATTTTATAAATCTTGATAAAATTTTGGAGTATTAAGAATCAAATTGCTCAGATGACTAGATAATTTATCCTTAAAATTATAAAAGAAATATCAAGAAATTAATATAGATCTAGAAAGTCATTCCTTAGAGTATCAAAATTAATCCAAAGGGTCACATATCCCTAATTCACCTCTAAGATAATAAAATCTATCTTCACTCAAAGGTTTTGTAAATATATCAGCTAATTGTTCTTCAGTATTAACATATTCAAGACAAATTTCATTATTAGCTACATGTTCTCTTATAAAGTGATATCTAATTTCAATGTGTTTTGTTCTTGAATGTTGAATTGGATTTTTAGTTAGATTTATTGCACTTGTGTTATCACATCTAATTGGAGTTTTATCAAGTGTTATGTTGTAATCTTCAAGTTGTCTCTTAATCCAAAGGATTTGAGCACAGCAACTTTCAGCTGCAACATATTCTGCTTCAGCAGTAGATAATGCAACCGAATTTTGCTTTTTGCTAAACCAAGAGATTAAGTTACTACCTAAAAATTGACATGCTCCACTTATGCTTTTTCTATCTAATTTACATCCAGCATAGTCAGAGTCAGAGTATGTGTTGAGAAATTTGGGAGATTGTAATTACCCCAACTTTATTGATTTTGATGATTTCCAAAAGCCATGAGTATTTTAAAGGAAATAATGAGTTTATTTATCAAAAACCTTGAGCTTATTCAAAATGAAAGCAATGGACTCTCAATGTTTAAATTCACTGAGTTTTGAATCAATTTGAAAAAGAAGTTTCAAGCTCTATATTTAAGATTTCAAAAAGGAATTTTTACATGTTATATTTCAATCAATGATTTCTTGAAACATGTCTTGAATTCATGCTTAATGTCATATTTATTGTATTCAAGTCAAAATATCATTTAAAATTATTCTGGGATGAATTTCAAAGTCAATCAGAAAAATTTCTGATTTTTGATACGTTCCGGAGCCGACTCTAGAGTTTCAGAGTCGACTCCAGTAAGTAACAGAGATTTCTGATTTTCTCGAGTCGACCCTTGGATTTCAAGAGTCGACCCCTGACTCTGTGCGAGCCGACTCCTGGACTGTGCGAGCCGACTCCGCTCAAACAACAGAAAGCATTTTTTGAGCGCTTCTCGAGTCGACTCCCCATTTTCTTCGAGTCGACCCCCGACTGTCGGGAGCCGACACTTTGGTTCTTCGCGAGTCGACCCTCTAACGTTTTAAATGTTTCTATTTTTAGTAATCGACTTCGAGCCGACTCCCACAGTGCTCGAGTCGACTCCACGAAATTCTGGGCGCAATTTTTCACGATGACACGTCAGCCCCAACGGTAATATTTTCAAATAACGGCTATATTTCTGTGTTTCTAACGGATATATTTTTGCAGAATCTATAAATAGAGGAGCTCTTTTCAAATCAAAAACAATAATAGAGTGGTGAAAAAGAGAGAAAAGAAAATCTTTCAAAAAGAGGGAAAAACAGAGCTTCATTGGAAAAATCATTTGAGTCAAGAAAAGAGATTCAAAAGGAGTGAAATCAAAGAGAGAGATTCGTGTGCTCCAATCTACAAAAAGTTCAAGAGGAGATCCCAAAGCAACCAAGAGCAAATCAAGATCTTCCAACCTAGAAGAAAAAGAAGAAAAGCTTCAACCAACATCCAAAAGCCCCAAAGCTAGGAGAATCTGTGCTGAGGCCTGATTCCACACTTCAAAGGAGTTGGAGAAGAGAAGCAAAGAAGCCAAGCCTGCATTCAAGCTTATTTAATCAGGCTTTTCTAAACCTAAGTTTTATTTTGATTATTCTGCTCAAGAGGAGCTGCTTGTATCTAAACTCTGATTTATTTTCTTGTGTACTGATTCAATCAGTGGATTGAATCAGTGGAGGTAGTTGTACCTCGTTGTAAGCTTGGGATAGCTTACGTTTTGGGTTCGTTGTGATCCCGTTAAAAACAACGAGTTGGGTTTTGTGCTGGTAAGCCCGTGTAAAACCGGCTGGGTTCGTTGTGATCCCGGAAAAACAACAAGTTTGAGTTGTGAGCTTGTAAAACAACTCGGCTGTAATCTAGGGAGATTATAGTGTGGACCCAAGTGAATCTTGGGAGTGGACGTAGGTGCTGGTTGCACCGAACCACTATAAAATCTTCTTGTGTTTGCCGTGCTCATTTGTCTCTCACTCTATCTCTCTTATATTTCTGTTTGTGCATTGCTTATAAGTTAATTTCTCTCACTTGCACATCTTGAGTTAATTTGTTTAAAACATTTCAAAAAGTCTTAAATTTTTAAGAACCCAATTCACCCCCCCCCTCTTGGGTTGCCATCTGGGCCAACAATTGGTATCAGAGCAAGTGCTCATTTAGAATTTGATCTCACGATCAAGGGCTAAAGATCCTTATGGCAACACAAAGTGGTTCATGTTTTGCTGAAGGTCATTCTACGAATAGACCTCCTTTATTTAATGGAACCAACTATTCATATTGGAAAGCTAGAATGAGAATATTCATTCAAGCTTCTGACTATGAATTGTGGGGAGTAATAATGAATGGACCTAGTACACCCACACACGTAGTTGATGGCACTATTGTTCCTAAGCCCGAAAGGGATTGGAATGATAATGATAGGAGAATGGCACAATTAAATGCTAAAGCCATTAACATTTTGTATTGTTCCTTAGATTCTAATGAATTCAACCGAATCTCAACATGTAATTCCGCAAAAGAAATTTGGGATAGGTTGGAAATAACACATGAAGGAACAAACCAAGTAAAAGAATCAAAAATAAATATTTTGGTTCATAAATATGAATTATTTACCATGGAACAAAATGAAACCATCACATGCATGTTCACTAGATTCACTGATATTGTGAATGGTTTGAAAAGTCTTGGAAAAGTATATACTAACTCTGAGCTTGTTCGCAAAATTCTTAGGTCACTTCCAAGGACTTGGGAAGCCAAGGTGACAGCCATACAAGAAGCCAAAGATCTGAACATCCTACCATTGGAAGAGCTTCTTGGTTCGCTAATGACTCATGAGCTTCAAGTTAAACAACATGTCAATGAGGATGAGTCAAGAAAGAAGAAGACCATCGCCCTCAAGGCTGCAAAAGTTGAAGATAGCAGCAGCGATGATGAAGAGGATGATGATGATGAGACAGCCCTCCTTGCAAGGAAATTCAAGAAGTTTATGCAAAGAAGGAGGCCCTTCCACAAAAAGAGATTTGTATCAAAAATGGAAGGAGAAAAAGAAAAGGATAAGAAAAAGGAAAAGGAAAGGAAAAAGAGAAAGAGCCCTTAGTATGTTATGAATGTAAAAAGCCAGGGCATTTTAGATATGACTGTCCTTTACTTAAGAAGGCCTATAAGAAAAAGAAAAAGGCCTACATGGCAACTTGGACTGACAGTGAAGAGTCTTCTTCCGAAGAAGAAGAACAAAAAGAAGTTGCAAATGTTTGCTTCATGGCGGACGACAATGAAGAGGTAAGTACCGAAACCCCCGATGATGAATTTACTTTTGATGAAATGTTTGAAGCATTTAATGAATTGATGATTGATTTCAAGGCTTTGAAAAAGAAACACAAATCTTTGAAAACTGAAAACTTAAATTTAATTAATGAGAAAAATGAGTTAAATCTTGTAGTTAAAGATTTAAAAGATAAAAAGGAAACACTTTTTAATGAAAAGAATGATTTTGCTCATAAGATTGATTTGATTAAATCTGAGAATGAAAATCTAATTAAAGAGAAAGAATCAATCTCTAATGAAAATGATTTTCTAAAGAAAGATGTTAAAAAGTATAAAGACATTGTTGAGAAATTTACTCTAAGCTCAACTAAACTAAATATGATTTTAGATAGTCAAAAAGCAGTTTTTGACAAAGCAGGTTTAGGGTATAACACATTTAGAAAACAAAAATCATTGAAAAATATTTTTGTAAAAGCTAACCAAAGTAATATTACTTGTTTTAAATGTAATCAAAAAGGACATAAATCTTTTGAGTGCAAAACAATAAGTAATAATGAAAAATTAAACACTAAAGGAAAGAAAATTTGGGTTCCGAAAGGAACAATTTTTATTGCTACTAACCATGAAGGACCCAAGAAAGCTTGGGTACCTAAACATAAAGTTTAAATTATGTTGCAGGAATGTCTTGTAGCCAAAAGATCAAAAAAAAGTGGTACCTTGATAGTGGCTGCTCAAGACATATGACGGGTGACAAAGATGAATTCATCACCCTGGAAGAAAAGAAAGGTGGAGTTGTTACGTTTGGCGATAATGGTAAAGGTCAAATTATGGGCCTTGGTAAAGTTCGTATAACTCCATCTACATTTATTGATAATGTACTTTATGTTGATGGTTTGAAGCATAATCTAATTAGTATAAGCCAATTATGTGATAAAAACTTTAATGTTTCATTTAAATCTTCAATATGCACTGTAACTAATTCTATTGATAATAGCATTGTATTTACTGGTTATAGACATGGCAATGTTTACTTGGTTGATCTAGAAAAATTATCTTTGAGTGATCATTGCTTGATTGCTGACAATGCTAATATAAATGAAATTAGTTGGTTGTGGCATCGTAGATTAGGTCATGCAAGCACACACCTTATTTCAAAATTAATTAAAATGGATTTAGTTAAAGGCTTACCTAAACTAGATTTTGAAAACAACAAAATATGTGATGCATGTCAATTTGGAAAACAAACAAGAAGTTCTTTCAAATCTAAAAATGTTGTTTCAACTTCTAGGCCATTAGAGCTACTTCACATGGACCTTTTTGGACCAACTAGAACCACAAGTCTAGGAGGAAAGAAATATGGTCTAGTGATTGTAGATGATTATTCTAGATATACTTGGGTACTGTTTTTAGCTCACAAAGATGAGACTTTCTCGATATTCCTGAAATTCTTCAAGAAAGTCACAAATGAGAAAAACACTACCATAGTATCTCTAAGAAGTGATCATGGAACTGAATTTGAAAATCACTTATTTGAAAGTTTCTGCACTGAAAATGGTATTAATCATAATTTTTCAGCCCCTAGGACTCCACAGCAAAATGGTGTAGTTGAAAGGAAAAATAGGACTCTAGAAGACATGGCCCGTACCATGCTATGTGAAAGTAAACTACCAAAGTACTTTTGGGCGGAAGCTATTAACACAGCATGCTACATCTTAAATCGAGCCCTAATAAGACCAATCTTAAAGAAAACACCTTATGAATTATGGAATGAAAGAAAACCCAATATAAAATACTTTCATGCATTTGGATGTAAATGTTTTATTCATAATAATGGTAAAAACAATTTAGGAAAATTTGATGCTAAATCTGATGAAGGAATCTTTTTAGGATATTCAACAACTAGTAAAGCTTATAGAGTATTTAACAAGAAAACCTTAGTAGTTGAAGAATCCATTCATATAGTTTTCGATGAGTCTTTAGCATCTAGTTCTGAAAAGCTTGATGATGAGGAAGATACAAACATAATTGAAAAAGATCTTGAAAAACTTAATATTGAAGTATCTTCAGATCATGAACAAGAAGCTAAAGATGATGATTCACATAAGGACGATGATATTAATATTGATCATAATGATATAGATCTTCCAAGAGACTGGAGATATGCTCATAGTCATCCCAAGGAATTGATTATAGGTGATCCATCTCAAGGAATAAGAACTAGATCATATATGAGAAATATTAGTAATCATCTTGCATTTGTATCACAAATTGAACCTAAAACTATTGAAGAAGCTGAAAAAGATAATAATTGGATGTTAGCAATGCAAGAAGAATTAAATCAATTCACTAGAAATAATGTATGGACATTAGTGAAAGACCTAAAAATCATTCAGTAATAGGATCAAAATGGGTTTTTAGAAATAAACTAGATGAAAATGGCATAGTAATTAGAAACAAAGCTAGATTAGTTGCAAAAGGATATAATCAAGAGGAAGGTATTGATTTTGATGAAACCTTTGCACCAGTAGCTAGATTAGAAGCCATTAGACTTTTACTTGCATTTGCATGTCATATGAATTTTAACTTATTTCAAATGGATGTTAAAAGCGCATTTTTAAATGGTTTTATAAATGAAGAAGTTTATGTTGAACAACCACCAGGTTTTGAAGATCACGAATTTTCAAATCACGTCTTTAAATTGCACAAAGCTTTATATGGTTTGAAACAAGCACCTAGAGCTTGGTATGATAGGCTAAGTAAAATTTTAATTGAAAATGATTTCACAAGAGGAAATGTAGATAAAACATTATTTTTGAAAAGAAAAAGTAAAGATTTACTTGTAGTACAAATATACGTTGATGACATTATTTTTGGTGCTACTAACGATTCTCTATGTCAAGAATTTGCCAAGTTAATGCAGGGCGAATTTGAAATGAGCATGATGGGAGAACTCAACTTCTTCCTTGGACTCCAAATCAAACAAAGCAAAGAGGGAATCTTCATCAACCAAACAAAATACACAAGAGAACTACTCAAAAAGTTTGGTATGGAATCAATGAAACCCCTCGGAACACCAATGAGTCCTTCATGCAAGCTGGACAAAGATGAAGAAGGTAAAAGGTTGATCAAAAGTATTATCGAGGTATAATCGGATCCCTTCTTTATTTAACAGCAAGTAGACCAGACATTATGTTTCTGTATGTTTATGTGCTAGATTTCAATCAGAACCTAAAGAATCACATTTAATAGCTGTTAAAAGAATATTAAGATATCTAATGGAACAAAAAATGTAGGTTTATGGTATTCTAGAGACTCCACATTAAATCTAATTGCATACACTGATTCTGATTATGCTGGATGTAATTAGATAGAAAAAGCACAAGTGGTGCATGCCAATTCTTAGGAAGTAACTTAATCTCATGGTTTAGCAAAAAGCAAAATTCAGTTGCATTATCAACTACTGAAGCTGAATATGTAGCAGCTGGAAGTTGCTGTGCGCAAATCCTATGGATTAAGCGACAACTTGAAGACTATGGTATCACACTTAATAAGACACCCATAAAATGTGATAATACAAGCGCAATCAATTTAACTAAAAATCCAATTCAACATTCAAGGACAAAACACATAGAAATTAGATATCACTTTATAAGAGAACATGTAACTAATGAAGAAATTTGTCTTGAATATGTTAACACTGAAGAACAATTAGCTGATATTTTTACAAAACCTTTAAGCGAAGAAAGATTTTGTTATCTTAGAGGAGAATTAGGGATTTGTGATCCTTTGGAATAGATTTTGAAACCCCTAAGGAAATGTATCTAGAGTTCTTTCAATTTCTCAAAATCTTAAGGAAATTTTATCTAGAACTCATATCAATTTGATCTCTCAAAATCCATGATTTTTAATCATACTCAAAGATCAAATTCCGGACTCATTTCAGATTCTCTGAATCTTTATTTTTTTTCTCTGAAATGGTCTCGGAGCCGACTCGGACAGTATCGGAGTCGACCCCTGTTTCTGTTGAAACTCGGGAGCCGACCCCCGCTCTGCGCGAGTCGACTCGATTTCGGGTCCGTGCTCTGTGACTACTCGGGAGCCGACTCCACGCTTTGCGCGAGTC